>ML675646.1:7063668-7171815 GCA_007922155.1 Mesoclemmys tuberculata
CGGCTTTTAGCCTTCCTCACTTTATCCCTACACGTTCTGACCTCAATTGTATAGGCAGGGTGTACAATATTCAATATCCACTTGTCTATTGTTGTAGCACTCTAGGTGTTGAGAAACAGTGCTTGATGACCTCCAAATGGCACGTGAAGGTCAGGCAATGTTGGGTTTAGTGGCTCATAGCTCTCAAGGTGCAGGCAAAAAAAGTGCCTCACCAGGGGGTTGAGATTAGGGTTCTGAGCCCGTTGCATAAGATAAATGGAACTGGGTCCTTTGAACCTTCTGCCTTTTGCATGGTGGTTCATAGGGCCTCTGATGGGGAAAAACAAAACAAAACTGTTGAGCCATGGGTCTAGATCTAGGCAATTACCAATGAAAATTTCTCTTGGGGGCAGCTGTATATATCCCTAGAGAGCGAAGAATAGCCCTGGAGTCCTTCAAGGTATGGAGGGACTTGTTCATCTTCTGACTGAATAACTGTGATTCATCAAAGGAGAGGTGCTCCCTGGTATTCTGGACCTCTCTAGGGAACCCTGATGCACAGAGCCATGACACTCTGCATATAACAATGGCAGTAGCCGTGGCTGTAGAGGAAGCATCAACTGTGCATTGGAGAGCAGTCTTTGCTATTAGTTTGCCTTCATCTATCAACGAGCTCTCTCCTGTTGTGGAAGACTGTCAGTGAACTCCATAAAATTGGAGTAGCCTGAATTGGACATCCTGAACTGAAGTCTACATGAGAGAAGACTTTTCTCCCCTATAGCTCTAGATGCTTGCCCTCTTTGTCCTCAGGAGCAGACTGGGGGTGTTGCTGTCTAGTCCTTTTGGAAGCTGCTTGGAATACTCAAGAGTTGGGAGGGTGGAAGAAAACAAAAATTCAGCCCCTTTGGCCAGCACATAATAGCATTTTTCCACCCCCTTGGGCATGAGCGCGCAGATGGCAGGGGTGTGCCAAACAGTGCTAGCTGGCTCCATGATAGCTTCATTAACAGGGAGTGCTATTCTGCTGGATCTAGATGGGTGGAGGATATCCAGGAGTTTGTGCTAGGATTCCTGAACCTGTTCAAGAGGAATATGTAGTTCACAAACACCTCTATGAAGATGATCCTGGAACTGCCTCAATTCATCAGAGGGGACAGAGACACATAGGTTACCACTTTGTCTGGAGACTAAGATTCCACTCTTGCTGGTTCCAGCAGAACCACCAGATCCAGTGCATATTGTTTTTCCTCTTCTGAAGGTTGGTTTTTTTGTGGTTTTTTTGGGGGGGGTGGGGGTGGGGGTCAGCATGACTCCCTAGCAGACCTGACCAACTCTGCAGTGGGGTACTGGTCCCAGATCCCCCAATATGGCCAAGTAGGAAGGGTCTAAAGGGGGATGTGGAAGCCCCCACAGCATGGAGTGTCGCTGGGTCCAAATGAGGCCTCATGGCCTTTCCTATGAGGTGTTTTCAAAGTTAGAGATCCCGCTCTTCTTGGGTACAGCTGGAGAACGAGGGGCAGATACTGCACCTCATTGCAATGTAAGCTTCCCCAAGGCAGTAGAGGCAGTGCTGGGGGTCGTAGCTGACCGAGAATGATTGTAGGCAGGAAGTGCAGAGTTTGAAGCCTGGAGTCCTGGGCATAGTCCAATACCCATATAGGATAGAGTGATTCCGCAAAAGATTAATCTAACCCTAGCAACTATTGAAATAGTATAACTGCAAGCTGTTCAAGATACTAAAAACTATTTAGGAAGCTACATCTGATCTTAAGAGACGAAGCAGAAGCTACGAATACAGACAGGTTCTGACCCAGGCCATGCAGTGGTGAGAAGTAACTGAAAAGGCTATCAGTCCTCCCTGCTCTTTGGTAGAGGTAGGAGGGGAGACAGGGAATATGCAAGGCCCAACGAATGCTACTTTCAAATTCTCCGACTCCAGCTATACAGTGTGTGTTCGTGACCCACAGTGGAATACAATAGGAACCAGCACTAGAAGAAAAATCTATTCCCAGCAAATGAAAAAACCTGGATACAAGCTGTCAAAACAACCTCCCTCAGCCATGTATTTTCAGTTCAATGGAAAACATGTCCCTGAGATCTGTTTGCATTCTGGCCCAGCAAAGCTTGGAGGAAAAGATGCATGCAGCATCTCTAGGTTTGTCACTATTTTATTGCATTATATTAAAAATGTTCCTTAAAAACACACAAGGACGTAATTCCATTAAGAAGCTTGTATATCTGGGTATTTCTTTCTTAATCAAGTCCCTGCCTTTTCAGGGACCTCTGTCTTTGGTGCATTTATAGCATCCCTTCAAGGAGTTTTATGCTTTGGCATAGGAATCGATCCATCTAGCCTAGTATTCCTGTCTCAGACAGTGGTCAGTGCCAGATGCTTCAGAAGAAAGTAGAAGAAACCCCATAACAGATGGTTTATGCCCTTAACATTTTTCACCCAATCTAATGGATCTGCGGCTGTCCTCATTCATATTTATTTCTTGGATTTACATTAGAATGCGACATGCCTTTCCTATGCTTTAGGGCACAAAGGCCAGGTGCCTATAAACATCTAATCCAGTTTGGATTCCAGCTAAGCTCTTGGCCTCAATAACCGACTTCCCTATTTGAATCAGTGCCCTCACAGCTGTGGGTCTGCACGGTGTCTACCAGGACAGAGACCAGACCACAGCAGTTGAGTACTGGGAGGAAGACACTCGTTTTATAGTGATTATTTGTTTGGCTGCACTCATCCCATGTGGGCCCTGCTTTGACTAACAGGTTTCCTCTTGTGTTTCCTCATACAGTACTGACGGAAATTTATGGATGATACTCCAGAAGGAGAGACTACCCCTGACCCTCTGCTGGAAGCATGCCTCAAACTGTTGACAAATGAATACCCCTTTGCCTCTGGTTGCTCTGTGTAAGAAGGCTGGTCTAATGATTTGATACAGGGCAGTCGGTGCAGCCTGGGCCACCTGGCGCAGTCATTAGATACAACATACGCTGAAAACTTTTGGTGCAGAGGTAGCAGCTTGAGCCCAGCTGTGTCCCTTTGAACTTTTCATGGTGGACTCATTTCTTTGGCCATGACTCCACCACCTCCCCCCTCAGGCCAGGTGCAACTGTCGGCAAACACAGCTCACTGAAGTCCTACTAAGGCCTTTATTTGTAATTACATTGTGGACACCAGTACCAATTGGGCCCATTATCGTGTATGGAAGCACCCATTACAGGCACAAAGTCAAGGGAAAATGAACCCTTTGTATCTGATTTGTATGATTTCTGTAGATTACAAGTTCCTTGAGACAAGGAACTTCCTTTGTCTTTATGTCCTGTACAGCACTGTGGGAAATAATAGCCTCAGGGTAATAGGACCTGTAGAGTTTCAAGAGTCTCCATGATATTACTATAGAAAGGAGAAGGAAAAGGTGGATTCTTCACAGTCAAGTGGTAGTGATGCAGTTTAAGCGTAAAATTGTCACCTGCCTTAGATTTCACAGACCGGGCCTAATTTGGACCCTGCCCTCAGCACCCTCCATCATCAAATCAACAGAACTCTTCCTATTCATTCCAGAACATCTAAACCAGTCAGAAAGCACAAGAAACAGACTCAAAGCACATGGAAATATGCATCATTTCAATAGTGGCCATTCCTTCTCCTAGTAACTGATGATTAAAAAAAGTTGGACCGTTACAATTTTCACATCTTATTTGCTAAACTAGTTTATGATACTATCCAATAATTAATAGAAAAATGAGCCATTTTTATAAAAAGAAACCCTGGTTTATTAAAAGCTGGAACTGATTTCCAAGAAAAAAAATCCTTAACATAAGGTTCTTGTTAGCATTAAAACATAAGCATAAAAATACTCTAGAATTGTGTTATGGTATGGATGAAATGTACACTATATAATACATAAAAAGAACCCTGACTAGCTGCTATTATTTTTAATTAGGTTTTATAGCAAATATGGCTTTACCGTCAAACACCAGTTCAAATTTGGGGAAGCTGAAATCTCCAAACTCATGGGACTGGCAATTCTGTAGTGCTCATGCCCTGGAGCACTAATGCATTTTACATTAGCTCTAAGCATCAGGAAATCCTGGCTCCTGGTGCCAAGAAGTTCAAAACGATAATGACACACGTCTGAAAACCAGGATTTGCTATCCAACTGCCGGTGTCTATTCTAGCAAACAATCCCAACTCTCTGTGTTGTAAATGGGACAGAACATTTGTAACAGTACATGCTGTTTCCAATTAGGTTGTCTCCAAGTATGGCGGATAATTCCAGGGACAATCGTATTGAAAAGCACTCCCCGAAACAGAGTTCTAATTGGAGTTCAGAATGTATTTGCCTGGGCTCTGTGCAAAGGGCTGTTACCATGGTTTGCAATTTGTATTTATTTTTTTCACTTAAATGGGTCCCCAGACTTTAATGCTTTATGGTTAGGTACAAAGACGTTCTACACATAGCTGTTTTATTTTTAAAATGTATGTGATGTATTCTACCATTCATTTTAGCTGGAAGGAGATCAGATTCAAAGCCTTACAAACGTACATTTTTGTCAGAAGGTTGAAATTCTAGGGTCAGCAATTTATTGTAGCTCAAGGACACCCAAGCTTTCCCAAACCAAGAGTTTCATTGGCAAAGTGACAGGATCTTGATGGGGTTATTCCTAGTTTCCCAAAACAAAGCAGACTGCAGCCATCTTAATCTCTAATAGGAAGGTGCAGCGAGTGGGGACTGCATGTCCCTCTGACATTCCATCGAGATCCTGGTTGATCAAGATGGATAATTATCTCGGTGGGCCATCCCTCCATATTAAAGTTGAGAGTGGCTTGAGCCACACTCTGTACGTACATCTACCCTCCAGTCACAGACGTGACTACAGCTCACGTAGCATATCTGAGCTAGCTTTAATCTAGCTAGCTGGGATGGCAGAGCAATGAAGCAGTGGCAGACAATACTTCTGCACGGGCTAGCTGCCCAAATAATTACCCAGGATTCCAGGTGAGCTTGCACAGCTTGGGCTACTGGAGCTTCTCTGCTACTAATATCCCACAGTTGAATATGCCTATTTGTGCTGAGTGTAGTATGGACGCACCCAAAGACTCCAGGGGTTGCATCTGGTTTCCCTTTTCTTTAGTTTCTCCATTACACATGGGCTTTGATAGAGTTATACATTTTAAAATAACAAAAAAAATATCACACAGTATTACAAGTGCTTTCACTTTTAAAAATATATTGTAAAGAAGTCACCGCTATGTAAGAAAGATTTTGCAAAACAGTTTTAGCAGTGCCAAGCCTGGGAAGTCACTGAATTTTCAACCACTGTGTGCGCTGGCCTGGTGGCATTTCTGTGGTGAGAATCCATTCCCCAATCACGCTGCAAGGAAGCAGAAGGGGCTAGCACTGAACTGGAGTGCTCCTTAAAGAGCAATGTCAAATAGCCATATATGTGAGATTTCAGATACGAAGGAGTACAAGGGGGGAAAGCCACATACTTTCTAAGAAGCTCTCCTTGAGAAAGGAGAGCAATTACCTAGTCCAACTCAACTGTTTCTCAATATATGATTCGAGGTAGTAATCACAGAATTTCCCAAAACAGACAACACCTCTGCCCTACATATTGGGATTTGCTTGTGTTTTATAATAGCTACTAAAACTATTAGCAATTCTGTCCTTTGGGAGGAGAAAAAAATAAAAATCAATTGAGGTGGCAGCATGTCTCAATAACTCTTGCAGAAGTGAATTCCACAGGTTTACTATACAGTGTATGAAGTACATCCTTCTCCTGGAGGTGCTTTGTCACACATGCCTATCTATCATAATGAGGCGTACATGTCCCATAAAACAGAGCATTTCCTAAACCCTACAGATGCCATGAGGGCCAGGCAAGGATCTTCTTCTCTGAAATGCAAGTTTATTTGCCTTTGTGAGCAGAGTCAATCCAGAGATCCAAATTGGAACAGCTTGCTAAAATGACATGGGAGAAAAGGTCATAGAGTAGAGGGGCAATTCAGACAAATGTCTCCAACAGCTCCAGGAATCCACTACTTGAGCCAAAAGGCAGACATCTTTCAGCCATCCAGCAAGATTTTCAAAGCATATGACATCAGTAATCAAGCTGAGTGTTAGCTGGGAAGATTGAGTAAAATCAGGAAACAATCCTGACAGCTGAGAAACTTATTTTTAACAACTTAAGAATACTGGAAACAATTCAGCTAGTTAATCAAATCCCCAAGCGTCTCCTTAGACATTTCCAAACAATGATGCCTGAATAGTGTTTGAATAATTGTCATAACATGTAATGAGTTGTGCACTCTAGTTTTCTATTCCATTTTTATTGCCTTTGGAAAGCTATCAGGAAATACTGTGTACATTAATGTGTTAAAAGAACTATGTAATTCAAAAGGCAAACTGGATCTTCCAGTGTGACAAAACAGCATGAAGTTTTGATCTCTGATTTCCATAAAGCTGCTTTCTCGTGGTAAATCATTCCCCTAAGTATGTTTTTAAAATGTAACCCTACTAAAACTTATATTTTGGAAGGGAAAAAAAAGTTCCTCAAGTTGAAAAATGTAAATCAAGCATTAAAAAGAAACCTGAATATGTAATTTTCTGACTACATAAATTCTTTCCAAAAAAGCTTTACCTGCTGGAGAAGGGATGTTGTCCAACTAAGTCTCCATTCTGAAGATGATAATCACTGAAGAAATCTGGACTCACTGCTCCATCAGGGGCTATCAGGCCATCTATGAAGAGAAGAGAGGAACAGCAGTGTGTTGAGCATGCCAGAAAAGTAGGCCACAAAGCCAGCGCTGCCTTATCCCAGACACGCTCAAGTCAGCAATCTGGATCAATTTATGGAGCCACGGCAAGCAGCAAGAAACAAGGACAGCTCCTGACACAACAAGACAAGAGATTCGCCAGGGCCTTAAGTAGCTTTCACCATTCACAGCCCAATTTCCTGCTTCCTGTGATGGTCAGCTCAGAGCCGTATCCCTCACACCTTTGCCAGCAGGACTGGAAAAGATGTACAAGGTCCAATCCTGCCCATTCTGTCACAGCAGTGGGGCCAGAGAAGAAGTAAATACATGGCCAAACACTAACTTCCAGGTCAGTGGAAAGCAACCTATGGCTTGATTCCTCAGGGGAGGCAACCTATGGCTTGATTCCTCAACCATGACCCTTCCCCCCACCCTCTTTTTGAGGCAGTTCTTGAAAGCAACTTCATAACCTAGTTTCCCCCACCTTCTCAGTAGTTTAATGCTTCATAAGACTAGCCTAAATAGAAATAGTTTTCATAGGGAACTCTAGGAAATGGAGAGTCACTTAGCTTACAGTAAGTTTTCTTTGTTCCTTTTGCCACTGGCAAAAGCAGGTGCATGTTTTTATAAAGTCACTAGGACCGCTTAAAGGAATCACACCCTTATTTGATTTACAGAAGAAAGCAGGAAACTATGGGTTAAACTTTACTCTCAGTTACACCATCTGCTGAATGTGTCAAAAGCCCTAAATGCGAAGCATGTCAGACAAATCCATAATGAACAGTGTCCATTCCATTGAAGAAATGCCACTTGGCAATACAGGTGTTCGCAGTCACCAAGTTCGACAAAATTCTATCAGATATTTGGAGCAGCACTGCTCTGGCTAGGACAACATACCGCCAGAGTGCTTGAAGCACCTCAAGACTTGTGCTTACCAGTGGCTGACACAGTTCTTCACACATGGGTCAAAAAAAAACAATTTTTGAAGACATGAAAAAGGTCAAAAGTCATTGACCTCCTGCAACCAAAGGAAAAACCACATAATGTTGCAAACGATCAACCAATATCTCTGTTGTCTGTGCCATTCAAGGTGTTGGAGCATTTCATCATTCAGTGCATTTCCTCAGAAGCGAAGTCAATACTCAAAATTGAGCAAGCAGGCTTTTAGAGAGGATTGCACGTGCACCAATGAGAGCTGCTTTGACGACAACTGACCAAAAACGGTTGTCAGAAAAACCCGTAGACAGGAGCCATATTTCTAGATCTGACAGCAGCATACGATGCTGTCTGGCACACGTGGCTCTCAGTCAAATTGTCAACAGCATTCCCAGCAGGGTAGTCAACATTGTTGATCTCTGCAACAGATGTTTCTGAGTGGACCTGGGAGACAGAGTAAGCATGTGGAAAGGACAAACCAACAATCTACCACAAGGCTCTGTGCTGACACCGATGCTTTTCACCCTGTACACAACCAACCTTCCATTCACCCAGTCCTGCAAATTCATGTACGCATATGATATTTGCGAAAGTGTCTAAACATGGTCATTCCCAGAACTTGAAGATGCCCTGAACTCTGACTTGATTAACATGGCTGAATATTGTAGTCAGTGGTGTTTACAACCAAGTGTGACCAAGACATGTTCGAGTGTGTTCCATCTTCACAATGCCAGACCAAGAACTGAGTATCTTTCTCGATGGACGTTGACTGAAACATGAATCCCGCCCAATCTACCTCAGCGCAAACCTAGATAGATCTCTTACATATCTCAACCATCTGAGGAAAACTACAGCTAAGGGGAGGACATAACATTCTTTAAAAAAAAAAAAAAAAACTGGCTGCCACTTCATGGGAAGTAAACTTTCAAACTCTCCGATCATCCAGTTCAGTCCTGTGTTACTCAGAAGCAGAATACAGTGCTCCTGTCTGACCCTATTCATCCCATGTCAAGTTGGCCAACACAAAACTACACTCAGCAATGCGCACTGTAACTGGGATGATTTGACCTGTGCCAGAATCGTGGCTCCCTGTGTTAAGCAACATAAACTCCCCTACATCCATCATGAGGATGTTACAGCCAGAATAGTTGAGAAGACCGGGACAAACCCAAGCCTACCACTATACGCAGACCTGTTCGACCACCCGAGAACATGCCTGTTGTTGAGGCACTCGTTGTGGGCCCACCTACCCCACCCAATTTCTCTGCAATGTCTACGGGGCATGAAGAATGGTCTGCAGCTGATGTCAGAAAACAATCTCCTATAAGTGACCCGACAGTCTGTATACCTGGCTTTGATTTGCCATGCCACTCATGGGTCTATCTGAACCAATTTCAAACAGGCCAGGATCAATGTGCAGCCAGCCTTCACACCTGGGGCCAATGAGAGAATCGTACATGTGGCTGTGCCAAAGACAGACAGTGTCACACATCACTGAGAACTGCCCTTTGACCAGATCTGATGCTTGTCTGAGGGCTCTGCATCTGGCTGATGAGATTGCAGCAACTTGGCTTGGCAAGCTCCGCATCCCAAGATGCTACACCAGTATACACCAGCATAAACTCAGTCTCGCCACTGCAGTGAAGAATGAATGGGATGACTCCAGATTTACTTTAATGAAATGAAAGTAATTGTTTAGCTCTATCGCTATTCTTACACTCTTGGCCTATTAGTTGTTAATAAAAAGGGCACAGTTCTTTACCTGGTAAGACATGCCAGGCTTTATTAGAAAAAACAAGGCTCTCTCCATTAAAATATACAGTAAAAATGAGAGTCTGAGGCAGCATTTAAAAGTGACCTCCTGTCTTACAGATCAGAAAGCATTCCAATGGAAAAAAAGAAGGAAGAAACAGATGCATTCTGACTGATACTTGAATAGTTTAATGGAGGACAGAGATTCCTAATGACTAGGAAGTAACAAATGCCATTCCACTTTAAAGTAAAAGAGATAAGATCCAGGGAATCACAGGCCACTTAGCTTAACCTCTGTGGTTTCAAAGCTACTAAAGTTGCCTAAGCAGGAAGCAGTGGAAAGTTACTTACAGACACAGGGGCTTAAAGAGGACAACTCGGGCATTCAAACAAATCTCCCTTTGCATTACAAATTTACCTGATGTTTTTTTGAAGATAATATAGTGACAAATGATAAAAGGAATAGAGCTGACACATCTAGATTTCCAAGAGACATTTGATGAGGTGCTACAGAGATTCATTTAGAAGATAATAGCTTATGGGAAAGTGACTGAAGACAATGTAACTGACTGTAAATGAAAAATGCTAGCCATGATCTGACAGTGTTTTTAGAAGTGTAAAATGCGATGGAAGAGTGTACAGCTAATTGTATGCATGTGTGTATAGCATGAGAGAGAATAGACCCTGACAAGAAAATATTCTGACAAATACATAATCTTGTCTTTCAGCATTGTTCAGATAGAAGCAAAAGGCAAGTGTGTTATATGAAGTAAAATAATTCAAAGGAAAACAGATGTAATTAATTGTATTAATACTTATGTTGTCTCCTTTTCTGTCCATCTGAACTGTTAAACAAAAACAATTAGATGGAAAATAAAAGCACATGGACAATGTCAGTTGCATAGAATACTATTACAGGTTAATGGACATCTGTTGTTGCATACATTCACTGTAAGATAGAGATGTGTATATTCAAAGCAGAGGAAACACTGAACTCATGGAAAGTTACTTTAGATTCTGATTGAGAGTTAGTCATTTTATGTGATGGTGTTGATGCCGCACCATAATAAACAGCTCATCATGCCCTTAGTGATTTGCAGAACTGACTGGTTGAGAGAAAAGATGTCTATTTTGCTTCAGCCAATCAAAGAGCAGGTCATCTATAAAAGTATCATACTGTACTTTCATAAATAAGCTGGTTCTTACTGAATGAAGTTTTGTATTTTTGAATTTATGAACAAACAGTTAGTCCTTCAGAAATCTATATAACTGCAAAAAGGATTCCACTTGGTATAATAATCTACAGTCTTTTCAAAGTTGTATTGTGTATCTGTACATCGATCACATTTCAAGAATATAAATCTGAGAGTTCAAGAACACACCATTAGTGGCCCTTGCCAGAAGGAAACTGAAAAGTGAATCTGTATTTTGAATATAATCACTTAACGTTTCTACCTTAAAAAAACAAAAAGACTTTTCAAACATCTGCAGAACAGATCATTGGAAATCTGCCCCTCCTCCTTCGGTCAAATATCAAGCCCAACACAAAAATCTTTGTTCAAATAATGCTACGTCTGTAACAGGAATGATGGAAAGCCAGGAAATTCAAAGTTACTGGTCACACACTGTCCCTAACTCACACTGCTGGGAAAAGAAACGGTCTACGGAAACAAGCAAAGGTCTATTATAAAACCCTGGAAAGGGGAGATTCACAATGGGCATGCTTTCACATCTTTCACTTCAGGAAGTGCAAAAAGCATTTCTATAAGAGATCCCCGTAACGTACTATGAATTGCTCAAGGAGTTTGTCATATAGGTGCAGTGTGATTAGATAAAGTTTCCAAAAAGAGAAAAAAATCTCTCTGAAGCAGGAGGTTTCATTATGGCTAACATATATCATCAAATACCACAGCACACTAGAGTGCTGACAAACCTTGACAAGTATCTGTAAAAATGGTGTGGGGGCTTCAATGTTTGTTCTCTCTCAGTAACTTCAGATAAAACGTATCCAGCTTACAATAGAAAGATTTTTGGGTTGTCTTTTAAATTACTACCCCTCTTGCAAATTCTTCTTCTGATTTGAAAGCCAAACCGAGCTCAAACATCTAATTGAAGAGGGTTAGGAAGAAACTTTTCCTGTGGGAGTTATTCTCGGGCCTTGACTACACTGGAAAGATAAATCAACCTATATTAGTTACTATAATATACCAGCATTAGTTACTGCGGTGGCTGATGTCCACACTGCCCTCCTTGGGTCAGTGGTGCACGTCCTCACCAGAAGCGCTTCCACCGACCTAAGAGAGGCAGCGTGGGGAGCGGAGACCAGTCTCTCAGCTCCGCTGGCAGGTCCCTGCCAGAAGCCCGACTGCCCCAAAGATTCTGGGGCTCCTGGTCAGCTGCCCCCACGTGCTCCACCACCTGCTCCCCAGTGGGAACAAGAGGAAGTCACCCGGGGCTTCTCCCCTCGCCAGCAGGAGCCCGGGGAAGGCTCCCAGGGCTTCCTGTCCCTGGGGAGCGGAGTCTAGCTACCCCAGCTTTTTTGTCTCCCTTCCCTTGCCCACTCCCCGCTGGAAAGTCTTGTCAATTTCACAGCTCAGTCCTGAACTTGACAAGGCTTCCCCCCTCCCCGTTGGAGCCAGGGTCCAGCCACCCAGAGCTTCTCGCCCCGGTCCCAACCTAGAGTGAGGTTCAGCTGCTCTGGACGTCTCACCTGCTCCCAGAGTGGAGCACAGTCCAGCTGTCATTCTTGTCAATTTCTGGGTTTCCCTGGTGTTGAAACCAACAAGAATGACAGCCAGCAGCAGAGGGAAGGAATGCAGTGTCAGTGGAGATAGTGTAGACACTGCATCGCCCTATCTGCCCACATTTGCCCTACACCTCTCGTTGAGTGGTTTTATTATGTTGGCATAGCAAGGAAATTGTATTGGTGGGAGGAGCATCTGAATATGTACACCACCACTGGTTTGTCCACAAAAGTTGACTTTTGTCAACAAAACTCTCTAGTGTACAGCAGCCCTAAAACGGCCATCTGTAGACCGTCCCTGCACCTTCCTCTGAACAGCTGGCAATCGCCACCTCTGGAGACAGGATACTGGACTTGGTGAACTGCTCTAATCAAGCCTGGCAATTCCTGTCTTTCGAACTAAGATGTAATTTAACATTTTTAACAATGAGGTGCAACACAATAGAATCCATTTAATCTCCCAGCCTTATACATTACTGAGGTGTAATATCAAATGTGTTTTTTCTTTAAAAGCTCTGACTGAATGCACATGGGGACCAAGTCTATCGAGTAAGTATGTGCCAGTTTTACATCACTTTTGTGACCACAGCCACCCTAATTTTCAAGTTACAAAATGTTTTCTTAAGGGAAAAAAAAATCTATAAAAATGGAAACCAGAATGCATAAAAAGAGAGCTTTTAAGCAAGGTTTTACTCATAGTAGAGAACCATAAGGCTCCCTAGAATACATTCTTGTGTAAGGACTTTAATATCAAATCAGTTATTTGCAGTATTGTTATAGCTATGTTGGTCATAGGATATTAGATGAGGGTGGGTGAGATAATATCTTTTATTGGACCAACTTCTGTTGAAGAGACAAGCTTTTGACCTTATACAGAACTCTTCTTCAGGTCCTCAAGTCAAAAGATGATTTTTTTCATCCACAAGTTCTTTCTAAGTCTTATTTGTTTCTGAGGATGAAGTATGCCACAGTTGGCGGTCACCTGACACACAAGGCAAACTAGAATGCAGCCACAGTCCCATAGCTTCACTGCTCTGAGAGGTTAACAGGACTACAAACTTACTTGGTTTTGTCTGCAAAGCAAACCAGCTATGGGCACAAGAAGGTGGCGTGAGGCATGACTGGGCCAGTTTTACGTGCATATGCATGATCCTGCTAAATAAGCTAGTGAGACGCAGATAGCCTATTTCTCCTACTCTCCACTACATTTTCAAGAGCTCTAGTAAAGGTCTGCCAGATCATGGATGTGATATTCAGTGTCCCTCATTAACAACATAACACAACACACACCACACCACGACATGAAAGACAGGTCCCCAACTGGTGTAAGTCAGCACAGCTCCACTGCAGTCAATCTGCTGAGAATCTCGTTCCATGTGTTGAGATGTTACAACTGGAGAGGTTGTGGTCAGATGGTGAATATAGACTACCATCCTACCTGCATTATAATAAAGGTCAGGTCTTTCCAGAATATCCCCTTCATGGATGTAGGGCTCGATACGGTCATCCCCATACACATATTGCTCAGTCTCATCCATCTGTCGACTCTCCACCATTTCCAGCCACTGAGAGTTATGCCATCGGAATTTCTCACTCTGGATCTTCTTAGCCCACTCCTCATCATATTCCTGTTAAAAATACCAAGCAAGTTTTTAACCAGGCACAGGAGAAACTATTTCATTTCTGTGGGTAAATGGGATTGAATTTAGGGCTAGTGAAAAACACAAACTTGACTGTTTGGGAGACTGAAGTCCTCTGTTTAACTTGATGGTGCTCTGAATGCTACAGGTTGCAAGTATCATGTGTGATACTGGCAAACCAGGTGCCAACCCTTGCCAAGTCTGTAGATGTCAAATGACCACTGACAAATTCATAGCTCTAACCCATCTATATATCAGTGTTGTTCAAGATAGGTGTTAGATTTGTAAGAATGTGTTTTGCACTTAATCACTATAAAATGCTTGTAAGTTGCTGCATGCATTAATGTTACTTGGAATGTCTGTGTCCCATGCTATAAGGTGATGCGTAAGTTTTGTTTTATAACTGTAAAAATGCCTGCTCTGACCTTGTGAACCTAGGCAGGAGGGATGACTTCCCCACCCATTAAGGAAGTCCATCAAGACTAAATGAGCCACTGTTGAAAAACTATAGTGATTACCCAATTCACCCATGAAGTTACACACAGGAGCTCACAAGAAGAAATGGTAATCTCTTTGCTATTTGGACTCCTATAAGGGATGGAGATAAGAAACAAAAGCAGAGATACCCAAGGTCAACCTGAGTTAGCCCTAAAAGACATTCAGTGGACAGACATCTCTGTCAACTTTTGGGACCACAGACTGACTCATCTGTGTTTTTTATGTTACCTGCTTTACCCCGTAAATAACTCTTTCATTTCTGTTTCCTAGTTAATAAATCCTTAGTTAGTTTACTATAGGATTTGCTACAAGCATGGTCTTTAGTGTGAGATCTTAGGTACAAGCTGATGTGGGGTAAGTGATTGGTCTCCTGGGACTGGAAGCAGCCTGAATGTTTTGTGGTGTAAGTGACCATTCATCACAAGTCCAGCTCGCCTGGGTGGCAAGGTGGGTTGGAGTGCAGAAGGGAACTGTGTGACTCCATGGTAAGGCTGTTACAATGATCCAGTAGTTCACATTTGTTACTGGGTTAGTGAAATCTACTTATAGAATACACTGCCAGTTTGGGGTGTCTCAGTCTGCCTTGCTTTTTGACAATTTGCCCTGAAGTTGGCACTCATGGTCGTGAATCACTGCAGACAACGTGACATCATGTGTTGTTATTCTCTTTATCCACAGCAGGTACAGCACAGATGGCAGCAGCACAAGTTTCCCTTACCCCCCACCTCCCATTGTGCCTCAACACTCTCTGAAAGAACCTCGTTTAGAAGTAAGACTGTTCAGTCACCACAAGTTTTGATGAATCTGCTGACAAAGAGCTAGTTATGCCAACTGCAATGGAGATTTTCATGATTATTATAATAAAAATGTATTGGGCATATTTGCTCAGTGTTCCTGTTTAAAATTCCCTAGAAATGAGTTAATTACTAAAAAACAAATAGAGTTCCAAAGATTTTGATAAAATCTACCGATATGTATTTTGCTGCAGCCTAATTGGTAAGCAATTTTCTGTTTAGCATTCCCGAGTCTATTCCAATAATTCAAGACTCATTTGCAATCTGTGATCTCATTGTACAACTGCTTTCTGTGTTTAATACTGGAAGTCCAACAAAAACAACAAGCAACATTGATAATAGGAGATGAGTCAAAAATCACAAAGTTCAGGCCTGAACTGAACTTCCAAGTTTGGAGGTGTCCAGATCTAGCGTTTAGGAGCAGCCTGTTATGGAACAGAAGGCCAGCTATGAAATTTGGATCTGGTTCAAAGCTTTTTTGAAGCCTGGGGTGTTCAGTTCCAGAGCTATGTTTCAGGACCATCTCTAGATCATTTAATGAAAAGCCTAATTAAACCTGATTTCCTCAAACTACTAACATGATTCCAAAAGCTGGCCACACAGGAGCATTGCAAAAAAATGAGAGTCTGCTGATGTTGAAATTAGTGCTGGTTTAGAGGAAGCAACAGAACAGTCTTGTACACAACTTTCCCTACAGCATAAAATGGCTTTACAAGTGCCCTTTCAATGTCAATATGTTTGAGAGAGAGACAAGATAGATGAGGCAATATCTTTTATTGGATCAACTTCTGTCAGTGGAAGGTACAAGCTTTCAAACTACACAGAGTAGTTCTTCAGGTCTAAAGAAAAATCAGAGTCGCTCAGCTAAATCCAAGTTGGGATAGATAGCATGTGTGGTCGCTCTTCAGCGATAAGCAGCATGCTGAAATTTGCTAACACTGCTGGAAAGAGAGGGCTCGTGCTAGCTTCAAGAAACACGTATGTGCATTTCCTAATGCTACCATATCGGTGAACAGGCTCACAGCAGTCTAAATGATACACAGTGGTTAACACACATCTTATCAGAGGCCTGTGAACTGCGGCAGACACTCAGCAATAAAATATCATAAATATTTCACAACATTCTTTCTCCAAAATGGAAGCAAGCCCTAATAGGTCCTCTCCACACTCTAAGGGCTTGATTCACCGACTTCTGTAGGTGCTAGATCAGTGCCCAAGGGTATGTCTACACAGCAACTAGGCATCCTCAGCTGGCCCATGCCACCCAACTTGGGCTTGTGAGGCTTGGGCTGCGGGGCTGTTTCCCTACTGTGTAGATATGTCTGGGCTCAGGCTCTAGGACTCCGCAAGATGGGAAGGTCCCAGAGGCTGGGCTCCAGCGAAACCCCAGAAGTCTGCACAGCAATGAATCAGACCAACAATCTGAGCCCCGTGAGCCCAAATCAGCCGGCACGGGCCAGCCATGGGTTTTTCTTTGCTACATAGACACACATTCGGAGAGATGTGTTCGTTCTCCCTGTCAGGTGGCTCTTTGAAAACAACTAATCAACTTACCTTGTGCCTCTTAGGACAGGACAAGAAACAATGGGCAGCAAGGGAGGTTTAGGTTGGACTTTAGGAAAAGCTTCCAAACTGTCAGGGTGGTTAATCACTGGAATAAATTGCCTAAGGGGGTTGTGGAATCACCATCACTGGAGATTTTTAAAAGCAGGTTAGACAAATACCTGTCAGGGATGGTCTAGATATCACTTAGTCCTGCCATGAGTGCAGAGGACTGGACTAGATGACCTCTCAAGGTCCCTTCCAGCCCTATGATTCTACGACAATTCTACGATTCATAGGGAGCCAACATGAAAACTACTAATCCCCTGGAAATGGAAGTTAGTCTTTGTTTTACCTGGAAGAATGGTAGTTTGTTTCTCTTGGCATGTGGCAGAACATGGACTTTCCAGTCTGATACAACATCAGTGCAAGCTCCTGCCTTCATTGGCTTCTATGGACATATTTGTGGTGCAAATTTGGACTTGGTAAAATATATATATCTAAGATTTGTATTACACGAGACTGCATATAAACTAACCACACTGGGCTTCCCCTCCACTTGGCGAGCAAGAGATCAGGATTTCAACCCAGATCTCACTGTGGCCACCAGTCTGGGTCTCAAAACACTTGCATTCTCTGATGGCCTCAAGAACAAGATCCAAGACTACAACCTGAGCTCCAGACAGTTGCATAAAAATGCCACATACTTAGGTGAAAGAGCACTGGGCTGGGCTGAGTTCTTTGTTCTTGCCTAACCTTCACTTTTAATTAAAAGAAAAACTAGAACTAGCAGTGAAAAATAAACAAACTGCTTGGAAAAAGTAAGCTCATCTCTGGGAAGATTTATAAAGTGACCTGTGAAAAATGAAAGGGTGCAACTTTCAGTGATGACATCTGACCAGCATCTTGGAAACATTTCCTTTGTTGTGTCTGCCAGAGCTAAAGTGTGGGCTATCTATTATGTCAGATCTCAGCAGCCTTAAGCTCCTTTCAAGCTTTAGAGAAACACCTTGTAAATGTCAGAGGCCATTCTGTAAATCCCAAGAAAACTATTCCCAGAAACCATGATTGCTAGAAGGGGGGAAACTAAACAAATAGCAAATCAGATTATTTATAGGAAAGTTTTTTGGGTTTTTTTTTACATTGGCTTGTTTGCTTTCAAAAAGTCCCCAATAGGAGCAATGGTGTTGGCTAAGTTCTCAACTGCAGAAGTAGCAGGATGGACATTAAAAAATTGTGAAAATGAGTCTTTAGAAGGCTTTAGATTTTTCAAATTCAGTTCCACATTATCTGAGCTGGCTGAATTCACCATGCTATCTATAAGATGTAACAGGGGGACATGTCGACTTTTATTATGCCATCCTAAAGGTATCATTTTAAATTCCTCTAACCCTGACTACCGCTTTATTGTAATAAAAAAAGACCTCTGCAGAACATCACGCTCTCTTGGTATGCTTCTTTCAGAAGAAATTCAACACTTCACATGTACTGCAACGCAAGTTCCACAAGATGAACCCTAAATACTCCTCTTTAAACCTTAGAGTAGATAAAGCTGGCAGATGACTGGTGAATTAAATTGGTATGGATCTGGTTGTTTTTCTTGGGTAAATTGTGTGTAGTCTTAAATAATCTAAAATCCACTTTCTACCCTCTCACGTAATTTTAGCGCTTTTTTAAAGTCTTCAAAATCAATTTAAGACTTTTGACCTGTAGGAACAAAAGAATTCCCATACCAAGTCAGAGCAAAGGTTCGTTTTGTCCAAGCAACCATGTCTGGGAGTGGTCATAGATTTTAAAACCAAAAAGGACCATTATGATCATCTAGAGTGATCTCCTGCATCGCACAGGCCAGGGGGTCTCTATCATTAATTCCTTCATGAAACCTCTGATTTCTCCAGAGAATGGTAAAAAAAATACCCAAGGCTGAACAACTACAGAAAACTGTGAGTAAACATCAGCATAAGAGAGAAAATTCAGCATCAGAAAACTAGAACTAAAGGAGAAAACAGATAGACAAAAGCTAAAATAAATCAATGAAAAGCTTAAGCAACTCCCTACAACCCCCAAAATCTTAGTTTCTACATTGTCTTTGGAGAGCTTAATTTTGAGCCACTAAAAGCCTTCTTTACTTGAAGGGCATCCTCTTCACCCAGTGAATCCCATCAAAAAATGAAATATGAAAACTATTAAGGTTATGGCACAAACCAACAGCCACTAAGATGTTCTAAGTAAAGTCCGCCTGTCTTCTCAAATATTAGGCCACTGGGGAAGCAGGGGTGCAGTTTGTCTTTCTAATTTGTTTTAAAAGCTCCAAGTTCAGTTACATAATGAGAGGAATGCTCAGAGGTTGATTTTATTCTCCTAGAAGCCCCCTGGACGTCACTATCTTAAGCAGTCAGTTTCCATAAATCCTACAGTGTCTTGGAAGATGTATGGTTCTGCATGGAATGTGCTATTGTTTTTGAAGTCCTACATCCAGCTTTGTTTACTATTGAACCACTGAAACATTATGAAGCGTTAACTGGCCTATTATCAGAGCATGCCTGTTCCCTATCAGAGGTCCCCTTTGTCACTGGCTTCCGTCACACCTTGTATTTGATTAACACACTATAGGATAACATAGAGCTACACAGATCTGTTTTGTGTTCTATCAAACTGATGGAAAACAGATTTTTCCTTTTCACTTTAATGTGGCTGCCCTCTAATTAGGTCTGTAATATGGTTCATTTAACGTGTTCCCTGTACTAAATTAAAGCTGCTGTACAGTAAGTTGAATCCTTGTTAAGGTTAGGATTGTAGCTGGTAAAGTGATACATTGCATTGACTGTTACCTAAATGTCCACTAGCTGCACCAAGATGCATAGCCTGTGAGAATGGTTAGATGAACAGCACATCAGTAATTGCCTAACAGCTAGCTAGGAAATCTCTGTTCTATCTTTAGTGGCGTTTCTGCCTAGTCAAGCTGCTGCCAGCACATAATGGGCCAAATCCTGCCATCATTTACACCTGTGTAATCTTCAATGATTTCAATGGTATTGTATGGTGTAAGAGAGCACAATTAGACTCACTATGTTAAATTGATAGAAACCAGCTTTTGCCATGGCCCGTAATGTAAAAATCAGTGTAATGTGCAGAAAATGTACATTTTCTGTTGGAAAGGATGCATCCATTTTAAATCTGAGCACAAGCTATCTCCCATCCTTCCTTAACTGCTCTGTGATGGTCTCCAAAATGATCCTCTGGGATGTTCCTCAGCTGAAACCAACATGATAAACATTTTCAAAGCAAAAGGCAAGAGTCCCTTATATAGAGGCTCTTAATAAAAAGGAACTATAAAGAAAAACAGGCAATAAACTGCTATGGGAACTGTTATGGGAACCAACTCAAAGGGAGAACTGCAGTAACTTCTGCCCTGTTTTGGTTTGTCCTTTGTTCATCAAGGAAAACTACTGCAACCAGCCCTTTAGAAACCAGCCATAAAACTGGTCTTATGTTCTAGTAGAAATAACCACTATAGTTAAGCCTGTCTCAGAGTTTCTATTTTAACCTCCTGTTTTCAGTCAATCACAACTTTCTGAAACATTCAACTTTCCACGCTGGATCTCTGCCCCAAGGTGGGTGAGTGCGTGTGTTGGCTAATCACATATACCTACACAGAGTTCAAGCGGAAATGACCAGCTGAATTCCTTTGGAGGAGGAAAGAGAAAACTAAAATTGCTTCTCCATTATGAAATGTCCCAGGCTAAATTCAGTGAGGTGGGGCAGCTGTGACTCACTGGCCATATGTGAAGATAAAACAGGGATTCACTAGAGGGCCTAGGTGGCTTGGCCTGCCATCTTTATCCTCATGCTAGTAGCTGAAAGCCTGCGCAGTGATCAAACCTGGTGATATTCTAAACAAAAGAAGCTCTCAAGCCACACTTGTAGCTGTTTTCACTGCTTCATTCTGACTCCACAGATACTCTAGGCTTCAGAGTGAGGTTTGGAGTTATTGTGCAGTGGTGGTTGTGGTGTTGTATGGGGGTTGTGTTGATTTGTGTCTGGGTGTGCTTGTGTTGAGAGAGTTGTGCTGATTTGTGTGGATAGTAGTTGGACGCACTGGTGTGGCAGCCGGGCCAGTAATCCACCATCTGTGCAGTCTTCCTTTACAACCAGTGAAACCGGTGCACGCAAATTAGCTGTGGAGTAAAGGGGGTGGCTGATTGAGTTACCTCTGATATCGCAACGGTTTAGGACTCAGCACAGCATAGGTATATGCCTCACTGTAGCTGTAACCCCGAACGGGGGTAATTCAAAAGTCCAAAATGGCTGAGAACTTAAAACCTGGACGATAACAGATTGTGAAACCCAGTCATTGTTCAGATCACCAGACTGAACCAAGAGAGCTCTCAACTATGCTTGTAACTCTTGCCATTGCTTCATCCTGCCTCAGCCATTTTAGGCTTCAGAGTGACAGAGAGAGACATTCTTGGAATCTTATATAGACTGAGAAACAGGGACACTGGGGCTGCTGCAGAGAGCCAGCAAAATGGTTCTGGCCGTTATGGCAAAGAGATGAGGGCATGTTAAGTGAGGGTGCGAGTGCCCACTCCCAGCCAGGTTACTGCCTCCTCAGCAGACCACTCTGGCCACCCACCGCCCAACCAGCACTGGATCATCAGGGTGGTTGCAAGTCTAACAAAGCACCAGTGGATCAGCGTTCAGATTGGTTCTAACAGTGCAGCTCTTAGCACCACTCCCCAAGCTGGTCTAACCATTCTTCTCCCCATCTCCTGGCATGTAGGAGAGAGAGACATGGAGAAGAACAGGTGAACTGGCTTGATGAGTGAAGGCAGGAATTCCCCTCCTGGATCCAATACTGCACCTTGCACTGAAGGATGAGGCCGAGCTGACACCAAAGTTGCTGGCACTAAGATTAATCTTCCATGAAGCTATGTTCCCACTCGGAGCAAAGTCCTCACCAGATCCCTGTAGTCTTTGCTTCCTTAGTTCCCAGTGAGATCTGAATGACCTCTGAACAATGGGAATGTTTCTTTTTCTTCTTCTTGTGCAATTCAGATTCCAAATCCCAAAGCACTCTGGAACCATTCCTGAGGCTTCTTACAACCATTTGGGATCTGACATAGTGGATTGATCCTGGGTTCAAACAAAGCTGATAGAGAAACTGACCAAAATGGAAGTAAAAAACTAACTAGACCACAAGGGGACCCTAACACTATATAGTTTGATTTACACAAAAAATTAAAAGTAACCAAGAAAAAATTGAGAAAAATTTAACTAAGTAGCAAGCCCAACTACTGTGAGGAAGAGAAAAAGGAGGATGAGACTGATCGCTCAGAGACACTCTCTTTAGTGATGGAAAAGGAACTGGGATGGGGTTAAGCCGTACTCTTTCAGACAACATTGATCGGTTTGATGCTATGAGCAAGTATACATGTGATGCCAGCTGCCACTGCTTTCCAAAGGCTTCCAACACAGGTGTCAAGAGTGCATGAGCTCCCAAGAGTGAGTAGCTAAAACAGTCAATGCTCAATGGAAAACTAAGCTCTATTAGCCTGAATCTAACAGAATGCTATTAGGTATGCAGCTGATCTCAGTCCCTGAACTGAGACAGCCAACCTATGTCCAGATTATGGGGTTAGTAAATTACCTCTCTCTCACACCAGGACTCAGCACCACATCCAGAAAATCTAAGCTATTCAAGAACAGCCAGAGACAAATTTTCTCTTGTTGCTGAAAGAGGACAGCCCGTATGACTCCATGGTACATACCGTACTAAAGCTACACATCTGTTTCAGTTCATCAATGGCGGAATCAAGCCAAGCTATATTAAACAAATCATCACTAGTGTAACATTTCTATAATTTCTGTGACAATTACTTTACAGCAGAAAGCATATTTCCCCCAAGGCTTGCAAGGCATCTAATTTTCCTCAATGTTGTTTCAATCACATTATGTGCAGCTTCTTGATGACTGAAAAACCTGATTGTCTCCTTAAAAAGAAATTAGTTTTAAGTATCCAAAACCTCTCCTTGCACATTTATTTTCTGATTTCTTAGTCATAGCAACTTGCTTATGTTAAATACATGTGGGCACGAAGTCTGCAAAATTATTTAATTAATGTTTGTTGTTGTGAATTTAGTACTGGTGAAGAGGGCTGGTCTGACGATCCTGGAGAATGAAATTTTTTATTATCTGCTACATAGGATCTTGCAGGGCAAGCAAACCACATAACCAAGTGTGTCTTGATGCTGATCTGGATGCGTAACTTTTGGGGCTGCTCCATCATGGCCTCTGATCTAGGTCGCACCTCCCAACAGGATCTCTGAGGTTTTGACATCTCCAGCTTCATTGCTGCTATTCTTCCTTCACCAGTGTGAGATGTACCTCCACCTGACTTAGTTGCTCAGGACTTCAGGCCTTGGGAGAAGTCTCCTTTCTGAAGCAGAGAGATGGTGCCCATCTTCCAGTACAGCCAACATGGGGTGGTTCCTCCTGCCCCTCTTGATGCTTGGGTCTCTATGGCCCAATCTCTCAAGGAAGATAAGGATCAGTGAGTTTCACCTTCTCCGTATGGGTACCAGGAAGGACATTGTCTATGGAGGATCTAAAACCACTTCTAGCTGGCAAAGTAGCAAGTGTCTGAGAAAGAGGGGCACAGAGCTCTCCCAATATGCCAGTCAGATCAATTCCTCCTATATGCCAAGCTTCTGACAACAGCAGGCAATGGAGCTAGGGATAAGTTCCCTGGCATCCAAACATTCCCATGGCCACTGAGGCTTTGCCACAACCTCGTCACCAGCTCATCTTGCCGCTGCTGTTCCCCCTCTGGATCCAGGGTGTCATTCAGCACTGCCAGCATACAAAGCAAGCCAATCTCCCATCCACCCTCACAGCACTCTTCCTTTCCTCTCCCTCACGCTCCACAGCAATTACAGCTGAAAACATGTAGTAGCCTCAATAACATTGAAATAAAATCCACAGAACATGAAGTTGTGCTTTCTTGAAACTCTTTCCCTTTTTGCCTCTTTGCTCCCCTCTCCTTCCACCAGAACACAAACACCGTCCCCCTGCCAATGCTAGTTGAGGGGAGAGAAGGGATTTTTTTCTCTACACTGTCGCTAGCCTTCTCTGGCTGCCCTGAAACACTGGAATTGTGCTCTCAGGAGCATAGGCAGACACCTTCTGGGCTGTAAGCCTCCTCTTAGCTTCCCCACAGTGGAGGGAGAGATTTCTGGGTCGTCATCCCTTGGGGCTAGTGCACAGGTACTCCCTGAAGTTTACATGCTAATGCTTTTTTTTAGTTGTGTTTAACATCCCACACAACAATGCTCCCTTCACTTCCCTTGGGAGGTTACATTGGAGCCTTGAAGACCTCACCAGAAAGACACACTCTCCAGTAGGATTTTTTCCTTATCTAGTCAGCTTTGATTTTTCCTTTCTTAATCACTTTTGTTTATTACATCTTCCTGTATTACCCTAAACAATTCCTTCCCTTTCCCAATAATGCCATACAGAGTTGTGCTATGTGAATTTGAACTCAGAAAAGGATTCCAGAAATGTTGATAACATTATAAAGCAGAGCCCAAAACACAAAAAGGACTATATAGTTTGTTAGAAAATTCTGATCCTCTGTACTTCAGTGGGTTAGAAAATTAAGCAGACAATTACAGTTATCTAGCAATAATATTATAACATGAACTAACTGGAACAGAACAAGGGGGACTCGGTGTAAAGGCTTCTATAGCATTCTGAATGCATTTTGCTGAATCAGAATATTGATATAAGAGGGGTCCAAGATTTGATGTACGTCATGGTTGTGAAGCTGCTAAGTAATACTCTAATACTGAGACGTGACGATTTAATGAACACTACGTGACCTGGTCAATGAATGGAAGTTATTGTACCTTGGGAATAAGACTTTCCAGTATGGATACACCAATCTGGCTTAATTGGAGTCTGTGAGCAGAACAAAGATGAAGACAATGATCCCAGAAAAGGACACGCAAGCATACACTTGAAAGACAATAGACAAAGCCATCAGCATCAGTGATTTCACATCCTGTCTCCAACAACTTGCAAGCCTTGTTCTGCAAAGGCTGGGAACTAACAGATCACAGAGCTGTAACAGTAAAAGTGACTTGGTCTTGAGGAAAAGAGACAGGTGATCAAAAAGGACTAAGCAGCAAAAGACTCCTTCCCTGAAGGTGGGAGAGAGAAATGGCTTGTGCATTAAAAGACCACACTGCACCAGCCAGACCTCAGAGGTCTCAGGATGGGGGTCTTCTACAGGAAGCGTAGCTCTACCAAGATCCCCATGTGGAAGATGGTTAAACACCTGCTATGCTAGACACGTCTAGTCTCTTTTATTCCTAACAGCTTCTGTTCTAAAAAATAATATTTTGCTTTAAGGCAGCTGTGCAGTCTTTGAGTACCACTGTCTCCGCTCCCTCCAGGAGCGGCGACAGTCGCAGGGTGAGAACTGCAGGGTCTGCAAGCCTGCTGAAGTAACCACGGCTGGTGCACGGGACTGCAGCCAGGCCCCCAGTCTATGAGTAGGAGAATCAGTGATTCCACCCCAAGAACAATGACAGCTTGAGGCCTGAGAGGCAGCACATTCAGAGATGCAGTTAGCTTGGTAACTGCGATATGGTGCATGATGATACAAGATGATATTTGATGTTTAATAGCTAAGCAAAAAGGCTAAATGTAGCCAACTGAACTCAAGACTCTTGCTTTTGAGGTCGACATGAAGCCTTCCTATCCCCATCACTTTCTTTTCAAGCTAACATTTTAAAAGTGTGGCAAGTATAGTAGAAGAATCTGATTTATAGGAGTGTGTGCTGTTACTTTTCCAGTATCTACTGTACTTTGATTCCCTGTCGTATCAACTATATAAAAGTGACTGTTCCTGACATCCATTTTACTTCAACCCCTTATTAAAGATTCCCAGAAGGTCTTATTTCTTTCTTTTCAGCTAAATTGATCTCAACAAGGCCTTTGCCAGAATGGCCTTGGATATTCTGAGAGGTCTGGAATGCAAGGAAAGAGTATGTCACACAATGTAGACCCATTGGCAAAACACTGCAGTGCAGCAGAACAATTATCTTATTTGGAACAACTCACGCATAGTCTCTCTCACATTTTCCTCAACTCTTAAGTAATCGTCAGAAACGCAAAACTAGAAACATTTCAATATTGTGGAACTTTCCTTAGCAGCCAAAACATCTTCCTGCACCTCCTCCTCCTCCTTCCTAATGCTCCCACTGGGGAGCTGTCTTGCTAAGCTAGTATTTTTTTTCCTTGATGGATTGACTCATGAGCATCATACACGCCAGGATTCAGGTAAATCTCTGGCTCTATTGAAAGTCAATGGCAAAACTCCCATTGACTTCAATAGAGCCAGGATTTCACACCATCTCTCTGCAGGAAGCACAAGCAAAGCTTATAATAGAGAGAGATAAAATACCCCAATGTCCCACAAAAATGTGTGTACATATAAAACAAATTACTACTATTTTGCATTTCTCTAGAGCACATTTAGCCAATAAGTATTGCTCATGGTTATTACATAGAAATAAAACAGAAAATATATTACTACTGCATACATCAAAATCTAAAATTCTAGCTCTACAACAGTTTTAAGAGCAAGCAAGTTTCTGTGGTACATAGTTTTCAACTTAAGAAGACAGAGGGATGAAACGGGGGAAAGTCTGGTTAAAACAGGAGAATAGTCATGCCAGATTTTCAATACTGTTCTCCAAATTCATAGCTAAATTCTGTTCAGCTATAGCAATTCACTTTTCACGTTCACTATTTTACATTCAAATAGCACCATTCATATACTGACATATTGGAATTGCTTCACCCACCACAGAAGTGCACACACTTCCCAAGTGAAGGAAACTACTGAATACATCTGAATTTGCCAAGAAGAATTTAGGAAGGTGAAAAGTAATTTCCTGAAAAGGAATATGGTCAGAATACAACTGTGCTTAGTCCCAGGCACAGAAGTTTTAATGATCACAAGAAGCAAAGACTTCCATTGTATTTTTCACTAGAAAAATAGAACCTCCATCATCATGCTGTGGACACTGGTTCAGTACCGACTTGGATGGAAGAGCTCCCCTGAGTTGCCAAAACCATTTCCTGAAGAAACCTAGTTTTCCTCTGAAGGTGCTCCATTTCAGCACTGACCACACTCATAGTTGTCCAGCTTATGAGATCTAATGAGGTGGAATGGCTGCAGGCCTTTGCATTAAATATTTAAGAGCAAATCATAAACTACTAACTAATCTAAAGTGACATGAAAGAAATTATCCACAAATCCCTCTCTGATCATTGAATAGGACAGAACCAACAGTGGTTTACTAATATTTACAAGCTTAATGTGGCCAACATTGCCTTGTGCACTTACCTTTGTAAGGCAGTAGATAGAGAAAAGATCCCTGAAGGAGATATAACTGAGGGAAAAAGCTGTTGGTAACCATAAAATACTGGAAAAACTACTCATCAAGTATGGCCTCACACACTTCAAAGTGGTGCTAAATGAAGAGTGATTGGATTTTAAAAGTGTTTATAGTATGCTATTAACCAGTATTGGATTTTGAAGAATTGATGTGTGGTTTGAAAGGGGAAATTTAAATACAGACTAGTATGAGTAATTTAATTTTGCCATGCAAATGTAATTCCTTCTTAT
Organism: Mesoclemmys tuberculata; assembly: GCA_007922155.1. NCBI lineage: Eukaryota > Metazoa > Chordata > Testudines > Chelidae > Mesoclemmys > Mesoclemmys tuberculata. Next base: position 7,091,021 of record ML675646.1, read on the forward strand.
GTAATAAAAAGGTGTGTTTGTATAACATTTTCACACAACATGCCACTGTTTACTAGCCCTCTTTCAGAATACAAGCATGTCACATTCAAATAGGCTCTTAAAATGCATAAAGGAACTCAACCTACCGCTATAATATCCAGGGTATTGTCACAGACTTTGCGGATCTCAGCATTTTTGTCATGCATCAGGTCTATAAGATATGCTGGAGCCTCTGGAAAGAAATGGTTAAGGATGTAATGTTGGTTTTACCACTGGCATGAGGAACTTAGAATCGCACGGGGGAAATATCCACAGCATGTAAGAGCTCAGCCTTTTTTAATGGTTCATGTGCTAAATAAAGAGCTATACATTCACATTCAACTTCTAATGAAAACGAATATATATTTCTTTTATTAAGAATATATTCTCTAGTTCATCATAGGAAATGCTGCCATTCGGACATCCTTTTACACGGCTTCCATTTGGTTCAATTTCTCTAATTGCTATGGCATAGCTTAGTACATTTTCAAACCTTAAAAAGCTATAACATTTAAAGAATGATTTGCAAACTATTTATCCTAGGAAAGAACGTTCAACTGATACACGCTCGTAGGACAGACTACAGTATTTTTACAAGTCTGATCCTATGTGGATGAACAAGGTGAAATTCAAATTGCAGTCTTTGTGGCTGTGTAGATATAAAAACGTGAGTTTTTCTTAAAAAAACAAACAGCTAAGAGTGGTGCTATTTTAATCAACCAGATTACAGGATGTATATGAATTTAAGATCAAGGAAATGAAGGGTGAAGAGCTGAATTATAAACTGAGCAGCATCCTAAATGCCAAGTCAAGGAGGTAGAAAAGAGGAGGGAGAAGGGCGATAAAGACTGGCTGTTGTAAAGACAATGGAGCATATCAATAACCTGACAAGTTGTTCATGAAGCTGTAGCAGAAGTGAGGAGAACTGCAGATCAGTACTCATCATGTTTGTTCTGAACCAAATCAACAGCAGGTTTATTTAGAATTTTCAGCAGAGAAGCCAATTAATAAAGTTAGTTCTGCCTGCCTGTGTGTTGTTTAGCTTTGCCTTTTCAAGACCATCAAAATTTGGATTAAAAAAACCCAGCTATAGCTCCTACATGATCTCTCTCTCTATTTCCATTTGTGTCGTACAAAATCATTTCTGATATAAGAGAAAATGATTTTGAGCTGTATAATTTAGGGAGATTTTGATCAGATATGATGGAAAATCAACCAAAAGATCCATCTATGTACTTTTGATGTAAATAAATTCCAGAAAAGACCAATCATTTTTGGCCTAAACCTTAGTAAACAATGCCTGCAAGGAAATGGTTATGCTGGATGTCAAATACATACACACTAACACACAGGCAGCAGATGTCAAGTTATAACAAAGGGAGTGAAATCATTTTGTGAGAGAGGGGTTGTCCTTTATCAGACCTGGATGTATGAGATGGATTAGTACACATCTCAATGACTAGACTAGCTCTCAAAATGTTCTTCTTTCAACTTCCATTATCATTTTTACTTGCTATAAAAATGTTGATAGCTATCCCAAAATACAGGGTGCTAGAGTGTTTCTACAGGGTTTCCAATTGAATGGTTCATTATATGAAAAAAAACAAATAACTGTTGATTTATACACACACACAAACTAAAGTCTCACACTCAACAAATGATTCTGTTCTCTCTCAGCATGAGCTGACAGCTTCCTGGGGGAAAAGTAAAGATAAATATTTGGCAGACTTGGTCCAGCGTTACCAAGCATGCAATCACTCCAGTAAGTCCCAGGACACCTCAAACTCTCCAGGCCAACTAAATTACGGGAACGTAACCTGGGTGAATTAAGCAAGAGAAATCTGTGGCTAGGGGAAAGCAGCTTTTGCAACAATGAAGTAGAGGATGATACTGGCCTGATGGACAGGATGGTCCAAGGCTGAACATTGTCCAAGTTTATGAGTTGGTATCCTGCAACCTTCTAGAACAAGAAACAACAACTTTGATTTAACAGAAAGGGGATTTTCCTAGCTCTGGAAGGGCCAGAAGTATCAGATTTTAAAGCTGTAATAGTCTTATACCTGGAAAAGATCCTGTAGGTCATTTCAGAGGCACCATCACTATTTTTTTTATATAGCACTTAGTGTGTGCTAGGTGCTTTATAAACATAATAAAGACAAGATCTCTGACATGGCGAGCTTACTTACTCACAGGTTTTGGATCAAGCCCCAACTTAAAACAAAACAAGAGAAAAAGAGTGAGGATGATGACTGAAGATCAGGAGCCATAATTAAAGTTATACAGGTTGAATAAGGTCAGTGAAAAAGCAGAAGGTAGCAGTGGCCATCAGCAATGAGAGAAAGAGGAGAGCCAAGAATCGAAATCAAAGAGAAGAGATGATGGGAAGGAGCCAGGAGAGTGATACATGGCAGCATCACTGAGGAGAAGAAGATAAAAGAGCTGGAGGACGTGCTTCAAAGCAGGAAAAATGGGAGGGGGAGAAGGAGAGGAGAAGAGATTGGAAGCAGCAGGCATGTGAAAAGACAAACATGTTCTTTTTCTCCATCTGAAACTCTCTAGAGGTGAAATCATGGTATCAAAGGCTTTACAGATGGAAAAGTACAAGAACTATTCCCATTGAAATATCTCAAACACTCATTAAATATGAGCATGTGGCATATACACAATACAGTGGTGTGGCACAATACAGTTTATCAACACTCATCTGGAATGGCCTATGTAAGACATGCCAGTAAAACCTTGATACTGCACTGTGCTATCTTATGTACACTTATCTATGTCGATAGTATTCAGCCACTATTTCAATTGAAATTAATTCTAATTACAGAGCAATGGTGGTTTATAAAAGCATAGTAAAGCTTTTCTGGCACAAGAAAAACACATGTAACAAATTCTAATTTCAGCAAGTTAAGTATTGTAATTCTAAACGTCTGGTCTTTATAAGAGGATACGGGTCTCCTTGATGATGACGTCTCTGGTGGCTTGGTGGAAGACCATCTGGTAAAAGACATAGATGATTTGGCAGACAAACTCATCATCTTCCTGCTGAGCTGCAAAAAGAAAAAAGTATTTCCTCAAGTCTCCAAGACAGAGCACTTAACTGGTGTACATTAATGTCCCAAGAGTTGTGTTGGACTCTCAGGAGACACAAAGGACTCTGAGATGCATTTTTCTGGCGGCTTATATCTACCAGACCATCCTTGCCAGCGTGCACAGAAATTTTAGAGTTTGATCCAACTTTCATCAGAGTCAACAGAAAGACTCCCATTGACTTCAGCGAGAATTAGGATGTGAGAAGCACAGGAAAATTGAGTTGACTCGACCATTGCTCATCACCATTCTGCTAGTCATGGGATGACATCACTGTGCTTTCATTAGAGATTACCTACTGCTATCCTGCAAGCTAAAAAATGAATGGTGCCTCCCTGGGTCAATTAGAAACAGAAGATGAATATCAGGCCTGGAGAAAATTCAGTAATATACCATTCAGAAGTTCAATGAGTGCTGGAATAATTCCAGATTTGGCCAGCATAGCAGCACAGGAATCATCCATAGATACAGTTCCAATCATGATCACCACTTCCAAGACAAGGTCATCTTCGGCAGAACCTGGCAAACAGAACAGCAGAGAGCTGGTATTTAAGAAAACACTTTGCTGAATCCTTGTATGTTCTTATAGGCAACTCTTCTCAATTTCAATAAGCTACATTATGCCAATGAATGCATCCAAAAGATGCTACAGTAGCAAAACACAACACTACAATAGGAATACAATATGAGGGCAAAAGATACTACAATTGAAAAATAGAGCATCACAGAAGTCTGTTAGTACAGACCTGGTTTTAGTTTATCCTTGAGGTATGGAACCAGTTTGTACTCTTTCAGCACAAGCTCCCAGTCCAGGTCAGGTAAGGTCAGATTAGCCAGCGTACCCAGGCATTCTATCACAAATTCTTCCTCCTCGTCATTAGAGATTTGAGCTGCTAAATCACCAACATAATCCTAAACAAAATATATAGGCGGGTAATTAGTAAAAATACTGCACATGAACAGCATGAGGTTGTGAAAAGTTCCTAACTCGGTGAGATCAAAACTAATTTTCACCAGGACATTCAAAAGGCACATTTCCTGAATGAGGGCTATTTTCAAATTTAATTCAACATCTTGGTTGCAGATCTGCTTAAAAAAAAAATCATTTCTTTTTTTAACGGAAAAATTTCCCCCAATTCTTATTCCCAATTTTTTTGTCCAAACTTTCCAAAAATATTTACTGTGGGCAGAGAAAACAACCCCACACATGGAAAATTTCAGCCCCCAGAAGGCAAGTTTTAGAAAGCTACCACAGACTGAAAAAAGTGGGTTAGAATAGAATATGTTATGGAACCTTAACCATAGAAGTTGTTGCCATTCCCAAAAAACCTCTTGAAATGTATGTGAAGTTACCTTATGCAGTTTACATCCTGGATTTTACTATCAATCAGTGCATGGCAATTAAAAGATTTGATTTCATGCAATACCAGCTTTAATAAGAGATTTGCCAATTAGAATTTTAACTCTTTATTTAACCAAAATATTTTTATACTAAAATACAAACACTTTTCCAGATTTCATTTCATTCAGTGTGTGCAATTAATGCTCAGGGGAATGCTGGAGAGGCAGCCCTAGAAAATTAAGTCTCTCAATCTACGGAACAAATGCAGTGAAAGAAGCAGAAGTGACAGATTCCTTACAATGCATCTGGACCTTGACAAGAAGGAACCATCTGTGTCAGGAAGAGGACACTTCAGTCTGTCCTAGATTTCTTTGCGGAGACCAAGATTTAAGATGAGTGCTAACCGTGTATATAGTTTTTGTGATACATACATTTGCATGTTTTTGAACTAGTGATTTAAACATAAAAAGGTTCTATATTGTAACCAATAAGCAATCCTTTGGTGCATCCAGAACCCCTCTGACATACCATCTGAATCAGCCATATAAACATATACATGCTAAGTAACACATGAAACTCAAGAGGAGCAAATACTTTATTTGTAAAGGCAAAAGCAAACCCCATCCTTCAAGACGTAGCAGCAGTCTAAACCTGAAGTCCCTTCCAATGCAAAAGGATGGAGGACACTGATAAGATTTAGTGAGTGCTTACAATAAACAGGTTCTTGGTTGGCTCATCATGCTGTGAAATGTTCCGGATCATCTTCATCAACAATGGATCCTTGAACTTCAGAGCTCTCTTCATTAACAGCTTCAAACCATTTCCTGAAAAGAAAATTGCAAATCTCCCAGATCAAATTAAAGTTAGAATCAGGTCTTTTGCTAAAAAAAAAAAAAATTCCTTTTTTTTTATTATTATTAACCTAGCTTAAAAGGCAAACAGGAAATAAGCCAGACAAAGCAGAAACTATTTTGTTCTTCCGGGTCATAATTAGAGGGACAAACTTCACCTGCATAAACTCCAAGACAAAATATATCGCAAATACATAATATTTCAATTATGGAACATTAGGACTAACCACCATAGCAGAAAGCTGAACAACTAAATGGTTTAGTTATCAGCTATAACTCTGATAAAAGCATCTCAGATGCTAAGACTATCCCTACCACCACAACTACCCCAATTCGATGTAGGCATCCCAAACTCTTGCTCTTAATTTTCATGTCAAATTCTCAAACTATGTCTGTCCATCTTCATACTGGTAGCTTGAGGAGGTACGAGTCCAGAGAGGTTTCTTGCAAGGGTATTTTAAATAGCAGGTACTCATATATGACAGCTATGTTGCCCAGGGCAGCTGGCAAAGGGTATAAACCAAAGCACTCTTAGCCCATGTGAAGGAAGCCAATAAATCTTTACCACACTTTGGACACTACAGGAATAACAGTACTTTCACCAGATTCAACCATTTTACATTGTGGACCAAATCATGGACTTTATTGATGTGATTCCCCTGGACCACCTTGCCTGTCTAATATCAACAGTTACTTTTTTATTTTTATACAAGTTTTTGTATGGATTATTTTTCTGTGACAGAGCACCAACAAAGGATGCAGCCCTCAGGCTAGTCAATATATATAGCCCTACTGAGAACATAACAAGGGTTAAGTCTGACATGGCAGAGCAAATCGGCAATGAAAGATGATTATGTAGGAGGAGAAATCCTGTTTTCATAAAAAACATCCCTAGTCAGATAGAGAAAATACGATGCATACACAAAGTTGTGTAAGCTGATGAAAAATTGTAAGTTTTCCATGAGGCAACAGCAGGTCTTTAAAGCACGGCTCTAACTCTGAAAGGTGAATACTGCAAAAATGGCATTATCGCACTCCGTGGTTATCTTTTATTGATTCCAAACAAAATATGCTCAGTTTGCAAGTAAAAAGAGATTGTTCTCTAATTGTGAGCCCTGCCAACTCAGTCTGGGTTCTGAATGCCCAACTGTGTTCTTCCCTTTTCGTGCATCCTTATCGGCAATAAACATACTGCAAGCTAAATTATTCCCTCTGTGATACCTGTGCAAGTCCATGATCTGCTGTGTGGTTTGCACAAATACAACTCACTTGAATTTAGTAAAAATACACAGTTGCTGATGCACAAAAGGGAACAGAATCCAGCTCACTTTGTTTTAGAGGTGTTGGCTTTGAAGTTGTAACAGCACTAAAAAGCAATTAAAAAAATTCTGTTCCACTACAAGTGACGGAACTTGATGCAGAAATCAGTGGATAAATTCTATGGCCTGGGCTATGCCGGGAGACCAGAATAAATAACTGTCCCTTTTGACCTTAAAATCTATGAAGCAGTTGCCAGTAAAGTTAGTAGCTAGGATTCTGAATACATACATGGAGAAAAAATGGTTGACTGAGAATGTGCCATTATTACTGTGTCCTTTCAGAACAGAACCCGACTTTAAAGTTGTGAATCAAGTGTGGGAAGTTGATGAAAAGAGAGAACAGCTTTGGAAAGAAAAGTAAGCCTGTTCGTACGAAGCAGAATGGTAAAACCAGCTGGGAAGGACATAGTCTTAAAACAGACCCAATCATCTCTTTCCTTTAAAAAAATAAAAGAGGCCCTCTGTTATTAATCCATGTCCAGAAACAGAAACCCAGTTACCTGCAGTAGGATTCTGGGGTGAATTCCACAGAGAGTTACATTCATCCCGCATTATAAAGGTCAGGACAAGCATGAAGTTTTCAATACACTAGTCATCAGTGATATCATGGAACCGTTCACCACAGAACTGAAGATGCTATGGCTCAAAGGAGGGGATGGGTGACATGAGTAGTTGACCAAACTGAGCACATATACACGTATATTACAAAATGTGGGCTGAATGTTTTTCTGTTGTCATTAGCTGTATTACTATTAAATTTACCAACAGGGTGCTAGGCAGTGACCCAAAGATATGCTATGACACTTCAGTACACTTACCTTCACAGATAAGTTGCACATTTCTCTTATTAGCAGCAAGATTAATGCAGAAGGAAATGAGCTCCAGGTCAATGCGTTCATCAGGGCACTCAAAGAGCATCTTCATTAACTACCAATACACATACATACACACATGAATCATTAAACTTTCCAAAGAATAAGAAAAAAAGAGAGCAATACTCTCAAGCCAGCTATGCTAATTTCAGTGCTTTTCACGCTCAGGATCTCTACATTTGCCACCAACTTTTAATGGTAATTAATTGGGAAGGACATTGATTTATTTGTGGACAGCCAGGATTGTTAACAGTAAAGCATTGCAATCACTTGCCCCTTTTCTAAAATAAAAGGCATTTGTTAAATAAAATCTAGTGATTGGGAGATAACGTACTGATTGTGAATGGTTAAATTCCTGTGAACAGTTTAAGATCTTGTGGACTAATGTATTTAACCTGTGAAAAACAGAATACTTCTGTTTGCTTAATGCAGGGGTTGGCAACCCGCGGCTCCGGAGCCGCATGCAGCTCTTCAGCCGCGGCTATGTGGCTCTTCAGCCGTGGCGAGCCGCGGCTCCGGAGCCGCATGCGGCTCTTCAGCTGCGGTAAGCCGTGGCTCCAGCACACGGCTCCCCTAGTGACTAGGGGACCAGAGCAAAAATTCTTCCCCTATTGCAGGCATGTTCAAAGTACGGCCCGTGGGCCATATACGGCCCATCATGCTTTTTAATCTGGCCCGCCGCTGTAAGCCCCACTCTCCAGCTCCGCCACCGAAATTGACAAGGGCGAGTCAATTTCACGGCGGAGAGTGGTCTGAAGTGCTGGCTGCTGGGGTGCAGTGTGTTGGGTGCTGTGTACATAAATGTGTATTTAATACACTCCATTCATCTGATCCTTGCCCGGCCCCTCTGTCAAATTTTAGAACGCATTGTGGCCCGTGAGTCAAAAAGTTTGCCCACCCCTGGCTTAATGGAATAAGACACTCCAAATGGTTGTTTTATTGTATAACAATTCCTATCTTGCTATTTTGAACTGGCAAAATCTACTCTGCTGCCTATCTCTAAACTGACTCTGATCTATATCTGCTACAATGTGCCCTTCCCACAGTCAGTCTGACTGTAAGCAAACCTACTATCCACTGCACTCATTGCTACTGTCATATACTGTAGTACTGAGCCAGTCTCCTTTACTACCGCCCCACTTGTTCAGTCGAGGAAAAAGGACACCTAGGGTAAAATACACATTTCCCACAGTCTGCTCTAACTGCTATGGTACATGCTAGTGACTCCACTGTGAATGCTGCAAAGAACCTATGGCTTGCTGCCATTCTATGTAACCTGTTCCTATATCCACTGGTCTATCACAGCTTATGTATCAACCCTAATTTTGTCCATTTTAAGTCTGCCTTAATTTTTTACAAACAGCAAATCCAATGCATAAATAGCTTCCAAATATCAATCTATTTCTCTGTATCCACTTTTAACCCATGCTGGAGATTTGGTTCAGTTACTGACCCACAAGATAGAGAGCCCCTATTATGGAACCAACCCCACACCAATCACTTACAAAGCCAGACTACTTAGCACGAGACCTGTCAGAATCACAATGCAAGGTCGTGCGGGTACACACTTGGGTAAAACAAATGCACAAAAGACAGATAGAGGGGCACTAGATGTAACAAGTGGATGGGTAGGGACGGAGAGAAAGAGCTGATCTGTGACTATCAAAGTAGTTGCACTCCTGCCCCCTAGTGGAACGATTAAGTACAAAATAGCAAGTATCTACCAAAATATATTCAGATAAAAGATGATTAGGAGGCATCAGCTCTGTAGGGAAGTCCCCCAAAGATAATCTGTTGGAGGGAGTCAGCGTATTTCTCTATTGCCAGATATCACATTGTCATTCCAAAGGGGCTGCCAAATTAATAAAAATGTAGGTCACAATAGTGATTATTTCTCTCTCTCTCTTTCGTTCATATTATACATATATTACGTTTTTGGGGCTTTCACATAGTGATATAAAAGCCACTGCTGATTTCCCCCTTTTCTTAAATAAAATTTCCCTAGCTGGTTTCAAGTACTTCTAAGATGATCTTTAGTTTATTACATCTATAGCCCTGATACTCATATTACAAACACAAATTAACCGCCAAAAATAAATGCTGTAGAAAGTTGAACAAGTAGAAGATGTGGCCTTTCAGAAATGACCCTCCCCAAGTCTTGTTTTAAAACCCCTTCAAAATTATTCATAGAGATTTTAAAAGTGAAACATACTTTATGCTCACTTAATGCAAAAATCTATGGAAATTAAATGCTGAATGTCCTGGGGTCAGAGTCTCACTACTGAGCTACTTCTCTGTAAAAAGAAATAAACACGCTCCAGTTTCAATTAAACAAGTTCAAATTTTAAAGTAATGGTTTTGTCTGAACTCCATGTTTCCCATTATGTCTTCATTTAATTTGATTGCTCCTCGTGTCACTTCAAAAGGGAGCGCAATTGCTGCCAAATAGGAAATATTAAAATTAAATTTGTTCTGCTTTTATTATGTCCATTGTCATCTTTTACTGATTTAACAGGAAGGCAATAAAAAGGCTGCAGCATGTGCAATGAAGAGGCAGTAGTGTTCAATCAGACAAGTCCCATATTGAGTATCAGATACCACAGACCCAGGACTGAAATCACTGTGTCTAGACTCTCTGGCACCTGACTTCACTTATTTACCAGTGACCAGAGGCCAACCCCCACAGCTCTCTGTTCACATACACCTCTGTCCAATCCCCTCCCCAACCTCAACTCAAACATCTTTGAATGATTATGCCAGAACTGCATGCCTCAGGAATCTCTTATGACCGGTTAACTCCCTAACTCTGCTGTTTGAAGTGATGCTCTGGTTTCTGAACTTCAGCAGATAATGGTGGACAGGAGCAAAGGGCGCTGTCAAGAGAGGACGTTTACCAGCATTAAACTAAAAAGAAGCTTATAGATCAAAGAGGGGCCAAGCAGGACAACGGTGGTGGAAAACATGTGGGGAACTGACGAGATCCTTGTACACCACTCGGTGGTAAAATATTAAATATCACCATAACATCACTGCCTAACCATGCCCTTTGATTGGCCAGTCTAGTCCCAATAAATGCTTTTATAAGCATCTGGATGGCATTTGCACCTATTTAAACAAAACACGCATTGCTGAGGTCTAAACAAGAATGAACTGTTAATACTCACTTTTAAGTGGTACTAAAATAACGCCCATTAACCTCTAGAATCCACAAGGCTGCTTAAAACATTCAAAGGAAAGACATAGGCAAGCAGACCCAATGGGCCTGCAGCCTACAAATGTGTCGGAACGAAGTCCCAGCCCCAATGAGGCTGCACTGGCAACATTACAGAAGTGACACTCACCATGTGATTGGGCAGGATAGGGCTCTTATTCCCTGTTTCGGTCACATTTACCAGCCTCTCCTACCCATCCCTATGGATGAACCTTCTACGACAGAGAATTCAACTACCCTTTGCTGTTTTGTGCTGTGATTTAGAGCTTGACTGGGGTGAAAGGAAGCACATTTTTTAGCATATGGGGAGATAAATGGGAAGGAGAAGTATATTCAGCCACCTGAGATGTGCACCAATAGCCCACCAGTACATACGCTAATGTGGCCTACTGCTAATGGAGTATGGATGGCTCCTTCATTTTACATTAAAACAGAGTTAAATACAATCTGGGGGAGGGGCGAGTGGCATTTTGAGGGGCAAAGAAGGGAGGGGTCACTTTAAAATGTTTATTGTCTCCCCTCCCCTCCCAGCCTCTCTCCCTTACAATTAGCTCTTTGCATCTGCTGCAGGTGCACAGATGTTCATCAGAAAGGACCAACTGGCAAATTACAGCATGGCTTTGGATGAACACGGTCTTCAGCCATAGTCTAGTATAGGATTTAATGAGCACAGTAATTGTTCATCATGGTCACAGATGGCCTTAAACTTTTGCTAGGCTTTATGTGCTGACCTAAAGACCAATGACGTTAATGGTAGTCTTACTATTTACTTGAATGGGCTTTGGATCAAGGGTTATAGGCAAGACTTTGGGTAGCCAATGCCTATCAGAACAAGCATGGTAGTTAAATATTATTGAAATTTCCATGGTTCTTTACATTTGGGAGTAGGGGCTTTTAAACCATGCCCATATTTCCGAAAATCATGTCCTAACTGAGCCCTGAAGCGCAAAACAAAACCTCTGTTTTTGGTGAGTGACAATTCAAAAGTAGTTAGTTTTCTGTTTCATTTGGGCTTCTAAACATAGAACTTCATTCTGTGGCAAACAATGAGCAGGATGTTTACAAGAGTATTTTGCAACATACACTTGCTATTCCCGTCAGATCCTCTTTCCTCCCCCCATACTTGGAAGAACATTACAACTTTTGCCATGAAATACTCACAAGAAATGTTCTGAAAACTTTCCATGGCAACTTCCCATCGTGGATATGTTTGATGTTAAAAAGATGTTTGGCAGAAATGAGAATAGAGTGGTGCAATTCTAAAAAAAACTATCAGAGAGCTTTCTACACTTATGAGATGAGATGGGAGGCTCTATCCTCAGCTTTGCCCTTAAATCAGTACTGAGGAACTGACTCATACATCCAGGGTTGTGTTTTTTTGTTTTGTTTTTAAATGAAATGTTGTTTGTTTATTCCCCTATGTGGGCTATGACTAAAGACAGCCAGAGGCACCAAACAATCTTTAAATCAGAAGGCTGGTAAAAGGAATTTCCTTCCCAACTACACAGTTTTCATGTCTCCTTTATTTAGTGGGACTGTAGTCAGAGCAGGAACAGTCAGTCCATGCTGTGACGTAACATTTGCTTGGCTCGTTTCCAGCTCATATCCTGTAACACTGCAGACAATGAAGTTTGGATGCTAAAATTGGGATTGGAAAGGAATACCTTTTGAAATTGCAAAAAGCAAAGCTCTCCAGGACATATACAGTAAGTATATAAGGAACCAACTGTAATCTCCCTTTAACATGGCTAATCTTCTATTGGGTATTCACCTGGGTGCCTATACCCTTAGCAATACACTGATGTGCCTTATTTGCCAGCAGCACTGACTGACAAGTCCGTCACCTATTCCTTCTAAGGAGGGCAGCTTAAAGGTAGTAAGAACGGTTAATTTGTCTTATTTGTAGAGGCTCAGTTACTTGACTGGGAAGAAACACTGTTGTTCCCATTATCACCTGAAGGTGTCACTGTGAACTGTGCTACATGGAAGGCGACAAATAGTATGTTTGTGGTGGAATGCATCTAGATGGAAAATACATACCTGTGGTATACAGTCTGTGTATGCAAACATCGATTTAAAGCGATCATCCATGCTTATGTGATACAGAACGCACATTGCTACCTGTCTGTAGCTTTCATTTGCTAGGGAGAAAAAAAAACATGAAATTATGTAAAATCCCCAGCACTGTAGTCACTTATACATTCCTATTCCTCCACTGCTTGGAGTCTAATTCTTTCATTAACATTAGTATGGTAACACTTTTTTCAATTCCCTGTCGCTTTAATAAGATTCTTTTTTTTTTTTTTAAATGTGTGTGACATGATAGTATGAGCAAAAGGTGCTGGACTGACAGCCCCTTAAGAACTAGAGTCTTCTATTTCTCCACAGAACATACACAGCATGGGCAACGGAAGTGCTAGCTTCCCGCACAGTGCAACTGGGGATGTACCCTCATCCCCACTATGCAGGGATCCAACTTCTACGATTGAAAGGAGAATTCAGTCTCGGTGGCCCAGCCAAGCCTTCTCTCTGCCGAGAATGTCAACAAAGGCACAAATTAAGGCCAATGATGATGTTCATACCAACATGAGACAACTAACTTTTCCCACCTAAATAACACTATAAAAGAGGTTTTGATCAGTGTTGGAAAGAAAACAACATAACAGATGAACAACTGCAGTAAAACTGGTAATATAAGGGGGAGATATTCTGGTGTTCCGGTGTCATTTAAGCATTTGCGGATGTAGGAAGGCAACTGAACACAGGTTAGATAAACATACAACACAAAAGCTGCATGGAACATGCTGTAAAGAAAAGAAAATTGAGCATATTTTTGCATTGGCAGGTGTGACATTTTGGGATCACCCAGCCCAGTAAGGAGTTCTGTCATCGCTCATCACATAGCTTTCGATGCCTTAAAGCTGTGCTGCTATGACTCAGAGCTCTGACACCAGTAGCCAGCCCACAAGCATAAGGTTTCACCGTGCCTTCCATCAGCCTAGGTACTCCTTGCAGAGCGACCTCAAAATCCCCTTTCGGTCTCAAGTCTCCCCAAATTCTTAATTTCCAGACACTTGGACTATTCCCCTCTGGTTCCTCACCCCTGAATGGGTGAAACCAGCACCTAGTTATCAGTTCACTTTGGGGGGGAGGGAGGGGAGACACACTCCACACAGTTTGCACACCAGAAATAGCTTTCACTTCAAATCCCTTCCCTTTAAACAGTGTTTGCAGGGACTTTTATTCCTTTCTTTTGATGTTCATTCATGGTTCCACAGAGCAAGGGAAATTCCTTTTTTCCTTAGGAGTCCAAGACAGGGTTTTTCTTTTCAGTTGCAATGTCTTTCCATCAATTTTAATAGTTCATTGTTGTCCTTCCCTGGGTTGTAAAATGCTTGGAGGCAGGAATCATGCCCAGCTTTGGAGACCATTCTGATTAATGTTAAAACACCACCCTGAATATGTTGCAGTTGCAAAGATGTAACCTCTGCCATTTTTAAGCAAACATGGCAATTTTTTTCATCCATTTATTTTTTTCTCGTAGAGACGTTAGGTACCTCACCACCCCATTTACATGGAGTGAAATTGTAAAGTCAACTACAATAGGAAAGGTGCCGGGCCAAACTGCTATATGTACAGCTAGAGTCTTTAAAAAGAGTGAGTCATGCCCTCAAGTCTCAGGGGGTTGGGAGAAGGAGTTGTTTACACTGCTCTCAGAACTTCCTTCCCCATGTCAGTTTAGGAGTCGGATGCCTGACTTGTGCCTTCCTAATCAATACAGGACCTCCAAGAGAAGCAGAGGAGGATGGATCCTCTAAACAGTCGTAACAAAATAAACCAGACAAAAATTGGGCCAGGTTCTCAGCTGATACAAACTGGCATCACTCCATAGAAGTGAGCCAATGGAAACTACAATGGTTTATGCTAGTTGAGGATCTGGCACAATTATGTTTAACAAACACCAAGCAGCTCTTCATTCTTTAAAACAACTTTTACCTCTAGCAGAAATTATCAGATGGACCAAACAGCCAGTTAAATCTTCCCTTTGAATCTCAAGTGTTATTAAGACAGTGGCAGCTTATTCCTAGATGCAATATAATAAAGATGTCTGGTGTTGTTTTGGAAGGAAAACACTGGTGTTTATGCTTAGATCACTGGACACCTCCCTTCCCTCCTTTCCACGGTTATTCACCCCCTTTCCCAATTCCTATCAAAGAGACAGTAGAATGTGAAAGCAAAGGGTTCCGTGTGACTCTCCTACAAGTAAAAAGCATCTAAGGTGCTATGGTAAGGCCTACTGCACAGGATACAGGAAAGTTCACAAGGCACATGGAGGTGACTGCAGTACACTGAAATGCAAGGAGCATGAAATTAACAGTGGCTGAAGAGGGAGAGAATAAAGGGGAACCAGTGCAACAAAACAAGGTTTACAGAATCCAGAATTCCAGGCTTATTAAGTACTAGACTTTGGTGGGGAACAACGGGGAGAAGAAACCAAAAACTAATCGTTACCACCTTATATCCTATGGCTACTTAAACCTCTATACTCACCCGTATTAGGAATTATCTTGCTGGTGGGAAGGAAGGTTTTTGTGACCAGGACTGACCATCCTTTGCATTATCTTAATGCAAAAGCCCTCATATCATTACAGGTGCATGGTTAAACATTCATGTAAAGATGACCTGTGCAACCTTCCCTCTGTCCCACGTGTGCACATCCATTTCCATATCATCTTTAATGATTACATACCATTTCTCAAATTCTGGAATATAATGGGATATGATTTTTTCAACATCCTGATGTGCAATATGTAACCATGTCATTAAAGACTATTATAATAATACACATGCACAAAGAGCTGGAATTGCCTGCTGAACTTCAATTGTGTTCTCTTCTGGCTTTTGAGTTCTTGATGGTATAACTGTAGTGTTGTGTGACCATAATTTTTTGCATTTAATTTACTAGGTTTTCTTTTCATTTTCTTTTATTTACCTGTATTTGTAAAGGAGGACCAGAAAAAAATGGAGGAAAGAATTTCAGTCTCTACAGCTTCAAAGATCTGCTGGTTTGCCAAAATTTCCCTGAGGTCCACTTTCCCCATCACAAACAATATGGGTGCAACCCGGTAAGAAGAAACAGAGCCATCTAACCATCTAACTTCCCTGAACTAATTCCTGTTTGAAGTGTCTCTGAGAAAAACATGCAATGTTGATTTAAAAATCACCAACGAGTGATGGAGAATCCCCCACAACCATTGGTAAGTTATTTCAATAATTGAATACCCTCACTGCTGTAAAAAATTTACACCTTGGTTACAGTCTGAATTTGTCTAGCTTCGGCTTCCGACCATCAGATCTTGTTATGCCTTTGTCCACTAGACTGAAGAGCCCATTATCAATTTTTCCCCATGGAGGTATTTATAGATTGACCAAGTCACTCCATCCTTCTTTTGTTAAACTAAACAGACTGAGCTCCTTGAATCTATCACTTTAAGGATTGTTTTCCAATCCCTTAATCATTCTTATGTGAGTGACTGATCATTGTTCAATAGATTAAGCAGAAGATACTCATCCTGTGTTTTGTTCTAGTTTGAACATTGAATGGAGCCATGAGTCAATCATAATTATTCTGAGACTCTGTTGAAGACCAACACAGTCTGGGTTCTTTGAGCCAGGGCAAAGAATAGCTCTGTTCCTGGATGCAGAATTCTTAAAGGAACAGTGTGCGCTACCTTTTCTGCTATTTTTGATCATAGCCCCAAGCCACACATGCAAAAGCAGGCTCTGCAAAAGGACTTCCTTATGACTGATACAGTAGGCATCAATTATTCCCTTAACTAGGAAAAGTCAGAAGAATCTCTGCCAACAGTTCGCATATAAAAAATCACCAATGTTTTGGGGATATGCCAAAGCTGTGCCCTGCAAAGACTGGTAGTTTTGAGAATCAAGCACTTAAAGACTGAAGGTGGTGGATTAGCCAAATCGCCTAAAGCAGTCAAGGCACCCATGGAAAAATAATGGCCTAGTCATTATGGATTCCTCTGGTATTTATGGCAATAAACATGAATCACAATGAACTCATTGGATATTAAATGTGGAGGTCATAAGTACTTTGATGGGATTTCCACAAGAATTTAACAGTAATTAAACAAATCATTATTTGAAAGTGTTATTGAATTATCCTTAGTACTTATACAACCATTCCAGAGAAATTGGTCATTCCCAGCTGAGGGCAGTTAATGCCTTAACAAACCGGTCATTAACTGCCGTAACTGATTTTGTGGGAATTATTGCTGTTATAAAATACACTCAGCAGTTTATAGGAACAATACTTTTTTTCTTTTTCTTTTTTTTTTTAATTTGCAGCTGTAGTTCAGCTGGAGCAGATGGGGTGGAAAAATATCAGGTCCCTTGGGCTGTTTTCACAACTAGTTTTCTGCAAATTAGAGGATTGGGTTCTGAGTTCCAAATGGTTTCAGATTTTTGGTCTTTGAATGTTAATAAGAAAGCAAGTGTTGGTAACTATGGACCAAAGCCTGAATTCCTTACTCAGGTCTTACTAAACCAAAAAGATCCTCTGGGTTTCTGTGGCAATTGTGCCTACGTAAGGACCGAGGAGAAACTATGCAGTAATTTCAGGATCTGGCTTTGTATTTTGGATGAGTTTGTGACTTTAAAGGCTTGTGGCAAGCTGGAGTGTGAATCTACAGCACACTAACTGGCCATGTGGATCCTCCTGCAGCGCCCCACAATTACCATAGTCCACTCCCATGTACTCCAATTTGAAAGTGACTTTTGAAACAGGAGTACTTCCCAGCAGACTACAGAACTTCTAGTGCGCCATAGGACAGTCCACATGACAAGCTAACCACTGTAGATTCACACCCTGGCTTACTATGCATTAACTTACTTTGTAGACAAACCCTAAGACCAAGGTTCTCTATTAGCATTGCACATTATCAGAATGGAACAGCGTAACAGGAATTCAAGTAGCCATAGTCTGTAATGGAATCACCAACATCACCACTTTAAGTGTTTAATATATTGAGCACAACCCACGTGCAAAATATTAAATACACTTCACTGGAAAACGGGCAATTCAAAGGAAGCTTCTGTATGCATATTAACTGGCACTACAATTCTACATTTCAGCTTCAAGCACAAACTATCAAAATATCAAAACTTATATTAAATTTACTATAAAATATTAGGTAAATTAAAACAAGGATTCTAGCAGGGTAAGAATTCCAAGAAGCTGGCCTTCTTATATTCATATTATCTTGCAGTGCTGAATCAGGAAACCTGTTTATTAAGATTACAATTGAGATTGTGACGTTCTTCCATTAAGAAGCCCACATCTGTGTCGCGCGCAGCAGCGATCCTAAGAAACCATTCTAGTAAAAGGGGCTAGGAAAAGTAAAAAAATATAGGGAAGTTGCATTATTGTACCAACTAAGACAGCTGGACCAGGTTATTCAGTGTATGGTTTAAATCCCATTCATTTTATTTGCACATGGCCAATATCAACCTTGTAGGAAAACACTTATCTAATCAAAAGAATCCACAAAAGGATTTGCAAACCTGCCCCTTTTACAAAGAGCACTGTGTAAATATCACATTAAGTTGTTTATGAATTACTAAACAATACTAATAATAAATCCCTGGCTCTAATGTAGTACTTATATTTACATCTCAAAGTGCTCTACAGAGGTCAGTTTTGTTATCCTCACTTTACAGATGGAGAAACTGAGGCACTAAGAAGGAAGTGACTTGCCCTAGATCACCCAGCGGGCTAGTGGCAGCATACGTTCTTGTGCCACTCTGGTAAGGCTTAAAGTTAGCTTCTCATTATAAACCTGATTTTAAAACCTCACATTCTTAACAACCCCCAAAAGAATTCCACATTTCATCCCTGGATAGAAGTTTTCTGGGAAGTAAGAAGAGGAGGACTATCAGTTCCTTAATTTGCAGTCATGTATTGAAGAATGCAGATACAAACCAAGCCAAAAACAGACTGTTGGACAGCTTGAGTTCCAGCTTCACTCACCTTGTTTACCAGGGGGATACATCCTGTCTGAATTGCTATACAAAAACAGGCATCTAGTGGCTGAAAAATATACTGCAAACATACTATTATTATTAAAACTCAAAAGAAAAGATGTACTTAAAGCCATGGTGTAGACTACCATGTGTCTTCATAGTATCCTCGGGATTGTTCTGTCTTTTTTCCAGGTTTGCTCTCTCTTTGTAACAGTCACATTTGTATCATTCAGGGTTACTTCACAATCCTTCCATGTGAAATTTTTACAATTAGGTCAGATGATGCAGAAACAAGAACAGTTACTGGCTGCTTAGATTCCTCATATCATTAGAGTGCAATAGCCCTCACTAAGCTAGGCAAGAAAAAGATTAATCAGGGGCTCATTAGTGCAGGGACAAAGAAGCAGCCAAGGGAGCATCGCTGAAGCGAATGCTCAAGTTCTCTCTCCCTTTCCACACTCAGCGAGGAAAAAGGTTCTGAAAGTTCTTGAGGCCAGATTCAGACTAGGAAGCAAACAGGAGTGGGAAACTAACTATTGTTTGTTACTAGAAATTTTGAAACCTAGAAACCTGTTTGCATTTTTAACATAATTCAGGCTAAAGAAAACCCCAGTCCTTACATGCATGGAGGAACATTGTGCAAATCTAAGTGTACTGCAAAATGGGACAATGCACTATTTTATCTATTTATTCCCCCTTTCCCGTTACCCAGACACAAAAGGTCAAAATCAATTACTACAGGATTATAGCATCTCGTTTCCTGTTCCCAGGATTTACCTGTAACTACTATAACACTACAACGCATACTACATTACTCACTATAAAAGAGTTGCACATATTAGTTACTACATGACAATTAAAAATACACATTTTAAAATGTGCATGTATATAAACCCACTTTACCATATCAACACCACATTTCACAACACCAAAATAGAATTCTTAAATGCCTAAAAATATCCTTCTACTCCAGCAACTCATCCCATTATTAGAAGGTTTACAGACCTCTGACATAACTTAATGCATCCTGAAACTAGATTTCCTGAACTCCAGTGGCAGTAGGATGAGGCACAAAGTTTTCTATGGCACCTGGCTTTCAGGGTACACAGGAGAGAAATTCTGTTACTGAACTTCTAGATTCCACATGAACAAGGTAGCAAAAACCTCACCTCACCTGCCCATTTCCTGAGTACAGCAACTAGAAGGCTTAAAGAGATCATGGAAATGTAGGACTAGAAGGGACCTTGATAGATCATCTACTCTACTCCCCTGCACTGAGGCAGGACTATGTACCCCTGGGGGTACCCAGAGGTCTTCCAGGGGATACTCAATCTAGATCAGTGTTTCTCAACCTGTAAGTTGTAGGGGTCACGGGACAGGTTTGGGGGACCTCAAGTGCAGGGCCAGCAGCTGAGGGTGGCAAACAGAGCAATTGCTTGGGCCCCACGCCACATGGGGCCTTGCAAAGCTAAGTTACGTGCTTCAGCCCCGGCTCCTGTGGCTCAGGCTTCAGACAAGGCTCACAAATAAAAAACAGACAAGCATCACACTGAGATGTAAATACAATATTTATATCCCAATCGACTTATTTTATAAGTCTATGGTAAAAAGGAGAAAGTCAGCACTTTTTCAGTAATGGTGTGCTGTGACACGCTCGTATTTTTAGGTCTGTTTTTATAAGCAAGTAGTTTTTAAGTGAGATGAAACTTGGGGTATACAAGACAAATCAGACTCCTGAAAGGGGTACAGTAATCTGGAAAGGTTGAGAACCACTGATCTAGACCATCCCTGACAGGTGTTTGTCTAACCTGTCCATAAAAGCCTCCAGTAACTGACATTCCACATCCCTAGGTAATTTGTTCCAGTGCCTTTCTATCCTTAGAGTTAGAAAGTTCTTTCTAACATCTAATTTAAATCTCCCTTGCTGCAATTTAAGCCATTTACTTCTTAACCTGTCTGCTGTGGTTAAAGAGAATATTTATCACCCTCCTCTTTATAACGATCTTTTACATACTTGTAGATTTAGGTCCTCTTCAGTTCTCTCTTCTCCAGACTAAAACTCAATTTAAAAAAAAAAAATCTATCCTCATAGGTCACATTTTCTAGACCTTTAATCATTTTTGTTGCTCCCCTCTGGACTTTCTCCAATTTGTCCATATCTTTCCTGAAGTGTGGTGCCCTGAACTGCATACAGTACTCCAGCTGACACCTTATCAGTCTGATTAGAGGGGAAAAATTACTTCTCCTGTCTTGCTCACAACATTCCTGCTAATACAGCCCAGAATGTTTGCTTTTTTTGCTACAGTATTACATTGTTGACACATATTTAGTCTGTGATCCACTACCACCCCCAGATTCTTTTCTGCAGCACTTCTTCCTAGGCAGCCATTTCCCATTTTGTATTTGTGCAGTTGATTATTCCTTCTTAAGTATAGTACTTTGCATTTGTCCTTCTTGAATTTCATCCTATTTAAATTCAGACCATTTCTCCAGTTTGTCAAGATCATTTTGAATTCTAATCTGTCTCCAAAATCCTTGCAACTCCTCCCTGCTTGCTATCATCTGCAAACTTTGTAAGTGAACTTTTCTCTGACATTATCCAAATAATATGAAGATATTGAATAGAACCGGACCCAGGATGGATCCCTATAGGAACCCCCCACTCAATATGCCCTTTCAGCTTGACTGTGAACCACTGAATAAATAATGTGCCTACCTTGTCCTTCCTCTCGCTCATAAGGTATTTGTAAGATTTTTCTTGTTTCCCTGTAGCTAGTTGAATCTCATTTTGTACCTTCTAATTTTGACCCTACATGCTTGGGTTGGGTTTTTTTTTTTTAATATTCATTCTTCATAATTTGGCCTAGTTTCCACTTTTTGTACAACTTTTTTGAGTTTCAGGTTGACGACATGAATGGAGCAACCCAAAACTAAACTGCCACTAGGTTTATTGGTAGTGCTTTTGTCTGCCCCAGATAAAAAGACTTTGCCATCCCACAATACTAAATAGCAATCAGCTGCTATTGAGACCATCAAGACTCTCTCTGGCAATAATCGAATTCACTGGGTCTACACATGTGCAGAAAGACAAGCACATGCATATTTGCAGGATCAGGGCCTAAGATAAAAGCAAACCCCTGAGAAAAACAAATTGTTTTACTGTAAAACTACAATTCTTTAGTTTCTGTTTCATGGAATTAACAGGCTCAATGGAAATTCAATTTCTACTTTTGTATCAGCTTTTAATCCAAAAGCCAATCCAGCACAGAAATATCGTTTCAAATATTAGAATGATTTCGCCTTGTATCAGCCCAAATCTTTTTTTTTTTTTTAAAGGGTGGATAAAAAGCTAAGTGAAATGCAAAGTGAAATGCAAATACCTGAGCTGCTATGAAGGAGGAGGACTCTGCCACTGCTCTTCTGCACAGAAGCAGGGAGAGTGGGGACCTCTGGAGGAGAGGCAGCAGACACCCGCCCCCTGCAGAGTTCAGATGCTCAGTTACACAGATGACAAAATGCCTTTTAAAGTTCCCTTCCCCAAAATGCCGTTTAAAGTTCTAAGGACTGAGAGCCCTCCCCCAAACCCCACTTCCAGCTCAGGATCCCCAGACTCTCCTCTCCTTGGAACTCTTCCAGACACTCCTTTCTGAGGTTCCTGGGAGGCCATCGTTGCATCAAGAAGCCACTTAGGGTCTGTTTGAGAGGAGTACCTCTCCTAAGGTACTGAGTACAAAAGCCTCACCTTCAGAACAGCACCTGTCCCTTACGAGTGGTGCGCTTCTCATGCAAAGTTTACAGAGTTCGTGGCAGCACAGATTGACCTCCTGTGAGTCTCTGAGAATATGTCTACACTGCAATTAGACAGCTGCAGCTGGCCCATGCCAGCTGACTCAGGCTCACGGGGCTGTTTAACCATGGTGTAGATGCTCCGGCATCCCAAGCCCTGAGACCCTCCCACCTCTCAGAGTCCTAGAGACTGAGCCAGAATGTCTACACTGCAGTTGAACAACCCCTTAACCTGAGTCCCGCAAGCCTGAGTCAGCTGGCATAGGTCAGCCACAGGTTTTTAATTGGGGTTTAGACACTCTCTTAAAGGTTAAAAGGAGCAACAGTACAAACTTCACTCTCTTGTGGAGATCCTGAACTCTCCAGGAGATTGAGTTTGTTGCGTCTCTCTTCTGACATTTTAGACATCAGAGTTTTGTCATCTGAAGTTTTTGACGGCAACATTTCAGGTAGCAAACTATTCATCATCCACTGATGAATAATTTTTAATCTGTCTACTTCTGTGCCATACATAGAAATAGTTAAATGAAACCATGCATAAATCAAGTTTTGTAACTTCAATACTAGAGATTGGTAACAACTACAGATTTGAAAAATACTTGGTTTCTAATTTTTGAGTGTGTGAAACTAAAGGAATAAAAAAGTATCAACGAGACAAGTGTGGATTTCAAAAAAGAAACATTTAAAATTTCAAACAAACAAAAAACCCCACACAATGCAATTAATTTCATTCACACTTTCTTGGCATTCCTTCTATTCACTATTAGCAAGTAGTGTAATTTTGATTAATAAATATTTTATTATAAAGTGAAAGGAGCCAAGCCCAACCACAAATGCGTCTCTCAGTGCAACGTTAATCATGGCTTTGATAATGAAGACTCTACACTTTGATAGTTACATATATAATAAAATCATAGGCAAGATTTTTAAAAATCAATATTAAAATTAGGCTTCTAAATCTATATTTTGTTGTCTAAATAGTTGTCTTAAAATGTGCTGTGAACCCAACACCCTTCTGAATCAGCAGGAAAGCTGGGTTCTCAGCAAATTTGAGCAAATTTTTCAGTTCAGAAGGCGAAACAAAAAATCCCTCTCAAAATGAATTTTTTTTCAATTTGTGTCACTGAATCAAAAAACTCAAACAAAAAGAAAATGTGTTTCAGGTCAGCCTGAAACAAAAACTAAGTTTTTTGTTTCAAATCACGCAAAACCTTTCAGTCAACTCAACAATTTTTTTAAGAAGTTTTTTGGTTTGAGTGTTTTTCATCCTTCACTTATTTATTTTTTAAATGGGCCAAATTTCAAAATAGAACACCATTTTGAAACACAAAAGTCAAAAGACATTTCAAAATGATCACAACGAAGTGCTGACTTTTTTTTTTAATTCTTATTTTCTGGCTGAAACTATTCATTGAATTCAACCCAAATTTGGAACAAGTCTGAGCCCTGAAAAATACAATTTTTGTCATGAATAATATTGGCTGACAAAACGACACCCAGCTCTAGTTCTCTGAACTATAGAAAGTCAGGCCATTTATTCAGACACCTAAATATGGGGTCAGAAGCCTAACTTTAGGCTTTTATTTTTGAAAACTCTTGGCCATGCTTACCATAAATGATAAAAAAACACTCTCAAAATAAATCCGTTAATAATTGCTGCTTTCCAACAGACTGGTCTCTTTCGCTGAACCATTACTTAATGGGCTTGAGCCGGCTTCTACTATAAAGAAATGGAGACACCCCAGGCCATGTTCACACACCCAGTATTGGAACCAGCTGCTGCTGAGCCACCTTAGGAAAAAAGGTTTCTCAATTTAATTGGGAAAACAGGAGGAAGCATAAATTTTACTGCCATTAATAACTTTCAAGCAATCCCGATATGACTTTACCTCACCCTGACAGCTGGACATGTGCTTTTTGTTAGGGTCTTTGCCACATCTGACCTCTATTGTTTGCTCACTTGATCAGGCAGGAAAATGTATGTTTCTTTACAGGATAAACGAGGCCTATTAAAATTGCAAAAACACTGCAGTAGCCTATAAGAAGCTCCTTTCTCAAACAGATGCTCCATAATAAGTTCACTACAAAAAGCCTAAGCCAACTCAAAGAGAAAGCAGTTGCTTTAAGCATTCTTAAAAGAAACCTTCATAAAAGCAATAGAATAGTTAAAAAAACCCACAACCCCTTTGTTAATTAGAAAGCAGGCTTAGCACAGTAGTGTAATGTATCAACTGGTTTTCATAGGCACAAAATGGGACTCCTTAGTTTTGCTCATTAAAACATGTGTAAAAAAGGGGGGGGGAAGGCAGATCACTGTGGAAGATTTAAAAAAGGGCCTTAGACAGAAAGACACTGCCTGGACATCTGTCAAGGAAACCAGCGATGACAAGCAAAGGAAGCAATACTTGACTTCTGAATGATCAAAGCTAGTAAAAGTTGTAGCCTGATGTGAACAGCTCTGGCTATCTCCAACACTAAGGAAAAACCAGACTGCCTCATTCAAAAGAGGTCAGACGATCAATGAACCCTAGATGGCTTCCTAAGACAAGGTAAGATGACCCTGTTCCTCAAAGCCTGTTGACGTAAGGTCTCCAGAGCACAGAGGATACCTTCATATATAGAATATTGGTATAAAACCTACACCAAGAAAGGATCATGTTCCCTAGTCACAAGACAATCCCTAGAGCCAATCTGGATTGATCAGATCATCGTACCCATGAAACAAACTCATTTATTACACTGGAATTGGATGCGTACTTAAGAGATTCTGGCAGGAGACCATGAGCGTCTCAAGTTGTTTTAAGATGGAAGCACATGAAGCTGTGCATCAGGTATGTTCACACACTGGTGAGACTTCAACTCCCCAACGTGAACCTTATATGCAACTGCTGACTGTGCCTCTCTTGCAAAGTCAAAATGTGAAGGAAATGTATTACCTAAATTGCATCTAGCACGATATTTATGAATTCCAGTTGTTGAGATGAGGCTAGGGATAGCTTATTATGAAGTACTGCCACTCAGTGACTCCAGCTGTCAGTAATTCACCAATTTTTCATCTTATTCCAACCACTTGTGTTCAGTCAGACCTAGATTTTTAAAAGTGACTAGTGATTTTGGGTGCCCAAATTGAGATACATTAAAGGGACCTGATTCTTAAAATATGCTGGGTACAGGCCCTCTGAAAATCAGGTCCCTTTTGGGTGTTTCAAGTTGAGCACCAAAAAAGTGGGGCACTCAAAGCCACTACACACTTTTGAACATTGAGGCCCCATCCTACAGCCCTAGGGAATGGACGTTATTTACATGTTATGGACCAAACCTTGTTCTCTGCACTCAGCCAGAGTCACTGCACTACAGATCTCCAGGCAGGAAGAGATCTCTCCCTGCTTCCCCCACCCCTCAAGCAGCTGTATATTTGCTACTGAAGTGGCTTCCATGATGCCTGTGGTTCCCCTCTTCAGGGAACAAACAATAGTAAATTCATATCCTGGTGGTGGATACACCAGCCATACCACTGGCTTGGCATCTAGCCACATAAGAATGCTTTGGAACTCCCACTGCACCATGCACGAGAAGCCTCCTATCATCCACAAATGACAGAAAACTGATTCTGCTGAGGGCGGCCTTCTGTCCTCATGGAGAAGGAGGCGGTATTTGTCTCCAAGTTCACAACAGCTAAACACCATTAAAGCACATGCAGTGCTAATGACCGTAGTTGCAAACACGCAACTACACAGAACATCTTCATTAGAAGAGCAAGATACCTGTAGAGGTTGTGGTACAAACTGTATTGCAGGTGTTACAGCAAGGCTAGCAACTGAAGAGAAAGTCTATTGTGGGCCTGTGCTAATGTGATTGTACAAAAATCAGCGAAGTCTCCAGCCACCCTCCCTTTGTGCCTGAAAACCCCCAAAGAACAGGGTGAGGCTCTTGTGTCTCTGACCTGGCTTCTGGCTAGCAAGCCTGAATCTGAATTTTCCCGAAAGGAACCAGCCCTGCAAGTTCTGAACGTAACTAAGGTCTGCGGTGCCCAGTTAACTCCGGCACATGCAGCAAGCCATACCACTCTTCAGAGCAGGCGGGCAGCACTGAAAGCAACTAGTTCCGTTCCACTCTGCAGCCGACTGGCAAAGCTGTACACAGAAGCAGCACTGGGAGCTATTCAAAACTGGGAGGATAACTCAAAAATAGAGGCTGAGAAAGAGGAGAGACCCTCCCAGCACCATGCCCCTGCTCTCCCTCTCATCCCCTAACAGGCACTGGAGTGAGGGGGAAAGCACAAAGAATAACGCTTCTCTTCCAACGCCTGTGTCACTCTGTCTCCTTCGTTAGCTCAGTTGTAGAATCCCTGCACTCTTTCTGCCTGTCTCTCCTAGCAGATTCCATCCCACCAACTCCCAGCCTCGGCATATACCTAACATCAGACCCTACTGTTCCTATGCAGCTGAATGGCTCTAGAGAAAGACCAGCACCTCACAGAGTTCCTATGCTACAACACTACCTTCCCACCTCAAGTGTCCCAATCCCCACCTATGTGCCCACAGTCCCTGCCTATCTGCAACCTATCTGCAACCTCAACTTCGTCCTTAAATGTTTACTATATTTAATTTATACTCTCCTTTCATACCCAGCGCTAAAGATTTAAAGGCACAATATGCATGAATGTTAAAGTGCAGCGGCCTAATGAGCTGACAAGTTTGACTTCTGTGGTGTTCGGAACTGTATGATTAACTTGTCAACAGCTGCTGAGATGTATTAGTACTTGAAGGTGAACTGCAAATGTAAACCAAAGTGAATTTACTTGAGTAATGTGTGTTCGACTCCCTAGTAACCAGGGTAAGAGGGGTAAGCTTATATACTAAAAAATAGTTTAAGCCCAGCTAGCCAGTTTCGCTCAGCTGTGACACACAAAGTGATGCATTTATAATTGCTACTGCACCAAAGAAATCCTGTTGAAGCCTGGAATTGGCGTAGGGAAAGTAGGCTACAATATTTTAGTTATGGTTTCCAATATAAAAAAATAATATTTTGAACCCTGTGAACTGCATCAGACACAAACATTAAAAAGCAGATACATACGTGATGGCCATAGGCTCCAACAGGTTACCCTAGGAACTGTGACATCTCAAAATAATGCCTTGTGCCTCGTTACCGATTTTTTGTACTGCAGTAGCACCTGGGCGCCGTGCGAACACAGAACAAGGTCCCTGCCCCAGCTTACAAGTTAAAGTTTCACCTGTACTGCAATCACAGGGTGTGACTGCAGTTGTGCAGAAATACCTGAACTGGCTAGCTCGGGTCCAGAAGCAGCCTGTGCTTCAGCACAGGCTGTAAAAGGCCACTCAGAACTCTAGCTAATTACCTGCGGGACTGGCAGATTTAGAGCTAGCTTGGGGATGTCTACTCGAATTGTAATCACATCCTGCGACTACAGTATAGACATACCAATAGTTGAATTTGCAGCACTTCACGGGTCTAAAGAAAGTGAGTTTTCTATTCAAATAGCACCCCTCACTCCAGTTATAGCTAAATTATATTTACCCCACCATCACCAAACTTCATCTGGAACTGATGTAAAGAAGTGGGATCTCAAATGCTGTCCTTTCCTTCTTCTCCCCCAGTTCTGTTTGCAGCCCAGAGAGGAATGGTGTTAAATCCCAGCCATGTTTGCAAGTGAAAACATTTGGACAAAAGTATTTTTATTCATCACTGGCATTCCCAGCCAGGATTACGGATCTCATGGGGTTGGATTCTGTGCTAGCGTAAACTGATGCAGAAAATGTATTAATTCAGTTCAAGTTGCATTTTCTAGAAGACATCCCAAAAAAGCAGCTGTTGCAGATTCAGGACATTCCAAAGACCCTATTTTGGGATAACATTTCAGGTAGCTCCTTTCTTCCCAAAGCACTTTATGTATTATGGGCCTCATAATGCAAGAGCAAATCTCACCCGGAAGCAGGGTGCTCAGTAATCCATAAGGCTATGTCCTATTATACAGCATCTCTGAACTGCAGCAACCTCTGGAGAGGAGGGTTGCAGCCAAATGGTACATAGGATGCTTGACAGCACTGTTTGGACGGGAAATTCTGTGCAGTGGTAGCAGGACAAACCTCCATACTTACAAAATGCAGCACAGGTGGAGCTAGTTGGGAATATTTCACTGACAGAGCGATCAGAAAATGGGAATTAATCAAACCCGAAGCTTTGTGCAGGAAAGGGTCAGTTTTAACAAAAAACTTTTGTCAGGAAGGTTTCACGAGTCCAGGATGGAATTTCCACACAGACCCTCCAGAAGAGCAGTAACTCAGTGGTTAGAGCGCTCACCTGAGATATGGGAGAGACCCACATTCAAATCCCTGCTCTGCCTGATTCAGATCAGGGACCTGAAACCAGGTTTCCCACATCCCAGGTGAGTCCCCGAACCACCAGGCTATTGCCTGTGCTGGGGTGTCCCTCTCTTTGGTTTTTTGCAAAACATTTTGAAAGGTCTCAGTTTCATCCCAATGCGGACGGGCTGCGACAACTATTTCCCACCCAACTCTAATCCCAGGCTGCACGATTCACACACAGACAACAGACATTCAGTTTTACATCCTATATGTATGGAACACAATGCATCTGAGGGGCAAAGCCAGCCTTGCCTAGATTTGAATTTATCACTGCTACAGGGAGATTATTCCACACCTCATGTCTAAACCCTGTTCTTGGACAGGGTTACTAGCCTAGTGGATATGGGGGAAGCAGTAAACACAATATTTCTTGATTTTAGTAAAGCTTTTGACACAGTCCCACATTGCATTCCCATAAGCAAACGAGGGAAAGGTAGTCTAGATGAAATTACAAGAAGATAGATGAACAACTGGTTGAAAGACCATACTCAAAAAGCAGTTAATGGTTCACTGTCAAGTTGGGAGGATGTATCTACTGGAATCCCACAGGGGTCAGTCCTAGGTCTAGTTGTACTCAATATTTTCATTAATGACTTGAATAAAGAATTGGAGAGTATGCTTATAAAATGTGCGGATGACACTAAGCTGGGAGGGGTTGAAAGCACCAAAAACCAGGATTCGTATGTGTATGGACACTAGGGTCTTTGTTCCTCAACAGAAGACGGTATCAACCCCATCTCCATACCACACCCAGGCATATAACCAAATTAGCTAGGGTCAAAAAGACCCTAGAATTCACGTGTGTAACTTTCTTGATAATCTTCATCCAAAAAATTGATCTTAGGCAGGGCAGTAACTGGAGAGATCGTCAGTAGCAAGAAATGATTTCTTGATCAAGAGTTTAACAGTTGTTTCATTGAGGGAAACTGATACCCTGTCTTTCCATAGGAAGGTGCTGATAATATACTGCTCAATAATAACAATGTTAATATTGTTGGAAGGGCTGCAATGGGGCAAAAGAAAACATACCTAAAAGTGCAGTGAGTTTGGGAAGCAGCCCAACTTGGACCATCTTGTTTCTCAGGCCTGTGTCAAAGGAGAGGTTCAGTAGAAGACGAAGGGTGATATTCAGCAGGTCTTCATGCTCACACGGTATCATTTTCACCAGTTTTTCCACAATATCCATTTCAACCTGCATGAGAAGCATGAGAAGTCACCAATACCACAACCTACCCAAACCTTAGCTTTTATTTGCAAGCATTTGTAAAATTCTACTTATAAATGAAAGCAAAAGCAAAGCCTATAGTTAAAGTTGTCATAGGATCTTCAAAGTGGGTTCACTTTCCTAAAGTTTGGCCTTTGTGGCTGACATTTTTTAGGTCTGGTCTCTGGCTAACGGTGATTTTTTTTAAACGGAAGATTGAGCTCATGGGTTCAGCCACCTTTGGAGTATCGGGTGAATGGAGGGCGTCCTCCAGGGGAACTGGCGCAGGAGACTCCTTGCAGAGTGACTTGCAGGATCACAGTTTAATTTAAACACAGACAATCTTGGAGCAATCTCCATTAGAAGTCAGAGAGACCCAACTGAGACACACAAAATTGGTACCCAAGAACCATCTGAGATATCTGAATATCTGAGACCTTTCCCTGCATGTTTGAATGAACTGCTAAAGCAGGATTTTGTATGTGCTCTCAGTAACGGCATGCTGCCCTCTATTTTTATTTAACAGAAGTATGAAAGTGATCTTGAAATGTGTATCACTTTAAGATTACAGGATATAGTCCAAGGACTGGGCAGCAGTATCCTTTTCTGAGATCACATTTTCTTTACCAGCCAAAAAAAGACGTCTGATCATTGATTGGCAAGACTTCAGAGAGCTTTCTCACCATCTTTTAAGCAACATCGCTCTGCCATTACTGGCCATAAGAAGGGAATGTAAATTAGTTTGAGCCCTTTAGGCTCTTACTATATGCATTAGGACTGTGTCTGTACCAACCTTTCAGTCATAAGAATGTAGAGAATGAACTCAAAGCAGCAAGAAAAGAAAACACTATTAGCTCCACGCTTCTGATCTTCATAAACAAGCTACATTATCTAAATAATTGGCATTACACTACATATCTTTGAGTCCAAATCAAACAACTACAATTTCTGCCTTAACAACGAGTCCTGTAGCTCCTTAAAGACTAACAAATTTCTGCAAGCAGATGCATCTGATGAGGTGGGTTGCAGCCCACGAAAGCTTATGCCCGCAGAAATGTGTTGGTTTTTAAGGTGCTACAGGACTCTGGTTGTTCTTGCTGCATACAGACTAACACGGTTACCCCTCTGGAATTTCTGCCTTATTGCTTTAAACTTAATTAGGAATGATGGCACTTTCATGTCCATTGCCTTGGCATCTTACAAACACCTAGGTAGATAAGTTAAATGATCACACCATCAGGAGTTTTGCCCAAGTAAACAAAAGAAGATAAAGCCTGAGGCAGCTAAACTTGGTTCATTTTGTCTCCAAGGATTATTTAGACAAAGCTAGTAAGAAAGAAAACTTACAAATTTCAGAATTCTATATCCCTTATCAGTAGCTTCCTCACTGTATGGGAAAAGTAAATTTATTTTTCTCTAAAGAATCATCTGTACTATGAAAAAGAAATGCACGTGCTAAGCTAAGCTGTATGATCTTTCTGAAAAGAGATTAATGGCTGTCCAAAAAGTCAACAATAAAATAAACACTAATTTTGTTTTGCTTGCTTCAACAGTAATCAAATGGAATGCAGAAAGTGTGCCAGCCAATTAGCTGGTTGGATAGCTAATCATTATTCTAGTAAACTGTTACAGGGCAGGGCATGATTACAGATTGACCTCAAGAGCAAATGACTTCACCAACTAAGAAATACAATCAATTCCTCAGAAATACACTGCTTGGGGGAGGGTCATCTCTCTCTCATGAAATAGGTATATACGTACAAATAAGGGAAATACACTTGTCTGTAACTGCCAAGAAAATACACAAGAGTATGACACTGAGTCACTAATATCCAATTGTGTACCATCCTAAACTCATTTTTACTGCATGTATGTAGGTTTTTTCATTTCAGGATCTCAAGATAAATTAGATGCAACCATTCAGTGTCATGATTTCCCTTTGTAGTTGGTTGGAAGGTAAGGATCATTACCCCCATTTACCAGACTTGTGAACTGATGCACATTGGTTAAGGGACTTGCCCAAAGGCACAGAGGGATTCAGGGAATGAGGGAATGGCTGCATTTGTCTCTTGAAGCCAACCACAAAAATCAAAGCGCCCCATTTTAACACGGACCTGACTTTCTTACCAACCACCCACCAAGGCTTATTGAGAAAGTCTCTGCCCCAGGAGCCAGCGGCAGCAGCATAGAATGTTTCTGGGCTGCATCCTACTACAGTATGGAAGAAGGGCTGCCTCTAAAGTTCCTGCTGGTGTGGGACGGCAACAGCCCGGTCTAACAGTGTGTTCAAGGGTAACCAGATCTTCTTCCCCAAGACAACAAGAGGTAGAAATGAATAGCTGCTTGTCAAAAAGAGGATCTGGTGTAGACTGGTTTGGGAGACCTCCAGAGGTCTGGGCAAATATCCAGACTTTTGGATACTTGTACCCCTTGTCATCCTCTTGACATGTAATTTTGCTGTGGTAAGGCTGGCTTCCTGCATGATTCTAGAGTAGTGCTCTATAGTAGTTACTGCTGGGGTTTGTCTTGTATTTACTGTGGTCCAATCACATTACTACAATCAGGACTACAATTATTTTAAAAGAGAGCGGGGCGCAAAAGGCTTATTTCACGTTCCTTGGAATCTCTGACACCCCCCCAACACCATGAACAACCACCACAGCATTTCAGTGGATCACTACAAGACCTACCATGTCATTTTTGTTCTCCATAAAAATGCTAAGTTTCTTCAGGAAAGACACCACCAGAATAAGCAGTTCAAAGTTCTCTCGATGCAGTGCTTTCACTAGCATGTGCACAATGTTCTTGTTCCTCATCTTCAGCTCTGTGCGTGTGTCCTCAGCAAGGTTCAGCAGCAGATAAAGAGCAACTAACACATCAAAATCAATCATACCAATGGGTCAGAGATACCGGAACTATGTCAATCTACATCAACATCAAATGTTTAGGATGGGATTTTCACAAAAGTGTTCAGCGCTGACTCTTCTCCCACTGCTTTTAAGCAAAGCCAAGGCTGAATGCGTTTGATCCCCACTTAGAAAAGAAAGTTGGAATTAAAGTCCACTTTTATTATTTAACGTAGGTTTTGAAAATAGATAGTTTTATAAAACTTATGACCACCAACATTTAATATTTTTTAAAATTCCAATGGAAACTATTAAAAAAAAATAGAACATTCCCCTGCAGTGTTTGCAACCCAAACATTTCAGCAGAATGCTCAATGCATTTGAACTGAAACTAACTTGTATACTAGCCAGTTATGCTATTTTTATTATCCAAGCTAAGAAAAAAAACAAAGAACAGCCTTAACACTAAAAATAAAGATAGGGGCCTAATTCTCCCGATTTGCACCTTGTGGGGACACTTACATCTGAGCACAATGGGAGTAGTGTGTTACCATTCTGATCACTTTAGACAGGTGTAAATAACTACACAAGTTGCAAAACAATGAAGAATCAGACCTCAAATTTTTGCAGTTATTCCAGTTTTAATAATTATCTGTGTTGCTAATAAAATCTAAGAAGTTTCTGGAAATAAGTGAGTTTTCAATCAACAGCATTCTCTTCATTTACTTTTCTCCCAGTTCTTTCACAGATCTGCACCTGCCTCCCAGATCTCCCATGTTTTCTGGCTGCCACAGGGAGATACATTGCCTCAGCACTCACTCTGCCTGCTTACAGAAGCCAAGTACTTTAAACACAGTTTTCCCCTGAGTGCTGCAGAGCTTGGTTTTGAAAATGGTGAAAATATAAGATTGTTACAAAACCACCATCACTTCACTTTTTACAAACCAACTTAGCACTGGTATAAAGTGGTAGAGCAGCAGTTCTCAAACTTCACTGCACCGCAACCCCTTCTGACAACACCAATTACTCCATAATCCCGGGAAGGGGGACCGAAGCCTGAGTCCCAGCCCCGGCCCCAGCCCCGCTGCCCCAGCAGGGGGCCAAAGTCAAAACCAGAGGGCTTCAGCGTCATCTGTCGGGCTTCAGCTTCAGCCCTGGGCAATGGGGCTCAGGCTGTGGCTTTAGCCCAGACCCTAACAAGTCTAATGCCAGCCCTGACGACCCTGCTAAAACGGGGTCACGACCCACAGATTGAGAACATCACGCTAGACCGACAGCATTGGGGGGAAAAAACTATTCCATACGCAGAACAGCCATAGTCCAGCACAGTGCGGCAATGCAGGCACATCCACAATACTTCCTGCCAGTAATTCTCAGCCTCTAGTTTAAATGAAATACCCATACAGGTAAGAGGACAGTCAGTCTCCCTGGCTCATTTAATGCAGGGCCTCTGTACTGAGAATATCAATAAAGGAGCCCATTGGTACCACTTGTCATGGTAGAACTGGGCTAAGAACCATCGAAGAGATAACTTAAAAAGAATAAGTAGCACGGAAAAGATATAAGTTGCTCTATATACACATTCAAATGCTAGAGCCGCAGCTCGTACAAATGGACATCTTTATTGATTTCAGTGGAGATATAATCGTTTGTACCAGCTAATGACCTGGTCCTTGCAAGACCGCAGCACTATTCAATGGCAGGAGCAAAGTCACCAGCAGTATGTGGCGCTCTTCGAGATTGGCCAATCACTTAAATAACGTTTACAACATTGCCAAAGCCACAGAATGCAGGTTAAGACTGCCTTATTTTTCTAATTCGTTAGGAAACCTCCTCCACACTAGTTAAAAGTTCTCAGCAAGTCCTCGTCGTCCATGCTGTGACAAGCACCGAATCAGATCATTGCTTATGTTTAATGCCCGTTGCTTATGTTTTAGGAGTTCATACCTCGTAGCAGCTGTTCCTGCTTGACAACCAGCCCCTGGTACTTCTTATAGGTTTTCTCATAGTCCTTTTTCACGGTTTGATTCTCAGGATCTTCATCAAGTAAACAACTGGAGTTAAGGATTGTATAGTAAGACAGCAAAAGACAAAGGGAAATTACAGAGTGGGGACAAATATTAATCACAAAGGGACTACATGCTCTGTGTAATAATGAAAAAGAAAATGTCCATGAGACAATGTCTCTATTAAGATATGGTCCACACTATGAATATGTTTAGGAAACAGTGGTGTTAAGGATTCTACTAGTAATAAAAATGTCCCATCCATATAAGCCATACGACTGGTAAAATTTAAAAAAAGAAACAAAACACTTACGTTAAAATCATTTTAAGAACAAACATCTTCTCCAGCCAAATTTTTCACTTTTGGTTTTCATCTAGTCCTACTTCTGCAACTAGATTTTGCTCTCTCTTACTTACCTGCTGCACTCATGTGAGTTATTGCACATATATTTTGCTTCACCCACTAGGAACCAGAAAAGCTAACAGTTGCCCAGGCACACAAAGAGGATATCAGCTTTCTTCTTCTTGGTGAGTTCCTCCTGCCAGAGCTCATGTCTCTTCAGTTCGTGATCTATGATGTTCATACAAAGAGCTCCGATTTTGTAGTGTGTGATTAGCCCATGAAACTGAGAAAAACTAAGTTAAAAAAAAAGATATGTAGTATATGACAGAAATAAAGCCAAGAATCTGTGTTCATAACTGGGGAAGTAAGAGGTCATAGAATCTTTACAACCTGAACTGTTTTAATTAGAGCTGGTCAAAAAAAATTGAATGGAACAGTTTTGTTTTTGCTTTTTAAATAAAAAAATTCAGTTTTCTCAAAATAGAGGCATGTTGCAAAAACTTGTCAATTTTGATGACACTTTTGATAGGAACAAGTTGTCTCACTTCATTTATATAGATATAGATATAGATATAGATATATAGATATAGATAGTAAAAACATTTCTACTTTGTCATTTCAATTTATTTTGTTTAGATTTTCAATAACAGTTCATATTTTAATATGTCTAAAGAAAACAAAAAGGCAAAACAAAATGCATCTATCTAAACTAAATGATTTGATGGACCTCACTCAAAATTTTTTTGAAATTTTCATTCCACGGAAAATTTTGGATTTTCTTCTATTCTGATTTGGAACAAAAAAAAATTCTGGTAATGCAGAATTTTTCTTGGAATGAAAATTCCATTTTTCCAACCAGCTCTACCTTGTATGTTATAAAATGGTTCAGCCAGGCCACTGTCACAAAGATGGGGGGAAGGGTAATAATCCACCTACGTTACAACTACTTCTTCACCAATATTCTAGACGTAATGAAGCTGTAACATTACTAACACTTGAACATTTCATATTTCAATTGAATACCTGGCTTTTTAATATTGTTTTCATTGATGGGGGAGTTATGTGGGAGATTATAGGGAAGAGAGCAGAGAGCCCAGGGATAGGACAAGACCTCAAAAACTATGGGTTCTGTGTTCCTGGCTCTGCTGAGGTCCATGTCCCCAAAGATTTACTTTCTGTGCCTCGGTTTCCCCATTTGTAGTGATATTTCTCAGTAAAAATGCTTTAAGATGCAGTCTGAACTACACTAGAGCAGAAAATAACTAAAAATTCAAGCCAACTGATAGAGTAAGCGCCTCACTCACAAGAGTGTATAAACTCTTGCACTTACCTTGAAAAGCAAAAGAAAATATAAATTATATTAGTAGCAAGTTCCACACTTTGTTTCCAGTCTTCTCTCAGCACTCTGGCTAATGCACCCAGCGCAGTTTCTAAAAAAACCAAACAAGATTTAGATAAACGTCTGTAGTGCCTCTTTCACTCTGACCTGCTTGAGCTAAACAGATTAGACACACCTTTCACTAGATCCTTCCTGTTTTGTGCCATGAGACTTGGAGAATCCTGTCCAGCTGCTAACAAGCCACACTGTTTAGGGATTCTCCATTTGAGGACTATGTTAAAATATTAGTGTGTGCTTTGATTCAAGTGGTCCTCCAGTCACAAATCTGGAGATGAGAGGAAAGCACTGAGGCTGAGAACATCATACCCCAAGGGGACATCCAAAGTCCTTAGAACTTTGAAAACGCCACTATCTTTAAGGTCAGTGGTATGGCAGTGTCCCCTACGTTACACCAGTAGCTCCCAACCTCTTTAGGTTTTAGGGCTCCTGCTTGTGACACAGCCACATGGGGCTCCTTGTCCAAGTGCCCTCAAACCGCACCCTGCAGCTTCCAAGTCTCATGTATTTTTCAACCACTCTCTCCTTTGTTCTCTTCCCTTTCCCTGCCCTTTGTTAATTTTCCATTCTCTTTATCTTGTTTTCCCCTCCCTCAACTCTCTCACCTCTTCCATCCCTCTCCCAAGCAGTTCCATTGTCCCTTCTGTCATGCTGACCCATCTCTTGCTCTCATCCAACGCTAATTACTGCTGATTAATGAAAATGGGAAGTGGTGGGTTCTGACTGACTGAATTTGACTGCCAATCAGATTCTTTCAAGCAGCAGGATCTGCCAATCAGTGCAAGGGGCAGGGGGGCCATGTAGGCCCTTGCCACCAGTGTCCTCAGCCTTCCGACACTTTCATTAACATGACCCCATTCGACAGCCTGATGTTTTTTGTGTCACTGTCTCAGACTAATCCTGTTTTATGACATGGGGTGGGCATGCAGGATGGAGGACATAACCGCGGTATCAGTGGTGAAGCAGTTTGGCTGAGGCACCAAGGGATAGAAGGGATGGCTGGAGAGAGAAGGGGGGGGAAGGGGAAAGACAAGAGAAAAGAAAGGGAAAAAGAGCATCAGCCTATCATCATCATGAACCCTTAACTTGGATCTTGCTTATCTAATGTTTGTCTTTATAGAGTGTAAGCTTTTGGGGGCAAGAAATGCCTTCCTCTATAATTCTCGCTCTATCTCCCTGACCCCACCCTATACAGAGCACATTGTGGAGACCACAGCAACTTCAAGATATAAACAGTAAATGCTATATGCTGTCTCTACTTTACTTTAAGAGCAAATTCATACTAGAACCACAGCCCATCCCAAATGAAAGACGTAGGAGTCTCTCCAAGCAGAGAAACAGCTCCCCAGAGATGGAAAAAAAACAGCATAACTTTATGAGAGGATTTGGAAATTACCATTGAGCAGCAATTCTTCCAAATTATCAGGGTTCCTGGCGAGCTGTAGGATAAGGGCAGAGCCACGCACCTTATCAGGAATATCCTCATACAGTAACTCAATGTACTCATCCATGTCATTGATATTGGCTACTTCATCAATCTGAAAGCATCAAAGACATAGCTGGGCTTTAACAGAAAAAGGAACTCACTCAACATGCAGCAAAAACAATGTTACTTGGCAGAAAAAGCAGAAGAGAGCGTGTAGCTAAGACTTAAGATGTAAACAACAACAAAACTAAACACCACCTACAGAAACATTGCACAAGGAGGTTTCATTACAAAAACAAATGAAAAAGTAGCAGCTTTGTTGTCTCCAGCCCCATATTCCAGAACCTCACTCATATGACCCTCTACGTATAAAAATCCAAAGGTAAATGTGCAAGTTAAGTATTTTACCGCTTATGGAGAGGACTTATTTTATTATTTTGTCATTTCAAAGCAAGGTCTTTGTTTAATAAGAAATTCTTCAATGTTTCACTCATCTGATTTGCATCTTTTATATAACAGTTCTAGAAGAGTAAAAGTCTTCATATTTAGCTTCCTTTAAATTTTAGCTTAGATTCCTACCTCCATTCCTTCAAAAGGTGGTGGATCTTTTGGCTTATTGGATTTCTCTTTCTTGTCTATAGTGATAAAAGACATGGTTATAACTAATGTTGTGCATATTCATTGACAATAGCATATTCAGTATTATCACAGCATCTCAGTGCCCCAAACGTAGCACAAAAATAGGATCCCCATCCAAAAAGAGTACAGTCTAAGTATATAACAAAGCTCAAGCTTTGTTTTAGCTCAGCTCTGTAGCCAGAGCAAAAAATGAGCCAAGGTGGAAATTCTGCCGTTACAAAATCACGTCCTGCAAATAGAAGTTTTGAGTTTTTTTAAAAAATGAATGCATCTTAAAAAGCTTAACATTTTAACTGCATAAGAATTAGCATAATCAGAATGACGCTCCCTTACATACATGTGCTTTAGAACAGAGTATGTTATGACATGATCATAAGACCCTGGATACCCTCACTATAATGTAGGATCAGAACTTCAGGATTAAATTTACCACTGTGCT
This sequence comes from Mesoclemmys tuberculata, assembly GCA_007922155.1. Taxonomy (NCBI): domain Eukaryota; kingdom Metazoa; phylum Chordata; order Testudines; family Chelidae; genus Mesoclemmys; species Mesoclemmys tuberculata. The sequence goes on from ML675646.1 coordinate 7,130,238, forward strand.
GAGGGCCACTAGAAAGCTTAGGTCAGACTTAGAGTGGTGTATATGCCTTCTGTTGGCATATACGTCACAAGGGTGGAAAACAACGACTGTCAGCAGGCTATTTGTCTAATCAGCGCTTTGGTAAAGCAGGCCCTGATTCAGCAAAACAGTCAAGTCAAGTCCCATTGATTTCAATGGGACTCAAGTACTGCTTAAGTGATATGCTGGACCAGGCCCAAAGCTATTTCCTGTGGAGTGTGCATGATGGTAAAGGGTGAAATTGACAAAATATTTAAGAGTAAAGCATTCTAGGTTTTTTGGTCACTGACAAGAAGCATTTGTGATGGACCGAGATAGTCAAAGTTTCTGACTTTCTCTGGGGAAGGCCTTGAGGCTATGGCTTCATTCTCATCAAGGCCTGCATGTAAAGCCTGTTGCACCCTTTTATGGAGTGACCTTCACCCAAATATGTGACATATTGGTCTACAATAGACCAATTGCTCTGTGGAGCAAGAAGTATACTTTTTAAACTGTGATCTGGCTCATGCTGTGGTATGGCAAGTCCAAAACACTACACACATAAAAAGCATCTCACACATTAAAGTGACTGACAAAGGGTACAATATTGGGCATGGATCTGTTCTGCTTCGTTATGACAAAGGCCTGAAAGGTTTGGGGATTTTTTTGTTTGTTTGTTTGTTTGTTTCAAGAAAAATTTGCTGCTTGTGTTTTTTTTTAATCATAGCGATATCTAATGTCAGGTGGCTGGCTATTTGTTGATACACTCTACTTAAGGATTCCGAGAAAAGAGCTGGGCATTCCCTCAAGCTTTAAGTGAAGATACAAGGTGTTGAGTATTTATCCAAAAAAGCTTTTCTTTTTATAATTTACTAAGCATTTGAGCTAAATATCTAGTAATAAGACCAAGAGGAAAACAAAAGAGTTTTAAACAGTCTGAACAAAAATCAGCTCCTCTCCCAATTAATCAAGTTTTGCTTCCTTTGAATCCATGATTTCAAGAAGTATTCATTCTCAGGTCACCCACCTATAGCATCTTCCAGTATATGATAGGTAGACAAGACCTACATTTCTAATATATATAAACAAGCAGAAAAATAGCATTTAAAAATAATTTAATTTCAAGGCCTTCTTTAGACATCGAAAAAAGAAAAAAATTATCAACTGGCACAAGTTCAGTATTTTTGCTTTTGCATTAAGAACTGTGCAACCAACTAAGAAGCAGCCACAAAAGAACACAACAGAAAAAAGTTAAGAAAACCAAACATTGTGCCTGTATAATGAAAGAGCTGGGCTTGCAATCACATAGGAGATTGCTGGGGATTGGAAGCTTTTATACCTCCTATTCCAGAACATGGGTTTGTAGATGTACGCCTGAAAGTCTCTAACAATTAACTTCTTTGAAAAGGAATCCAGGACTTGCCTGGAAATTTCTCCAAGATTTTTTGCCTTCTTTGTGCCTTACCAAGAGACAAAGCTGAAAATGCTAGAATTCTTTCAATGTTATTAAATCTCCACATGCCTCAGGACTGAAGGCTGCCGCACAGGATGTTAAACAGCAGCTAAAACAAAGCGAGGGTGTAACAGTCCAGCTCTTTCAGCAGACAGGGTGAGGACTTATGGTATTATAAAGAACCTGTTGGCTCTGCAGTTTAACAGGCATTGACCCATCACTTCCAGAGGAAGGCATTTAAAAGCATTTATCCTATTAACTGATTATAACAGAAAAATGAAGAGGAGGTTGTAATTCTCATGGAAATAATTCCATCCATCTTCTTTATAGCACTATCAGAAATAATCATTGCACCATTTAGAACAGAAGATTGAGACACAAATTGGAAGAGAAGCACCAACATCAAGTTTGACAAATCGAAAGTCAAAATGTACTTCAATCATTAAAATGACAACTCTTTGTCCACAACAGTGTAATTTATTCCAAGTGTAGCATAAAACAAGTACTCCGCTTCCCTCCTCTGTTTTCTGAGTGTCACGCAAAGCAGTATCTGAATTAGAAACCTCAAAATACAGGGTATGTCTAGAGCTGCTACGTTTCAGCTCCCCACCCACTCTAGTTCTCTCTACCGCTTACCTTTCCCGGAAGAGGCATCTCTGCGGTTTTGCAGGTAATACAGTAGCTGCTCCACCTCCGCTAGCTTGGAGGGGTGAATGAGCTTGCATTCCTCCACCACCTTTCGAGCCAGGGAAGCAACATCTGTGTTTGCGTTAAGACTCTTCAGCCGAATGCTGCAAGACACAGGTCGGATGGTTTTCTCCTCACTTGATGTAAGATTTGTACACCTTCAACACTCCACTTTAAACATGTGTAATCAAGAGTTTGTCAAGGCAGAGATGATCTACGGACATCTGAAGCTCATGCTACAGTTTGCAATAGCCGAGATCAGAAAGCAGCAGTGCCCTGAAGTTCAGAACAGCAAGCACCTGTCAAATGGCCTTAATAGGGTAGGACTATTTCTCACCAACTGATCAAATACCAGTTTTAGGGATGGCTGCATTAGCAAATGCCTCACATGCAGCTTAGACATGGCAGCAAATATGGAGTCAGGGGTCTATTTCCAAAAAAGTTCTCTGGAGGTAACATGCAGTTTCCTTTATTAATATGAAACTCTCAGAGTCCAGCATAGAAAAAATACCTTTCAGAAATAAAACCTGCTCTCAGTATTGATTGTGCAAGAGTTTCCCCACACTGCATTAGCCAGCCATACAGAGAAGTCTGCTTTGCCATAAGGCACTCAAAAATCTCAATCATGACAGAGTGAGCAAGAGGAGATATCTGTCAGAACAGACTAGGAGGCGGAACGAAAGGATTTCTGTTGAGTCCTAGATGGAATAGCATGGATTCACTGCAAAGCAGACACACATTTCGTGTGTTCAAAAAAATCTGCAATAGTAGTATTTTCTTATACAATGGAAATGGGTTTTTTTCTGCTCCTTATTCTTATAAGAATGCTCAATCTTTTTTAAAAAAATTCGCTCAGGTGAAAAACAGACCTGGAAAGTTTCACCTTCAAGGTGAAAATCTGAGGAACTTACAGGAAACTGGAAAAGGGCCTTTTACAACAGATATGCTTAGGCAACCTTTACTACAGAGGGCACAACAACTGTGGTCTGTATAATGAAAACGCAGATGGCATAATGAAATTGCTAACAACAGCTGGACATGCACAGACTCCAAATAAGGGAGGTAACATATTCCAATGGACAGAGCAATACAGTAGGTAGGTATCAGAAGATATGGGTTTTATCCCAGTCTTTGCCATTTACCACTGTGTGACCTTGAGCAAGTAACTTCACTTCTCCAAGCCTCAGTTTCCTCATATGTAAGACGGGGAGAATGATAATTACTTTGCTTTACAAAGTACCGTGAGATATACAGATGGAAAACACCATTTAAGAACTGAAGTTAAATATTACGATGCATATGTGCTACAACAACAATGCAAATACGTTATTCCCAAACTTAATACTAATTGAAATTAATATTTCAAAGTTTGAAAAAGTATCAGTAACATAAAGGAAATTATATAATAGAACATTAATTTTAAGAACTCATAGGCTAGAAATTTTAACTTTAAGAAAGAGCCCCAAGAGTGTGCCATGAACTTACATTTTTTGACACTCCTTGCGTTCTCCCAACATGGGGTCCCCCGTCTCTCCAAGAATGGTTGCTTCCACTTCATAATGAACTATAAGGGCCTTTTCAGAGGGATGTACATCTATGTTACCTCCTTTCACCTTCCTGCAAAGCAGAAAAAAAAAATTCATCACTGACCAAATGAGAAGCCCAAGAAATAACTGGGAGCATGAGTCAAGAATTGGACATCTCTGATCAAGCAATGCACATAACTGAGTAAACAGATTCTACCTATGTAGCATAAACCCAGTCTTGGTTCTCTTTGCATTAGCCCATGCTCTCTCTCTCCCACATTCCTTCAACTTACACAGCAGGGTGCACAGGAGGCATTTCTATGTCTATCAGCTCTAGTATGTGCAAAAATAGTAAGAACAGTATCAGGTCTCAGTTACAAGAGGAGTTAAATAATTAAGGAGGATGTGCCTTTGATTTTCAAAGCTCCTACTTGTGTAGCCAAAACGAAGGCTGGGCCCACACTGATGGTGGCAAATTCACCACTGTCAGATCGATTGCTCTGGATTGATTGAGCAGTCTGTGTAGAACCGCTCAGTTGATTCAGCAAGCGACGCAGGAAAACCACCCTGGTAGGTGGCGTAGCGCTGCATCGAAGGAAACACTGTTCCCTTCGATGCCGCGCAGTGTGGATGGCGCGCGGAGGAGATGCAGCAAAGTCGACGGCAGACAGGCAAGTGATTTATATCACTTGCGTATCTCCCATCGACTGCCGCCGAATCCCGAAGGTAAGTGCAGACCAGGCCTAAGAGGGATCAATCACTGAATTGGAAAGATATGCCTCATATAGAAGTCAGAGGATAAAAAAGGGGTTTAATTCCCTAAATACCCCTGTTTTTTGAAAGTCTGTATTCCAAATCCTCCGCTTTCCCAGAGACTGATGCCATTAGCAATTACTCATATCTTTAAAGGAATGTTTCCTACAGATCCTGCTGGTAGGATAAGCCACACCTTAAAAACTGAAACACTTACAAGAAAAAAGAACAAAGAACACCAAGCTCTTTCTACAAGAACTCACAAATCCCTCCCGCTGGAGCACAGACCTCTACAGTACCAATTTCTCCAAGAGCTTGAAACTTCAGTGTCTCAGGATGATATTGACCGTTTGTTATCGGGGTTGGTGGATTTTTAAAATTCACCACCACCATGAGATATAAATCAAGCAAGTCCAAACCCACTTCACTATATATACAGATATTTGGTGAGAGGCTATTTCAGGAAAACTCTGTGAGCTTGATCCTATAAGTGGCTGAGCATCCTCAGCTCCTGTTATAATCAATGAGAACTCAGGGTGCTTAGCCCCTTCAGGTATTAGGGCTTGAGTGAGGGAATTTGGGAGAGGAAGTACGATTTGCGGAATCATTTGGACTGCTTCATTCAGGGCCTACTCTTTGGAGGGTAGATGGAATTTATAATAGGGCCCGACTTAGTACATTTGTACCTTACAGCTATATTTCCATACAAAAACACATTAATAGACAAGTTCAGACTGTGCGGCTGAACACTCAAAGTCAAGAAATGCCATATTTAAGATTACTCAGGAAGCCTTAATTGTGTGCATTTCTGTATAGTCTTCAGTTATACAATCACACAAAATATCTCAAATATAGTATTCAGGTAGAGATTTTTCAAAGGAGCCTAAGAGAGTTAGATGTCCAGCTCCCACTGAAAGTTGAGGAGATTTGGGCACTTATCTTGCTTAGGCCCCTTAGGCAACCGCAGTCTATAATAGCCAACATTTTTTCTCTACAACCTGCCTACAAGGTTGAAATTTTGTTTCGTTCTTCAATATTTACTCTCAGGTCATACCAAAATAGCCAAGAACGTTCACTTAGGGCCAAAAGTGAAAAGGTATTGAGTAGCTATTGACTGTAAGAGTTATATGACCCTAGTAACAATCTGAATTTAGCTGTCAGATGTTTCTCTCCTAAAGTATGCATTCTATTCATTTTCTCACTACCATCCAGGATATTTTTTCTCTTTTGCAGATGGACACATCACTGAATTATTTTATTATTGTAGTAGCTCAAAGAAACACACATAAAGAGGTGGACTGTGAGCATTTACAATGTTTTTGTTGAACTAGGTACCTCATAAAGAATTAAACAAAGGTGCAAAGTAACCATGAGGGCCTGAACAGTTATTTCCCCCCCCCCTTGACTGTATAACAGACAACCAAATTTTGGACGAGCTTTCCAAATTTTGATTTTTTTTTAAATAAGCAACTTCTTTTTACCATTCACAATTCTTCAAAGTTGAGCCTGTACTTCAAACCTGGTTCTGCAAGCTGCTCAGTGTGGGTGGGCTCCATAAAGTGCAGGATTCCGCCCAGATGGAACAACTTGTAGGATCAAGGCCTTAACAGCAGGATGATAGTCCAAGGAAGCCAGCTTTTTTATTCTCTTCCAAATCCATTTTCCCCAGGTTTACACACAGAGAAACTAATTGCCCTTGCTTTTCCTTAGACATTCTATACAGAGTCAAAAACCATTTTTAACTGTCAGACTTGGTATTATTTATGAACAGGTTGAAGAGCTAGCCTGCCCAAATTAGTTGTCCCACAAAGAGTTTTAGCACTGCCTTCAAGCTTTTTCCTCATAGAACCTGCCCACATCTAGGATGGAGACATGGGACCTATTGCTGTGGAGATCCTGTTTTTCTTCCTTCATGCCATGGGAGGGGTTACAGGCCATGCTCTACTTATCAGGCTAGAGTAGCCTGGGGGCCATTTTCTCCCCATGCATGTACATAGATCCAGCATCCATGCAGCTATTCAGGCTCAATCCTTGCAAGGGAAGGTGCTCTTTCACCCATACCTTGGTTTCCCAATCTGAAGGCCTAAATTTTGTGATGTGCTTTGAGATATAAAGTCAAAATGCACTACATAAGCACTAAGCATTACTTTGCACTTATCAACATTTACTATCCACCAGGACAATTTTTGTATTTGGATCTCCAGTGCCACAAAGGAAAATTTTTTTTTTAAATAAATGAAACTTATTAAGTTTTGTAGTCATCCACCTACTAGAAAAAAAATTCCAATGCTGGATCATCATCAAGGTTCGCAGGACAAAGATTGTGCCAGATTGCTGGTATATGGCCATGTCATGCTGTCTGTTCACTTCACCTGCCTAGTTGGTTCTTGAAATTGAAAAGAATCTCTCTCTATTAAGGCTTAAAAGAGGAAAGTCTTTTTGCACACAAAAGCTGCACCAATTTAGCTCTAGTATCAACAGAATTAAGAGTATCCCTCCAGTTTAAATCAGGTTTTTAAATCAAAATCTATTTTCATTAAACTGATGCAACTTGTGTGTATATACAAGGCTGAATATTCTTGTGATCTTGGGCTTGTTTTAGCAGGGTTTCTCTAGAACTCAAAAATTTAAAGTCTGCTGCCAAGAATGCTAAAAAGAAAATTCCTCAGAGATCATAAAAGTGGTCTGCATAGAATATGCTTGCTTAAAGATAGGTACTACTTTGAGATGGCCACTGTCACTTTAACCACAGATGATCACTCAATTTTCAGCTGCAATCATATCTTCACAGCAGAATCAATGGCCATCAGAAATCACTGACAGTTTTCAGTGCATTTGTAAAATCAAGGATCTTAACTATTTGATGTGTACGAATGAAGAGTCTAACCAACAGGGGAGGTGACAGAACTCTCCATGTGGCTGGGGTCTCCAAACAGATCCCAACAAACCTCTGCAAATGCTGCTGAACAATGCAGAAGATAAACACAAAATGGGCATGGGGTGCAGGAGATCAGAAGGGTTCAAAAAATTATGGATAATGAGACTATCCAAAGTTACACAGGATGAGAAAAAATTATAAGGGCTCACACTTCAGGGGATAAACGAGCCACAAAGGGCTGTTCTACACTACAGAGTTTTGTTGACAGCATGGTGGAGGTGTACACACTGAAATGCTCCTCCCACCGATGTCACTCCCCTGCTATGCTGACATAAAAAACCCACCTTAACGAGAAGTCTGTAAGAGCTTATGTCAGTGAAGTTAGGGTGATGCAGTCTCAGTGTAGACACTGTGTTCCTTACATCGGCTGCTGGCTGTCATTCCTGCATATTTCACGGCTCCAACAAGAAAGCTGGTCAGCTAAAACCCAGTGAGCAGCTAGGCCCCATCTACCAAAGGGGAATGGGGAGAGAAACCCAGACAGCTTCCAGCAAGGAGCTGCCAGCGGAGCTGACAGACTGAATGCAGTGGCTGTTAAATCAACCTAACGTAAGTCAACTTCTCGTTGTAGCGTAGACAAGGCCTAACTGACAGGGGTTAGGAAGAAATTTTCCCAATGGATAGGTTATTCTATAACTCTTCTTTCGGGGCTGCTTGCATTTTCGTCTGAAGCAGTTGGTATTGGTCATTGCTGAAAGACAGGACACTGGACTAGAGGGACCCTGATCTCTAACTGGGGCAGCCTCACCACTAAACGATGGTGTGAGCAAACAATGGCACCATCTACTCACCACTCCATCGCTGCCAAAAAGCCCGTCCACCCAATCCCTCAGATTCACCCTTCCCCAATGCAGCACTTCCCTTTACCTACCTCCCTACTCTGCCACCATCCCACCTGCGCAGTGACCCCCAGCCACCCCCTTACCACACCTCACCCACACAGTCCACACACAACTATGCACTGCAAACCCAATCCAACCACTGCCCGCAACCCATCCACACCCCGTAACCCCACCCATTCCCCCCGTCCACCCCCTACCCCTCAACCTCCCCTGTAACCCCACCCACCCCTCCTGCACACACCCCCACCTCACATAACCCCACCCACCTCCCTTGTAACCCACCCATCCCCCATCCACCCCCCCACCTCACATAACCCCCGTCCACCCACCTCCCCTGTAACCCACCCATCCCCCATCCACCCCCCACCTGCCCTGGAACCCACCTCACATAACCCCACCCCTCAGCCACATAACCCCTCCGCCCCCATAACCGCACCCATTCCCTCCCCCCCGCGCTGCCCCGGTCTCTGAGGCCCCCCCCGGGCGGGCGGCACCTCTTGAGGTATCTGGCGTCCTCCCCCTGCATGGCGGGGGCGGCTCGGTCCGCAGCGGCCGCTGTTACCAGGGTGAGAGCAGCGCCAGCCCCGCCCGCACACGGCGCCCGGCCCGGGGACTCTCCTAGCGCGCAGGCGCAGCGAGACGATGGAGCCGGCGCGCCTGGCGCTGCGGGACTGATTTGGCGCTGCGTACGCAGAGCGAGATTGGGCGCAGAGGCGAGGGAGCTGCACGTCGCCCCCTAGAGGCAGGGAGGAGACACAGGCGACTTCCGGCACGGGTGCCCCCTGTGGGCAGGCAGTGGGGCACGACACAACAGCTGGGGAATCTGCCTCAACAGGTGTGTGAAGGCCAGTTCAGCTACCCTGCTTCCAGTCATAGGACAGACCTGGTGTGGAGGTGGGGTGACCAGATATCCTGAGGTCAGGGGCTTTGTCTTATAGAGGCAGCTATACGCCTGTCCCTCTCCAAACAACAGTGTCCCGATATTTCACACTTGCTATCCAGTCACCCGATGTGACACATTGAACTGGTTTTAGTATAAACAGCTCAGGTTGCCTTAAACTGCTTAGCACCGGGTCTACACCATGTCTGTGGCCAGTGTAAGTCACACCCGCTATGGCCAACCTCTAGCATTCAACACTCGTGAGTCAGGCACCATAAAAATAATGACTGGCTGGAAAAAGTGTGAGTCTTTTCATAAATAATAACTTGGGGCCTTTTTCTTTGCCTTCTTTTTTTTGGGACGCTAGGTTACACTTGGGTGACATTTTCCAGCTTTTCTCCACAAGGCTAAAGGCTAGGAGATATCTTTTAATGACAGCCGAGATTCTCTGGCAATCCCTTGTCTCCAGGAGCTGGGGCTTGAGGGAAAACACCAAATATTACAAGACTTGCAATAAAATTGTGAGAGTCAGCGACACTGGGAAGCATTTTTAAAACAGCTTAGAAAACGTCCCCATTGCAGACAGGCCCCTGAGGCAAGGACGCTAGGACAAACACCTACTCTTCCTCAAAGTGCTCTTGTGTCTGCCAAATCGGCACCTCCCCTGCTCCTGCAGAGTAAAGTGAAGGAACTCAGTGTATCTGTCTTGGATGGATGAAGGGCTCAGAAGAAGCCCAGGGCATTTAACCTGGTGGTTTCAGTGAAGTGTAAGTATAAACTTGATATTTGAGCCACTAAGCTACCATCTCTGATCTTCTTTAAAAAACCTTCCGAGCGTAAATAAAAAATAATCCCAAACAACAAACAAACCACATTTGGCCTGAAATGTCACATCTTTGCACAGCAAGGAAGAGAGTTTTGGGGTTAGCATCTGTTTGGTAAAGTTCCCTTTGGGGTTATTGAAAGCTTCATGGTATATTTTGTTCATTTGCATTCAAATAACTGCACTCGGGAAATTTTATCAGAAGTCTCACAATAGCTGGTGTTTTTCTTAAAGCCCCATTTCCTGGATGCATGTGATTAGGTGAGACTCTCAGCTTTCACTTAAAAACAAAGTTTCTCTCTCTTATGGTTGCACAGAAAAGATTGAAAATGTGACCTGAGTGTTCCCTAAGGCTCACAAACGTGAAGACAAAAAAATCATCTATTTATCTATCTATCTAATGATTTGTAAGCCAATCTCAGGATTTTTGGGTACCTGACTCATGGTCTTCGAACATTTGTGACTAGCAATACTGAAACAGGTTGATTTTAAATTCTCAAAAGCGCAGGTATATACACGTGCAAACATAGGCCCTGATGCCGCAAAATACATGCATGTGAGCAATTTTGATTTGTAATAATTATGTGTGTATCTCTTTTTTACAGATGGAAAACTGACACACAGAGAAGTGAAGCGATTTGCCATCACATGTCGCAGAATTTAGATTAGCACTCTCGCGTTGCTGGCTTCCAGCCCTACACTCGGTCCACTAGAGCATTTTGGCTCTGAATACAAAAAAACGCAGCTGTTCTCAAATAGACAAATATCATGCACATTGCATGCACCATATGCTTTCTGCTTCCCCAGTCTTTATGAACTACTTGTTTCTCAACCTGGCTATTTTAAACAAGGCAGTCCATGCTACTTATATGCACTATTATTTGTATTGTGCTAACACCTAAAAGACCTAATCATGAACCAGGAACCCATTGTGCTAGGCACTGTACAAACTCAGCACAAAAAGATGGGGACTGTAAGCCCTAAAGACCTTACCATATAAGAAAGCACCACAGCCCTGATCTTCCAAAACGTGGGCAACTTTACACAAACAAGGACAGAATGTAGAAGAATTTCCAGGTAGGTAATTGGGAAAATACAATCTTTTTTAAAATTTCAACCCTTTTAGATTCTGCTCTGGCTGTGCCCATACCACACAGAGAAAGGTGCCCATATTCATTTCACAATACTAATATTAGAAGATACATTTATTTGGGAGAGTGCCAGTGGCGAGCCAGAAACCCAGCTGCCTTTTCAGCAGCAATTTGTGGGTCAGCAGCTAGTTTTAATTCACATGCTTTCATCAAAAAGTACATTTGGACTATTGAAGTGCTCCCAATTTAGCTTTTACACAAGTGCAGCCTGGCACTTTTAAGCTGTCACTCCCCACTTCCCCCCTGCAACTCCTTTCCTGCCCACATTGTAACTTCTTATCATCACAGTTTCTCATGGCACAATTTCACACCACAGGTGTAAGTATTCTTGCTGTGGGAATCAGTGATGAGTCCCAGCTAGAGCCTTTGAGAGTTGGGTCACAGCTGTGGCTTCTGGAAAAAGACCTGGCTGGCCAATCAGAAATCAACTCTGGATAACCAGTGTCCCCAGCCAGACTCTAATAAAGACTGGTGGATTGTTAGCTGCATAATTCCAGGTCAGTGGTTTTCCTTTCCATTCCCCCCATTCTGTATTTCCTGCTTTAAGTCAGGTGCAGACTTACCACAGGTCACTGAGAAAGGCTGGGCGTTCAGTAATTATGACCCAACAAAACTAGAAATGCCTCTCAAAAATGTCTCTAAAATCAAAACTTTCTCATACAGCTTCCGTCCTTTGTCACTGGCTGCAGTATATGGCTATGGTCCAGCAGTCACTCTACTGGACTCTGGCATGAGCTGTGTCCTAGTGACCTAGTCCTATTTCCCTCCTACCCTCTACTCACCAAGAGTCTTCCCACAACCTCCTGTACTTAAGCTGTTGTCTTATATCTTCTTTGTCTCAGACTGTAAAGCGTTTAGGTCACTAAACGTATAGGAACTGGGTGGTATCCCTTTAACGAGTTTGGAAGCCCTCTATTAGGCCTTCCTGTGTTTTGTTCCAAAAGCCATCAGAACCCAACAGAGAAGCAGAGTGTATAGGTTCCTAGGCCTTGTATGTTTGTATATAGTTAGTGAACTATGATTATTTGGAACCCAACTGTGTCCCTACGGTTTCCTTGTATTCGTAATGTTGTGTAGAAAAGCAAAGACACAACAGGTATGGGATGTGTCTTTCTCTGTGTTTGTAAAGCACGATGTAAATATATCTAGTAAAACCTTGTCTCAGGGACCAACCAGATCAAGTTCCTTTACTGGGGTGGCCTTCTAATAAATGTGGAGTAGAATCATGTACAGTTGTGTATACTGTCAAATGCTCTCTACAGACAAGAGATTGCCTAATAAATATGATCTCTCGTACAGATTTCACTGCAAATTTGATTAAAAACATGCTTAATAAGTAACCAGAAATCTGCATAATATAGAGGGCTAAAGGTGGGAAGGGTGAATGTGGAGTCCAAGGAGAGAAAGGATTGGTCTCTTTGGAGCTCTGGGAGAGGCTAAAAGGAATCCTGCCAATGGGAGAAATCCCATGAAACCACACGAGCATAGCACTGCCATGCAGGCTCAGATCATTGGTCCATGCAGCGTGGAATCCTGCCCTCAACAACGTTCTCAGCCAGCTGGTGGTTAATTTGTGTCAGGTCTGGGCCCCAGCACCTCTGGGCCTGCTGCATCAGTTATTAATGTAAAAAAAAGGGCTTGAGCCCTAGCACCGCCCTCATTACAAAGTAAGCAGGGGAGCCAGCTGTATATGTGCTTCCACCTTGGCCAGCCAGTTCCCAGAGGGCTGGCCAGCGTTACCTGGTTACAATATTTGGGAGAGGATCCAAGGTCTCTTCCTGTCCTGGTATTCCCCCCATTAGGGCCAACGGTGCTGTCATCTTCCCACCGTACCTGTAGCTTTAAGCTCACATTGCTGATCCCAACCCTACCGTAACCTCAGTCGAAAAGGCATTTTAAAGCAAAACCCTCTTCTTGATTACCAGCACCACTGCTCATAACCAGCACACAACTGGCTGCACTGTGACATCACTCTCGTTCACAGCTGTGGCTGCAAATCAAACTGGGGGTAGGATGGGAAAGCTGCACTGTGCAAGCAGCTACTGATTTTTCCATCTTCTCTCCATACCTTCCCCTTCCCAGCCAAGCTATAGAATGTCCACAGCATCCTTTTTGGAAAGCAAATTTGGGTTACATTCTCCTGATATGGCAGGAAACATTTTTAATGAGGATGTTTTCATGCAAACTGCCTTTAACTGAACTTTATTCCTTTGGAATGGTTTCCAATCCAGTTCTGGGGATCCCTGTGAGTTCTTCCAGCCTTTTCTTATATCTCTGTTCAAGATGGGTCTGTACCAAAACTGGAATCCAGATATGAACTTGGCAGCTCAGGCCCGTCCTGTGGCATATTGAGAATGTGTTGGAATTGCAAGCTACCGCTTTAAAAGCAAGGGTTTTCCTGGTCCAGCTTGCTGGCTAAGGCAAGAGCTCTGCAGGGAAGCGTGTGATCAGAGTGACTCCAAAAAGAGCCAGCTTGGAGCAAGGTGGAGTGAGTTGTACCTCCTTGCCATAGGGAGCAGCCTGTTTTCTCTCTGTTTTTGTGTTCTTGTGTGTTTTCGTTCCAAATTCTAAGGAACAAAGTACGGTTATGTTGCAATTGTCCAGTAAGAGTATTTGATGTTTTTATCTAGTTTCTGTGTGTATTCCATGAGCAAGCCACATTCCTCCATCTATGGATTTTGTATTGTTGCTCATCATCTTAGTATCTGAGCACGTCCCATGTGAAATCCATAGCAATAGTGAAGTCTCTAGTGGACTGCATATAGACTCTGGCCTTTCTTTCTTTTCCAGGAAAAGACCCCACTTTGGGTAGGATTTTTGTTTCTGGTTGGTTTTTTGTAATGTTACTAATTTACATTTATTTGGGATTTTTGGAGGCAATTCATGTCAGGGTTTGTTTGGGTTTTTTCGGTTGATTGGGGGTTGATGGCAGAAGAGCGTGTTGGGCTCTAGTATCTATTAGCAAGTAACAAATGTGTAAGGTCCCAATCCTGCAAAGTGAACAGGGGGCAGATCCCCATGTCTGTGCAGTTCTCTTTGCAGTATCAGGGACCCAACAGACAGACCTGGAATGAGAAAATAACTGGAAATAATGTTCATTTAGAGCCAAATAGTTAATACAGAAATACATAACAGGCACATATATAGATATGTGATCTTTTACTGTAGCAGAATATTAATAATAAAAGCAGAACATCTAACAGTATCATAGAAACTACAGCTTTTTCAATTTTCATTATTTATTCCTTCAGATTTATGAAAATGTCTATCAGCACCCATCCTGTGCCCTGGGCACCTATCCCATTATTGAAAATGCACCATATGATCTAAAGGACTACCCCTGAACACCCAATCTATAAAGCCTTGTCAGAACAAAATATTTTTTGTTATCGTCCTTCTTTTTAGCACAGTGAGATTTTCAGTTATCTTCTATTACGGAGCAAAGTAAATTGTGTGTAACTATGTTTCTTCAGTTGGCCTCTGACTGCAGACAAGGACTATGATTTTTCAAAAGTTGGAGCCTAAACTTAAGCTGTTAGGCAGCTAAAGAAATATTTAAATAAGCCCATTTTTCAGACATGCTGTGCGCTCCAGTTTCCATTGATTTCAGTAGGGACTGTGGGGTGTTCAATGTTTTTGAAAGTCGGGCCACTTTTCCAGGTGCTTAAATATGGACACAGGAAGCTAATTTTAGGCACTCATTTAAAAAAAGCTTAGCCCACGATTATAGGACTCGGAAGATGCAAAATGGAATGAACCATGAGAAATGCAACGGAAAGAACATTCTAAAGGTGATTGGTAACACAGGTATTGCAATGCGTGTGCATCATTATGCAGGGGCTAAAGCAGAATACTTGTGGTCTTGTTTGACGGGGCTGAAAGGGCAGTGAGACTATCTCAGTCTGACAAAGTCTAAAATAAAATGACCTCAGGTTTGCCCTCTTTGTAGCAGTTGGCCCACAAATGGTGCTAAAACCAGATAATCCTCTCCCCGTGAATCAGAGGGTGCTGGGTTTGGATGAACACCCTGCACAAACACCAGAAACCTTAC
This sequence comes from Mesoclemmys tuberculata, assembly GCA_007922155.1. Classification (NCBI taxonomy): domain Eukaryota; kingdom Metazoa; phylum Chordata; order Testudines; family Chelidae; genus Mesoclemmys; species Mesoclemmys tuberculata. The sequence continues at coordinate 7,145,339 of ML675646.1, forward strand.
CTTGTGTGGCAATTTCTTTAACAATCACGTTGCCGGGCAACTGCTGCACTAGTGCGGCTTCCACAGACATTCTCTTGATGACGTTGCATCATACGGTCCCTGCTGCTCTGTTCATTCTGGTGTGACATCATTCAGTTTATGGTGTATATCAATGGCATACATAAGGAAGGGTGAGGCTGGTGGAGTGAAATCTAAAGCAGAGCTGGCTGCAAAGGAGAAGTGCTGCCCACCAAAGGTGTATCTTGATCAACATGCTCTCTGGATGCTTGGTTCTTTTTTGTGCGTTTTTTTTTTTTTTTTAGATTTCAGACCAGCTGGTTGTAAATAAAAACTGTGTTGGAGGCAGCTGAAAGAAAAGAGTTATGAATGGGAGAAAACAGAGCAGAGTGGGAAAGAGGGTGGGCATTATTGAAAGAAACAAGGCAGGAAAGAAGGGAGAGAATTTAAAGTGGAAGGAAATGTGTGTGAGGGATGTATGGAGATGGAGGGGGGGAAAAAAAGATGTGCAATGGATGAAAGAGAGACTGGGGGAGCGTAAGAACTGAAGAATGATTTTGAATTAAGACAGGAATCCCTAAACCAACTACGGTTATAGATTACAGGTGTGTGTGCTGTATGTAGGATGGATCTGCTTTCTATTTGTTATGTACTGTTCCTTAAACAGAGGGAAGTCTTCCATCCTAACTGCAGATGCAGCTGCCATTTCTGTTCAGACCACAGCTGGTCGAAATGTTTCTAATGAAACATTTTTTTTAAATTGTCCCTTCGTGTCTGTGCCTTGTCGTGGCGGGACAACTTGCATGCCCAAACAATCTCAGAGGCTGTGTTGGTAGGGGCTTTTTTGCTCCTGGTAGGTTCAGCCATCCTGGATCAGTCTGTGGGGGAAAGGCCAGACAAAAACCAGACACCGGGGTCCTCCAGGTTGGGGGTTAGGCAAAGGGCTAACAAACCTGTCCTGTAAAAAACAAAATATGTTACAGAAACAGCGGCGGAGAAATCAACCATTGTGTGTGTGTGATGGCCTTCCGGATTCAATGACCCGTATGACTGCCAGTGGTGAAAGCTGAAAGGAAGTCACTGGCATGAAGACTGAAGCGCTCAACACCAAGACAAAAAACAAACTTGATTTTTGGACCATATGGACAATGTGCGAAAAAGGGAAGCTAGCTCAGGCCACAGCAGAGATGAGATGCTTTAGATTACACATCCTGGGTGTCAATGAGAGTAGATGAATGGGATCAGGAAGATTAACAACAGCCTCAGGAGAAACTTTGCTGTGTTGTGGATGGGATGCCATCACCAGAATAGCAACGAGATAGACACTTGAAGGCGAGTGAAAACAAGGCTGACTGAAAACAACATGGCGAAGAGCTGTGGAAGCTGAGATGAATCCCCTGGGATGCAGCTGGGGAACCATTGAAAAACTTGCCAGAAACAGACAGGAGTGGAGGAGCTTCATTGCTGGCCTAAATGCCAGAGACGTAATATGGGACTAACTAACTTTTCTTTAAAAAGAAAAATTGCTTTTTAACCATAATGAAAATTTTACTTTGGTCCAAATATTACAATTTTAGAGTGGAAAAGTAGCTGTCTTTTATCCCTTCCTCTGCTTTCTTTCCTTCTTCCCCACTTTTCCAGTGGCAGAAATAAAGGCAAGAGGAAAGATAAAAGGGAGAGTAAGTTGGAAGGGAAATGAGCAACCAACTTTTTTTTTGGTTTTCAGAAACTGAAAACCAAACTTTTCTTTGCTTTTCATGTACTCAAAAGATCAAAAGTTTGCACCAAACTTTCCAACAAAATGAAAATTTTTCATCCCGTTTGAAATTTTTTATTGAAAACAGAATTTCTCAGCCAACTCTCGCTCAGACACAGTTTGCTGTAGGGGAGGCTCACGTACCGCTGTCTCTCACGGAGATTTTATATTCGTTCTTTCTTGTTTTGTTGTTCTTTTTATATAAAACAAAGGTCATCCTGACTGAAAGGGTATGGATGCCTTTTGGGCATGATCCAAAACCTGCTGAAGTCAATAGGAATCTTTCAGTGAACATCAGTGGTTTTACGCAGGCCTGTAATGTATGAAAAAACATGGCAACAAGTGCTAGGAGAGTGATTGCCTGGATCTGATTTGTTTCAGAGCCTGTCTGAATCCATTCTAGTTATTTCAGGATTTTAATTAAAAATAAACTAAACCAATCAATCAACATTGCTTTTCTCCAGAAAATAAAACTATTATATATGTAATAGATTAATTTTATCTCATAGGATGGATAAAGTCTGAGACTTATAGTCTACACTTCTAAGATGTCTCCATCTGCACCCATTTCTGCATGGTAATTCCAGGGCCTCTCTCTCAAGGAAATAAGTGGCTGCAATGTCTTTTCTGTGACCCTCTTTTAAATGAGCCAGCTGCATGAAAATCCTAATGGAACTGTATTAGCTAAAATAAAATAATGAAATCTGACAAGGTGACTGACAAAACATAAGGAGGGATTGCACTAGGCCTGTCACTTGGGTTGAATTCCTGGTGTTCTCATGGACAGTCTCACCTTTACTGATTGGGTAGTAAACCCTCATCTTAAATATTTATACGAGAAAGAAGTGAGAAAAGACGAAGCAAAATCTGATACAGTGAGGGAAGGTCTGTCTTAACTTGCCTTGTTCAAGTTAATCTTGGTAGACAGATCAGGAATGTAGCTGAATGCTTTGGTGAGCAGTCATTGCTACACTGATCAAGAGAAGTGTGTTTTCACTATTGACATGTGGTCACAGTGGTAGCCACTGGCGGCTCCTGGTGTCTTTGAGAAGAACCAACACTCAGAAGTGGAGTTTCACTCCATAAAACCCAGAGAGGAGTTTCTGTGGGAGCAGGACTTCAATCAGATAATGGGGCCTATTTGTTGCTGGCCTGAGGAAGCATAACCCCATTGACATCCATGGAATTGCTACCCATTTGCACCAGAATTTTAGTAGTAGGCTATCATTTCACCTTTAAAAAGAAAAGTGAAAAAAGTAAAAAGAAACCGAGTTCTCACACCTTGAAACAGAGCTCTATTCTCAATAGTGACTATATGAAAAATAGCATTTTTCCTCAGCAAATCTGCTCCCCCTGTGTATTCAGAGTCTGATCTGCTCACTAATGGGGTGGGAGTGGACTTTCTTCCTTCTGGTGCCTCACCAGGACTATTGTTTATTAAGTTCTAGCTCATTGTGGCTGTGTAGCCCCACTGACGGCAATGAGACAGCCATGAGGTGGCAGGGAGGGCAGAGTTTAGTCTGTAGGATCTTGATCACTAGCAACAATATGGGAGAAAGAATTTGACCAGGCTGACTTTCAAAACCCAGGCTGAGTTTTCCGGGTTGGCAGTTAGGAAGAAATATCTGTGCAAGCAAACTGAGCAATGTTGGTAGAAGAAGAGCTCTGCGTATGCCCAATAAAAGTTACTTCCTCACCCACCTTTTCCCTCCAATGTTGACAGAGGCAGTGTTGAGAAACATTAGACAGATTAAGTACACAAAGCCCTTTTTACAGATTCACTTTTGTGGGTAGAACTAAACTTTAAGAGGGACTTATCATACTGTGAGAAACTTCCAGACATAGCAGACTTTGGCCCTGAGACTCCTCTTGCTTATCGATATCAATGTAAATCCAGAGTAACTTCCCTGAAGTCAATGGTGCTACACTGGCACAAAGCCAGTGTGAATGAGAGACGAATCAGATCTTTTGAATAAGAGTCTTTTCCCTTAACAAAGTTTCCCTATGGCCCCAGGAGTAGAAGCAGTGGGTTGTCTATTTTCATTATATTCTCTGCACAGTGCAATAGAATGCATGCATCTCATTTGTGTTACTTTTCACACTTGGAAAAATGTGACATGCAATATGTTTTCCTTACCCAAAGAGCAAAAGATGTACTTTCAGTCTAAATTAATTTAAGATTAGGTTAAGGGAAACATAGATCCAAAATAAAATGAAATGGCTATGAGGAAGGTTCTTTCATTCTATAATATCTCACAGCCCTGGGCATCCATAGACAAGGAAGTGGACTTCTTGGGTCACCTTCTTCCATGGACTCAGGATTTCACCTCATATCTAAAGATGCAGTATGCAGAAAACAGGTACATAGCCACAAAGGCCATGAAATTTCATTGCCCTCATCCTGCAAAAGTTAAGCATGTGTCTCTTACCTCTGACCAAGCCTAAAGCTGATCATAAAATGGGAATTCCTGTCCACAAAAAAATTCAAATGAAGTGAAGCTTTTTTTTTTTTTTGCTTTGTTCATTTTTTCCCCCAGTGTTTTTTTGAATTATCAGTGAAACAATTTAAAATGAAAAATTTCCTTTTAAGGAGGAAGAGATAGTGAGAGTAAGAGTCAGAAGAAACTGAAATGGCTCTGCTCCGATGTCACTCAATTTTAATGTAACCATATTTTTTTTGTTTCAGATCTGTTCAAAATGAATTTTTTACATTTGACTAATTTTAATAAAAATAATCAGAGACTTTATAGTATGACATTTTTTTCTCAGAATGTTGTTCAAAAGAACATTTTTCATCAAAAAAATTGATGAAAATTCTTCACTGAGCCCTGTCTAATGCCAGGCTGAAGGCTGTTCCCAGTCAATGGCAATCTTGCCTTTTATTCCCATCTCTTAACAATGGCACGTATGAAGCCTAGAAGAATGTGTTGATGATAAGAATGAGGCTATTGGCCATGAGGCAGAATAAAGCAATGACAGGGAAGGCTGAATACAATGGGGATGAAGATGCACACATATACTTCTCACACAGAGAAGTATATTTCTCCACCATTCCGGATGTGTTTTTCTGGGATTGAGTCCCAGATTCTCCTTTTCCTTACACCGGTGTTCATTCACCAACTGAAGCCAGTGAAGATACACCAGAGTCAGCGAGACGGGAATCACTGATCATACGTACACCACAGCCAGCGAATGCTTGGACCTGAAAGTTCAGCCCTTGCAATGACCATTTCTCATGAGCTTCTGGGTTATAACAACAAAAACTACATTACTCAGTTGAGTTGTGTGCTGGAAAAAATGATCCTCATGTTTTTCTCTATTTCAGTTACCATCTGTGAATTGTTTGGGTAATTCCCCTCTTTTAGCCTTTTCTGTTTAATTTTAGCTGCTACATATGTCTCCAGTTTGATACACGTCCTCCTAGACTTATATCTGTCTAGACAGAGTAATGCACAGACATATGTGCACAACTAGCTCATCTACTGTACTAATGGGCACACAAGCCACAGCTGTGTGCCTATCTTCACACACCAGTGAACATTAAACCACCACATGTACCCTATACACATCCACACTAAAAGACACGTTGGCATGTGCACACACACGTACTAAAGCTAGAGTTTGATTTGACAAAGGCCTTTTCATCTATATAGCACTTTTCATCCTTGGATGTCAAATTTTAGAGGCAACATACTAACTCAGTCTTTAGTTCGACCAGCTCAGCCTAAGTATTGCAACTTGTTTGATATAAAATTTCCCAAAGGTCTCAGGACGTATTAATTGTCTTACAGCGAGGTGAGTCATTGACTTTTCAGGGTTGAAGAAGGAAAGGTCTGGAAGGCTGTCAGGTCCATTCCAGAAGAATCAACCCAGAAATGTTTACTACAGCATCTTTTCTGGATTTTTTCTCATTCATATTTTGCTGTCTCACTGCCAATCTAAGGTCTCTGAAATCAAAAGCAGTGCTCATGAAAGGAATTAACAGGATTGCTCATAAAAAGACATTGGAGCTAGTCAATGTCAAAGGAAGAAAACAGACTCAAAAACATAATAACTCAATCAGTGATGTTACCAAATTAAACACATTTAGGAGAGAGAAAGATTTTTTTTAATGAAAAAGTGGGGGATGTCTTATTAGAAACCATAACAACTTTCCTTTGAAGTAAGCACTTTTTTAATGTTATCATTTTGTAACAGAAGAAAAGCCCGAAGTTTAATGTTTGCCTCATACAAATGTCATTTGCTAGCTTTCTTGCTAATCCAGAGGAAATATTATCCTAGCAATCCCCGCAGCCCAATGTCTAGGTGTTAGATACATGATAAACTTACATGAAGCTCTTTTAGTGAGATATAGTTCTCTGGAGACAGCTGGGGATTTAATTTTTCAAGGCTTAGTATGACCTAACCCTTTAAAAAGAAGATTTAAGTTTCCCTTGTCAGGTCACTTAAGAGTTTCTTCTTCTTTTTTTTTTATTTGCTACTTGCCCAGACCTCTAATCCCCAGCCTCTGGAGGAAGCCTTTAGCCATCTCAAACTTTTCATGTCTTGATTATTTTATAATTCCAGAGGACTTTGTGTGCAGATTCTACTTTTTAACATCATTAGTCCTGGAGTAGGTTGGAATTCAGTCACTCAAAGAAAATGGTTTCCAATATTGTTCCTTTAGATTCTATTTCCAGTTTTGAACTAAAGTGTTTTTTTCAGGTTCTGAGTCGTTCCTCTGTATATGAACCGCATTTCAGAAAAGATGGTATCTGGATTCCTTGGAAACCATGTTCCCATGTGTTATACTGTTCATGGGTTGGTCTTCTTGCCTCTTGCTAGCCAGCACATAGTTTTCCAGATGTTGATTGAATATTCCAAGATGTACGTAGGATTTAACCACAGAATTCCTGATGTGACCAAATCCCACACAACTCATAGAAGATGTAGGTATGAAGAATGTCCAAGCCAGGAATCTCCTAGATATGCATTACCAATTCATCTGCTAAATATCATGTGTATTATAGTAAGGACACTATTACTGTGAAAGCAGTGGCATTGCATGATACCACTGACCTGTTTCCCAAGTGTCTGTCTGTAGTGGCTCTCTGCTTCTAAAAATCAGATTCTCTTCACTTTCATGCAACCACAGAGGTTAAAGATGGAAAAGGCCCCTTAGATTAACTCATTGGGATTGTTCCCCACAACTGTATTTTCCAATCTAGTTTTAAATGTCCATAGTAAAAGGGCCTTCACACTTAAACACTGCAGTACTAGGTGACTTCAATGTCACTTCAGCACATCCTTAAAATTAAGCAGATGCTTAAGGGTGTTGCTGAATAGAGATGGATTTAAAGTGAGGCATGGTCTTTAAATGACTTGCCTACTGGGGACTATAGAAGAAAAGAAATCAAGACAAGTATTATGCCAAAAACACCTTTCTACCTATATTGATCTCTATCTGCCCGCATCTTTGGGTTTGAGGTTAAGATGCACAAATGCTATTCACTAACTTCCCCTTTCCTAGAAGAAATGCTTTGAAAAGAAACAGATAAATAACCCATCCCGTACTGTATATAGAGTCCCTGTAGGCCGGCGGGTGTACCGTACCGGTCGCGGCGGCCCTTTCTGGGGCCCAGCCGCTGAGGAAGGTCCCTGCACCTTCCGAAGAAAAACGGGGAATTAGTCTCACTCAACCAGTCTGTCGCCCCGGCCCTTGGCAGGGGCGGGCGCGCAAGCCGTTCTATATTAGCGATGGGGGTGCGGGAGGATTTGCCGGGTTCTCCAGGGAAAGAGGGGAGGGGGAGGGGGACGCAGGCCCACCCGACTCCACTGCGTCCCAGCCCAGGGCCCTAACAGTGGCAGAGGTGTTGCCACTGCGCCGGCGGGGTCCTCCCGCAACACGCCAGCGGTCGCAGGCCTGCGGCCGCAGCCACAACCCGGGGCTGCCCCTGGGTTACTTCCTCCCCTCTCATCCCAGGTACCTTCCTCCGGGTTCGTAGGGTAGGCGGCTCTGGGCAGAGTCAGCAGGCCCTCCTGGTCGACGGGCGGCAGGTCGGGGAGCTCCTCAGCGAGGGGCAGCTCCTCCAGGTCCGGCCCTCTCTCCGAGGGTTCTGCTGCAGGTAGCTCGTCTAAGTCCAGGCCCGCCTCGGGAGGGGATACCCACCCCAGAGGGTCCAGGGGCTCGGCCCATTCCCTAGTGTCCGGGGGCCCGATCCAGTCGTCGGGACTGGGGCGGTAGGGCCGCTCCCAGCTCTGTGCGTCGGGAAAGGCCCTATGCTGAGTCTCGGTCCGGCCCTGCTCAGGCCGGTACTGCAGCCGGCGGGAAGGTACGTCTGTCCCCACTGGCCGTCTGCCTCTTACTGAGTGGCGGGCCCTGCCTTTTATTCCCTGTTCCCTGGGGGAAGTCCCGCCCTCCGCGGAGGGGATTGGCCAGTCGGCTGGGCCTATCCCAGTCTGCCTCCGGGGTTGACGGGCAGGCAGGGGTTTTAACTCCTGGCACGCCTGTGTTTGGGGCGGCAGCCCTTTCTGGGGCCCAGCCGCTGAGGAAGGTCCCTGCACCTTCCTACAGTCCCATATCCCAGTGAAAGGAGACATTCCATGCTGGACCCTGAAAACCTTCCAGCCTCCATCAATTAAGCCACCACAAAGCGTGGGGACAGAATGAGGGAGGGAGTCTCCCTAGAACTCAGTGAAAACCAGATGTTGTGGGCAGAGCTAGCATGCTTCTTACCAAGAACTACCCTGCAATTTCACACGGAACTCCCCTCCCCTCCGCCCCCCGAGTTGAAAATCCCTCACCAGATCCAAACAAACCACTCACCACAGCCAAGGCAGAGAAATAGTCTTCCCCAAATATTTAATCATGGGCTCTTCAGTCTAGTAGAGAAAGGTCTAATACGATCCAATGGCCAGAAGTTGAAGCTAGACAAATTCAGACCAGCAATAAGGCGTACATTTTTAAAAGTTAGAGTAATTAACCATCGGAACAATTTACCAAGGGTCGTGGTGGATTCTCCACCCTGGGCCATTTTAAAATCTAGATTGGATGCTTTTCTAAAAGATCTGTAGGAATTATTTGGGGGGAGTTCTCTGGCCTGTGTTATACAGGAACTCAGATTAGACTATCATAAGGGTCCCTTCTGTTATTTGTATCATAGTAGCACCTACAGACTTCAGCCAAGATCAGGAGGGCCCAATTGCATTTGATGTAGTTCAAACAAAGAGTAAGGGACAGCCCCTGTCCAAAGAGATATATGCCCAAACACCTGTGACAATTAACTTCCTATAGGCTGGTGGCATGGTCCAGCCAGGGCGTCGCGACCCTTCCTCGGGCCCAGGCTCCGAGGAAGGCCACAGTGCCTTGGCTTAGGGGAATAAGCATTGCCGATTACAAGCCTTTAGTCCTGGCCCTCGGCGGGCTGGGCTTCCCTCACAATCTGTAGCCCTCTGGCCCTCACGTAGGGCAGGGCTGATAAGGAATCGATAGCCCCGGCCTTCCAACAGGTGGGCTTGTTAAACAGCCTATAACCCCAGCCTTCCCACAGGCAGGGCGGGGCAGGAAAAGCAGTCTGGTGCCCCCGGCTGTCAGGCAGGGCGGGGCAGGCAAGGAGCCCCCGGCTCTCCAGTGGGTGGGGCAAACAAAAATAGCCTGGAGCCCCTGGCCTCGCAGGCAGGCAGGGCCAGCAAAGCTCGGTATCCTCGGGCAGGCAAGTTCCAAGGCAGCCAAGCACTCCTGGGGTGGTAAAGGAAGTAGGGAGGGCGATGCAGGCCCACCCGACTCCACCGCGTCCCAGGCCAGGCATACTCCAGTCACTCGGGCCCAGCAGCCCCGGCAGGCTTTGGAGGCTCCGGTTGGTGGGGCAGTCGTTCCAAACAGCCACAGGGCCTGGGTCAGGCACAATCTGCAGCCTCTGGGAAGACACGTCTGTCTCCGGTAGCAGCTTCCCCCCGACTGAGCTGCTGGGCCGGCCTTTTATACTTCCCTTTCCTACCCTGGCTCCGCCCCTCTGCTTCTGGGGTATTTGGTCCGCAGAGCCTTGTTCTGCCCAGCAGGGTCATTGCAACCCTTCATCGGGACCAGGCTCCGAGGAAGGCCACAGCGCCTTGCTACACTTCCCTTCTACAAGACCAGGGAGGAGAGGTTGGCTGGGGGGGCGCTCTGCCACTGTGGGGCCTATCTCTGTTCCTCTGTCCATTCACGCATCCGGGTGGGGTTCCTCTGGGCAGCATCTGCTGGCTCCCTCGACGCCTTCTGGGAGCAGTGGGTGCTGTCTGGGGTTCTCTGCTCGGTGTCCCCTTCCGGTTCCCTTTGTTTAAACCTGTGACCCCCACGCCCGCTCCTTTTTTCATTAGTTGTCTCATGCACTTAATTGTTTCCTGTGGCTCCTCCCCTTCAGGAGAAGGAGCCTTTAGCAGTGGGCGGGCTCACGCCTGCCCATTTTCCGGGTTACAAATAGTACATTTCCCTTCTGAAATACACATCACAAAGGATGCCCAGTAGGTGCAGCTCTGGTGATGGGCAGTAGCAATAACCCTGGCATATGACTGTATTCATTTTTCACAGCTACAAGCTCAGACACTCACAAATAATATTACCATTGACTCATAAGCCGAATTCTCCTTCTTCTTCTGGAAGTGGATGGCTCCACTTTGCCCAGGTGTGCATGAACCTTATACTCTCTAGAACCAACTCCCCCTCTACGTGGCAATGCAGGCATACTCCAAATAAGACAGTTGGGAGAATTATCTGTCAACTTTCTTTCCACGCAAAAATCGGGTTTTTGATAAAAGGAAGATTCTCATGGAAAGTGTCCACTTTCCTGGAAATTTGTTCATAGTTTGTCAGAAAACCAAACTTAAAAAATGTCAGCCAAAACCTGATTATTTTTGGTAGTTTTCAGCTTTTTCTTTCAGTTTTTGGTAAATCCCCCCCCCATTTTCCATTTTTTAAGTAAAGAGGCAAATTTATCCATGGGAAAACACCTTCATTTTCTAAACAAGGCTACTTCTGATACCGTGTGCTGGTCTTAAGTGAGGACAGGGATAAAGATTTAAACAAAGCCTGTTTTAAAAGAAGGAGACTGCTAGAATAATCTGGACTAGCTTTCCATCTGGAAACCATGCTGCATATCAAGCATACTATAGGCAGAGAGCAATTACATAAAGGGGAGGGTCCCATAAATTAACCCTTTATACCCTGGGTGAAACCGATTTACCCCACATGCTCCTTTCTACTAGTTATTTTTACATCACAGTTATAAATGTGGGCATATGGTGATGCTACTGTGGCTCCAAAAGAGAATATTTGGCATCATCAAGTCATAGAAATGCAGGGCTGGAAGGGACCTTTAGTGATTTTCAAGTCCAGCCCTTTGCGCTCAGGCGAGACGCAGTAAACCTAGACCATCCCTGACAGGTGTTTGTTTTTCGAATCCTCCAGTGATGAGGATTCCACAGCCTCCCTTGGAAGCCTGTTCCAGAGCTTAACTACCCTGAGTGTTACAAAGATTTTCCTAATATCTAACCTAAATCTGCCTTGCTGCGGATTAAGTCCTTTACTCCTTATTCCACCCTCAGTGGCTGTGGAGACCAGATGACACCATCCTCTTTATCAAAGCCCTTCACATGTTTGAAGACTGTTATCAGGTCCCCCCTCAGTCTTCTTTTCTCAAGACTAACCAAGCCTAGACTAAACATGAATCGTGCAAGTGCACATAGGTAAACCCAGAGTAGGTAGATATTTAATATTGTAAAGGTACACTGTGGAGGTTTAAATACAGTGGTACACAGGTGGAACTGCATGGGATCTTGTAATGACTCATCTGATCACTTGTTTTAATCCTGAAAAGTTCCAGAGGGGTAGCCGTGTTAGTCTGTATACAGCAAAAACGAGTCCTGTAGCACTTTAAAGACTAACAAATTTAATTTCTGCAGGCATAAGCTTTCATGGGCTACAACCCACTTCGTCAGATGAAAAACTTTCACTACGCAAAAGAATAAATGGACACAAATCAGACATAAAAAATGGGAGCATCCAAAAACCAGTCGGAGAGCACTTCAGTCCCCAGGACACTCTGTAGCTGACTAGAAAGCTGTCATACTTCTACAAAAAAACTTCAAAACAGACTTGAGAGAGAAACTGCAGAGCTGGAACTCATCTACAAACTTGACACAATCAAACTGGGTCTGAATAGGGACTTGGAATGGCTATCTCATTACAAGAAGTAATTGTCACTGTTCACACAATCTCACCTTCTAATCAATGGTTGTAAATAGTCCTTATGTACTCTAACTGAATGGACTTTTCCTACACCTACCCTCCCCATTGTTGTTTCTTACCCTTGAATGTATATATATACCCCCTATCTGATTTCTGTTTCTTGCATCTGACAAAGTGGGTTGTAGCCCATGAAAGCTTATGCCTGCAGAAATTAAATTTGTTAGTCTTTAAAGAGCTACAGGACTCTCGTCGTTTTTGTTTTAATCCTGTTACTCTCGGGTAGAGAGGAGCTGTCAAAATTTTAACCAGAAGCTCTCGTCAGTGACTTCCCCACCTTAACCTGTGATAACTCCCCCATTCCAGGACTGCATGGTTTCACCAAGAGGAAGATGATGGGGGGACAGACTCATTTGTTTTCCCATTTAAACAGAAACACACTCCTTTTTTATTGTAGACTCTTCAGGGCATGGACTGTCATTTACTATATGCTGGTACAGTACCGAGCACAATGGGACCATGAGCTGGTTGAGGCCATGAGATGTACTAACACTAGCCAAAACAAGGACAGAGGCAGCACCATTAGGCCACCAAAGTTATATTTAGTTGCACATTGCTAGAAATGTTTAGATTTTGTTCCTGAAAGAAACGCGCAGAGAATCTTGCTAGTGTAACAGCTGCCTTCTCTAATAGCACAATCTCACTCACTCACCGCCATCAGTTCTCTCTGACAACCAGGTCCCTATCTCATCTTTGGCAGCAACGGGAGGAACAGAGATGAAATCCCTAGCACAGCAGTATCACTCGCCTACTCGGCCATGCTCGTATCTGGAGACTTAGTGCAGCACAGATGTGAATGGCATTGCTTAGATTGTAAGCTCTTTGGGCCTGGGACCAACTCTTGGTTAACACGTCTGTACAGCACCTGGCACAGTGGGGCTGTGGCTTCTAGGCACGAACGCAATGCGAAAAATAAACAGTGATAGTATCTGTTTCTCCAGCGTTATATGGCTCCTTGGTGTCGCTGGGCGGGGCCGACTGGCCTGATTCACAGCTATGCAAATGACACTGTCCGCAGAAAACCCCCAGCTTACCAGAAACATTCACAGACAGAAAAAATAAAAGGCAAAAAAATAATAATGTCATGAATCCACAATCAAGGACTCATGAGGTAGGAAATCCCCTCATAACTGTAACTCGGCTCCCTGGTGACTTTGCATTACGGTACCTGTCCAGATCCGCAGCTAGTATAAACTACGGTAGTTTCCTAGAAGTCACAGACCTTGGACTCTATGAATAAGCCTCCTTGGGGACCAGAGGAGCGTGTAGGAACAATGCCACAGAGATGGCTGAGACCTGCTTTCATGTGGAAGCTGGGAGAACAATGCATGTTGCGGACCGATGAATTTAATGTCATAATAGAGACTTTCCAGACTAAAATGGCCATGATACTCTCGGTTAAGGTTCCCACAGGGTCAGGATTCCCCTGGGGAGCACACAGTTTTCTTCCGTGATGCCCTTCCAAGCCTGAACTCAGCTAGAAAACCCAGCCAATTGGGCTCCAGTGGCAGAAACCTAGAGGTACCATTATCTTTAATGGAGAGGTCACCTTGCTGCACAATGGGCACTGCGAAACCAGAGAGGTGTAAGCAGACGTGGGCTATGAGCTACTAAGTAGCTTCTTTTGTCATCTGCAGAATGACCCTATCCAACATCCCTCCAAGGCAGTAGAAAATCAGTCCTGTGATATAGCTCACTGGACACCACCCAACACAGGGCCAAAAATAGAAGTCTAGGAAGTTGCGCCAGGGAAGATTCTGGTCCAGGAAGTTTGGGGCTGTGTTGGAGAGGGCCCCATGCTGCCTAGAGTTACACAAGTGCAACTCCCATGTAAACAGGGAACTGGATGTAAACTGGGTATGCAAAGGGCCAGAGATCACGTGTCCATGTGGGCCCTGGAGCATCCTGGGCTCCTAAAGGAACCTGGCTGGACAACTCCCTACATTTTTGTGTGTGTTTAAATTCTTACCCTTGACTTTGTATTAACTCCATTCATGTATTTTTTAATTCATTCAGGCTTTATACTGAGGGCCTGATTCTCTTTTCACTGGCACTGATTTTACACCCCAGTTTAACGCCAAGTGGAGTTACTCCTGATTTACACCAGTGGAGTTGAGAAGAGGTATTAATTATATTATAGTGGATCCTAATGGCTCCAGCTGAGATCAGGGCTCCATTGTACAAGGTGCTGTACATATACATAATTGCCCTGAAGAGCTTGTAATCTAAATAGACAAGCTGGGCAAAGGGCAGAGGGAAACTGAGGCATAGAGCATGGAAAGTGATTGGCCCCAGATCATGCAGTGGCAAAGCTGATATTAGGACCCCATGTCTCCTAAATGCCATCACAGGACTTGGTCCACTAGACCACACTGCCTCCCTAGAATCAGCAGCACTCTCCCCATTTTGTGCCTTGCCAGGAATACCTGACTTCTCTGGGACATGCATAGCAAATGTGGCTGGGAGTTGACCTGGAGCCTGAAAAACAAAAATCACTCTCTGAGATTAAAGAGGGAGATGGAGCCACTCCACAACAGCCGTGATTCTTTGATGTAGATCTAAAGAGATTTTAAAAAACTAATTGAATTAGAGCGATCCCTTTAGGGAGCACGTATACTTTTACCCTGGCTAAGCACTGTCCCGGTTTGGGTTTTTAGCACTTTCCAGCAGCTGCTAGCATAGAAGGGTGACACTGCAGAGATTATTCTGAGCAAGAGCCAAGAGCCAGCACTTCTCCCTCGCTCCATTCCCAGACACTCCCCCCCTGAATTTAGAATCACAGCAGACTGCTCCGGTTTAAATGACAGTCTCAGCCTCTTGGGAAGAACAGGTCCTGTTCAGAGCACCATCCAGGCTATTTCCCCCTCCCCCACTATAAACCATCATCACCATGGAAGGTGAGGGAGCCCATTTAGCCTTTAAGTCACGCTGGCACAAGACGGATGAGGAGCTCTGTCGACACAGCATGTCTTTTATCCTGCACAAGGCCATACGAAATGATTTCTTTCAGAGTTACCTCTGTCTGCTGGAGAGGCTTCCCCTTGGTGAGTTATCTGCGTGTGTCTGTCTGTGGAAACGGTGACTAGTGCATTGTGCAAGCTTCCAGCATACAAATATATTCATAATAATGATAAATAGCTCTGTAAAGCTCTAACACAGACAACAAGGTGTTACACAAGCCAGCCTGTTCTATCCTTCAGCAACCACTGATCGGGCATCACAGTTTATCGTTCCATAGAAATAGATGGCTGGGCAGATGAGATCACCTTTGGTTGCAGATACAGTGAATGCTATTTTTTTCCAGTCACAGTTAAAATAAAAAATGTGGCGGGTTGTTGGCAATTTAAGGATGAAAAGCTGCATTGCATGAGTGCAAAAGGGAAGGCGGGAGAGAAACTGGAGCACACTTGATTTGTTTTCTGGCTGTCAGATGTCCATATTTGCTATCCTTCTGTATCTCCATATCTTTGACCCCAACTCGTGCTTTGCAGGGTGGAAAGGTGCTTGCGAAATAATGCTGGGTGGGTCTGTTATCAAGAGTCTCTGTCATCCCAAATCTCTCAGACACGTCACCCACTCCAATTATTTATTTGGTCTCAAAGTACTTCTAGACAGAGGAGTTAATTTATAGCCAGATATCAACAGGAGTTGCTGAGTGCCAGGTGCTGACCCACTTGTTTGGGAAATAGTGCTGAACTAGGATCTGAGCTCTACTGAAATGTCTGGCCCTGAACATTTAAGTTTTAGGATGTCCTACTCTAATTCCCCAAAGCCACAATTGTCCTCATGACAACCACAGAGAAGCCAGGTTTTGACTTAGGTCCATAGTATTTTAAAGCTGATCCCTTTGCCAGCTGCATTCTACAGGCTGCAATGAATGTTAGAATCACACCAGTTAGAGATGGAAAGAACCTTTTAGGTCACATCTTGTTTATCGCATTGACAGGGCATTCGTTCTTGAGAGCTTTATCCACTTTCACAGGCACACGTGCATGGCAACAGATCACCTTCGCTGGACATGGACACCTGCCATGATTGACACCAACGTGAATTCTGTTAGAAACCAAGGGATTTATAAGTCCCTTAAGAGTGCAGGCAATTCTGTGTTTTGCAGTATTTCTATAGAGCTGCTAAAAAGACAAACAAAATTTGCAGCCATCTGAAGCGTCCCATAGAAGATAAATTCTCGTCATGCTGAGAGGATGAGAGAAAGAGTAAGAACTCTGGAGGATCTCAATAAAAAAGAAAGAAAGATCCTCTTAGTTATGGCCTTACATAATTCCTAAAAGTCCATTAAAATATTAGCCTTTCCATTTGTTCTGAAAATAAGTGCAAGGTGTTAGAAACTCAGCCAAATTTCTGACAGTTTAATTGTCAAAAATAACTATAAATAGACTCTTAGATTTTAAGGCCTTAAAGTACCATTGTATCATTTAGTCTGAGTTCCTGTATAGCACAGGCCACGGGATTTCACAGTCACTTCTGCCTCAAGCCCATAACCTCTGCACTAGATCTTCGAGAAAGACATCCTCTTGATTTAAAGACTTCAAGTGACGGGAGAATCCCCATGTCCCTGGGTAAGTTGTTCCAATGATTAATTACCCTCACTGTTAAAAAAAATTGTGCCGTATTTCTAGTCTTGTGTCTAGTGTCTAGCTGGTTGTCTAGCTTCAGCTTCCAGCCGTTGGGTTTGTTATGCCTTTGTCTGCTAGGTTGAAGAGCCCTCTGCCATCAGATAGCTTCTCCCCACAAATATATGTACAGACTGACCAAGTCACCTGTTAATCTTCTCTTTATTATGCCAAATAGACGGAGTGCACTTAGTCTGTCGCTGTAAAGCGGCTTTCCCAGTCCCTGAGTCAATCTTGTAGTTCTTTTTAACCCCTTTCCAATTTATCAACTTATTGTCAGTTTGTCTGATTTAGCAACTATTTCTGCTGCGTCTCTGAGTGGGGCAATGGGCGGTGGGCTACGGCTCTGAACGCCAGGCAGTATGACGGTTTCACGTCCAGTTCCGTGGAGAACGGAAATGACTGAGCAGGATGGACAGCCAGAGTGGCACCCTATGTAAAACGTCTCAGATTGAGTCATGGCATCTGTGGGGTTAGATATTTTCTTTAACCTTAATGTTATGCAATGGGACTGGGCCCCTAATTCAGCAAGGCCCGTAAGCACGTGCTTAGCTTTACACAGGAGGAGTCCCGTTGAAGTCAAGGTGGGTCAGGAAGGTGAAAAGCTGGTTTAAAGCCACGTTAGCCACCCTTCCCCCTGGGTTATATGTAGGGTGACCACCTTTCCAAAAGGCAAAAGTGAGACATATGCAGGAGCCCCACGCCCCATTCCTGCTCATCCCCCAAGGCCCCACCCACTGGCCAGGCCACTAACCAGAGACAGGCTGTGGTCAGAGCTGCCCAGGAAGCCCTGGCCACTATGGGGGGCCCCAGACCTGCCCTGGGCAAGGTGCCCGGGGCTGAGAGCAGCCTCCGGCCCATCTCCCTGCCCCCTGAGCCATGCTGCTCAGGGCAGGTGGAGGATCCCGGGCTCCCCACAGTGGCCTGAGTTCCCTTTGCGGCTCTTACCACGGCCCAGCTCTGGTTTCTGGCTTGGCCAAGGGGCAGCACCTCAGGGGGAAGAAGAGGAGCAGCAAGGCCCCATGGTGAGGGCGAGCTAAGGCCTACTTCAGCCCCGCCGCCACTCGGAAGAGGCCGGCACTGCCCCCGAGCCTCAGGTAGGCATGAAGTGGTGCCGCAGGGAATCCAGGACAAATACTGGGATCGGGACTTGAACTCTCTGTTTTGGGACTGTCTTGATCAGTTCGGGTTGGGTGGTCACCTCAACTACATGTCCTGTGCTGGGCCTCTTACAGGTGCAGCATAGACTCTCACTCTAGTGTTACATGTGAGGTGAACCTATTGGTGTCCAGTCCATTTACAAGAATTCAGCATGTCATGTTTTTACAGACCGTAGGAACACTTTCCCCTTGTATAAATAGATTATGGGAGTGAATATAGGCCCCCGGCCAACAATGCACTTAAGTGCATGTATAACGTTAAGCACATGTGCAGACCCATGGACGTCAATGGAACTACTCAGGTGCTTACAATTATGAACATACTTAAGAGTTTTGCTGGATCAGAGCCTCAGTGCTGAGGAAATGAGATCCATGGCAAACAAAACAAAATGATCTCTATTTGTAGGGCTGAATATTCCGGACCAAGAGGTCTGTATGTAAAATCGGCTCTTTGGGGATGAACTTCACCTTTGGACGAAACAAAGGTAGCCCTCTAGGCCTTGTGCCGGCCTGCTGTGCAGGCGTGAAATTCACCCTAGGTCCTTGAATGTGTATTTAAACTGATGCACCAAGAATTGGTCACGTGGCTGAATGCACACAGTGAAACTGGTTCAGTAACTTATGGACATTGGTTGGAGCCACAAAAACAAATGCAAACTTCTCTTCCCGTCAAGCAATTTTAGATGAGTGAACCTCACAGCTGAGAAATGTGAGATATTATGTCTGAGACCAAGAGTGCCTCCAACACCCTTACTAGGTTCTACCATTTCGCTGATCAGAGAAAAAGTGCTTCAGAACCCTGTGAAAGAAAATCCTAAATTGATGCATAAGAAAGGAATGAGGATCACATTCTGGACTTTGCAGAGGCAAAGGGTTTAGCAAATGTTCATTGGTCTAGCTCACAGGCTTGGAATTCACTTTTGGGCCACCACTTTGCATCCAGACCATGTTGGTAGTGACTAACATCAACTGTCCAGTGACCTTTACGAAATGAATTTCTGGTCTCTATCTGCTTTCCAGTGGGTGCATCATAACCATCGCTGCTTGGAATCTTTGCTGGCGCATTCATTTAAGAGACCAAGAATGTATGGAAAAATGCTATGTTGTACTTTACTAGAAACATTTCTGACATCTCAAAAGCGGCGACAGGACTTGGAAGGCAATTCACCCCTGAAAACTCTACGCATGAAAAGCAGCGACAACCTCCCAAACCTCTCTGAGGCTATGGGGCCTGGTATCCAGGCCTGGATGCTGGATCCCATTTTACAGATACACTGCAATGAAACGTTGGATCAATGAATATGCTTCCTCATTCACGTCTAATCAATAATCCTGTAGCAATCAAATCAGTCTAATCAGGAACTTTAGGCTATGTCCTTCCCTGAATGCACAGAACCGCAGGACTTACATGAAAGGAGCTGTGGTTGGTTTGACATCATCACCACTTGTCACTCCAAACCCACCCCCAAGATGTGGTATTGTCCCTTTATCTGGAATAACTCCTTGGGAGTATAGGATATCAAGAGGGGGACAAACATCAGGCGGTGTTCAAATGTTTGCCTCGGCTCTCCACATTCACATTTGGGGTCATTCCTCACTTCCACTTGGTCATGATGTCCCTAGTCTTCGCTACCCCTGCTCTTGCTTGATTTAGAGCACGGCAGTGTTTTTGTTCTAGGTCTATGCTTGGGATCTGAAGGAAGCAGGCTGTCCAAAGTTATTGGCATTTCCTGACATTTTGTTACTCTGTAGCCTTCCACAGTGGTATTTTGGGGGAAGGGATTTTCAGGGAAAAGCTGTTCCTGGAATTCAGCCTCTTGGGTGGTGGAATGTGTCCATACCGTGGGCATCTTGGACCATGTACCTGTTTTTGGCTCTTCTTTATATTGAAGGCATCCCATCTCAACGATGGCAGTGCAATACCAGCGAGGCAGTATAGCGATGGTGTGGGAGTCAGTTTCATGATCCTGTGATGATCGTACAAGACTATGTTCCGTTTCAATTGTGTGTGCATAGCTCAAGAGTGACCACCCTGGGCACTGTACTCCACAGCTGAGTAGCACAGGCTGGTTGCTCCTAGTGTTTTGGGTTCCTGTTTGTGTTGATCCATTTCTGGATTGAACAATTCCTGGAGCTCACTTTCTTTTTCAGCTTCATGTGCTCTTTGAATGTCAGCATTTGATCCGGTTTGACACCAAGGCACACCGGATATCCATAGTGCTCAAGGATGGTATCTTTTCTGAGGCTATGGGGCCTGCTATCATGATTTCTGAAGTAGAATTTTGCCAGGTACTTTGTTTTCCTGCATTGCATGACAGCCTCTATTGTCACCTGGATTGGTGTATTGCTGCTGTAACCTCCCTTCTGAAGTTGTCTGCATTTTCAGAGGTGACAAAGGCTAGTTTGGAATTGTAACCCTTGTTCCATCATCTGCTTTGGAAAGCATATTTGTCTCGGAAATCACAGAGCAAGGTCAGCTTGTTAGTTGCCACTCCCCTTTTCCATTTCTTCCCCATTGTAGGGCAATCCCCAGCTGGAGCATTGAAATCGCTTGTGACAAGACATGGTTTTACTAGCAAGGGAAAGTCAGTTGGCCATGCAAACTGCTCGTGGTTTGTAAATAAAACCTGCTGCCGTGGTAAGTGCTGCTCTACTGGGATGTTTCACGGCAGTGTTTTTCTTTGTCATGTGTAAGTATTGCGCTGCCATACATGTTGCTTTTGATGCTCACAGCAATATACATGCCAGGAGTGTTTGGTGCTGTTGCCTTGCTGTCCATCTCTTGCAAGCACATCATGTCTGCTTTCATGCCAGATAGCATATCGGCCTTCTCCACAAAGAACCCCTCCACATTGAAACGGATGACTTTTAGTGCCGTCTTTGGCTGAAAAGTTGCTGTCGACATCTATGTTTGTGTCTTTTGTTGTGGTCTTCGTGTGCATTGTCAGATCTGGTCTCTCTTGTGTTTAGTTGTAATGGGAGAAAAACAGGAGTCACAACATGAATGTATCTGTCACAACCCCTGCTTGGCTTGATGAGTGGGCAAAACCATGATCTACACTCATCTTGGGGGTGGTGCCGGTGGAGAGGGGAAGCCAGCAGGTGTGAAGCTGGGGGGGCATGAGAAACTCAGGGCCAGACCCCAAAGATCTGAGATCCCGAGCAGCATGTCATGTCTATGTGATCCCTTTCACTGAGGTCATGCTTCAAGTGTGCTGCCCCTTGCACACAAACCCCAGCCCTGATGCACAAGCTGCCTGTTCATCCCTCGCCTTTATATCCCAGCAGAACAATGTGAGAATCCATGTCTTGACAAGCCCTAATAAAATTGCTCTAGAAATCATCAGTGGAATCTCTTACGGGAGATCTTGTAAAGCCAGCATCCCGGGTCCCAAGTGCCACGAGCCTCATAAACAGTCCCTTGCAGTACAGAGAGAAAGAGAATGCAGGGGAATAGCCCTTTGAAGAAGAGACTTCTCTCTTTCCCAGGGTCTGAGAATCACCCTGGTCAGTATTTGCAGGGGAGCAGCTGCCATTCCCTTATTTTTCTTCCTTGAATAAAATGTTTCTTTGGAGTATGGCAAATAATCAATGGAGTGTGTCAAACCTGGGTTGGACCCTTGCTGGGTTCAGGACTCGCTTGTGGTATAAATTTCTCAGGCATAACATAAATGTGTAATGGATTAAAGCTTTAATAGCATCCACGTGGCAGTCGACTTAAGCAGGTGATGACAAGAGGGGCTGGTACTGCTGCTTTTGTTGGACAAAGGATATCCCTGGCATGCTGCTGATTCGTAACCTAATAGCACTATTTTGCTCTGAGGGGTCTTTGGTGGTAATTATTCTCTATTTTACTTCCTTTGTCCCTCCCTCTTTTGCCTTCTGGATGTCATTCTGGTGCTCAGGACAGGCAAGCACACGCTTATTTCCCACTGGGCTCCCTGCCCTCAATAAATACAACCCCTGCTCATTCATGGCTTGTGGCCCACTCTGCTCCTCTGTTTGCCTTCTCACGTGCCTGTTCAGCGCCCAGGCAATAATTACAGCCAATGACTCCTTAGAAATGTAAAGGTGCAGTGCGCAGAAGACAAAGTCAAAACAGCTACAAGCTACATAAACCACATTCCTTTCCTATCATTTTATTTATTTAGTCTACTGGGAGGTCTGTGTTATACTGTGGCTGAAGGTACCTAACCAGATGGCCATTGGCACTTGCTCACTTCCAGTTCTGTATGTGCTGGAGACACATGATCTACAGCAGGACTGGGCACATACTGCAAAACTGCTCACCAGTATTTGTTCCAAATCCGAGCCGGTGTTAGATTTAACCCTACCTCTTTATGAGTTCCTAGTCACAAGCAGTTGTGTGATTGGATCTTCATTCACAGGAATGTTTGGGAACAGCTATTTTTCATGCAAGAAAAAGCCACAGCATCTGCCATCAAAGTCCTCAGAACTCTCCTTTGCATTGATGCCTACAAAAAAAGCTTGACGCTTAGGCTGCTGGTGTGTGGAGACCACTGCCTCGTATGTTGACCAATGTTGTCTCATTGTCTGCTTGTACCCCCATCTGTCTGTATCTATCTATCGTCTCTTGTCTTTGACTTAGATTGGAAGTTCCTAAAAATATTCAAAAGGGGTAAGTACAAAAACCCCCAGAACATTTAATATAGATCTCAGTAAAGGAAAGATAAAGGGAAAAGTATCAAATATCAAATTGAGAATTCAAATTTCTTAGGCAGCTGTGAACCAACTATTCCTGGGCACCAGCGTAACATATTATAATAATATGAAGCCCAAACATTTAAAACCTAAACAATGAAAACTAACTCCAAACTCGGGTATATAAGAGCTTTCCATTGTGTCCCCCCCATCATTACACATCTCTCATCCT
The DNA here is from genome assembly GCA_007922155.1 of Mesoclemmys tuberculata. Classification (NCBI taxonomy): domain Eukaryota; kingdom Metazoa; phylum Chordata; order Testudines; family Chelidae; genus Mesoclemmys; species Mesoclemmys tuberculata. Next base: position 7,168,038 of record ML675646.1, read on the forward strand.
TTCTGATCTGTGGCGGATGAAGATTTAGGGACTGATGCACTACTGCCTTGCACCTTATATAGTCATTTAGGGCCTGACCCTGCAATTAACCCCAACACCTGTTCCAGGCAGGAAGAAAATATGACCAAAAAGGTCATAGAATTCTTCACTCACTCACACTGATGGGACTGTCTTAGTCCAGCTTGCCACACACTTTGCAGTGTGAGTGAGTGAGTCTTGGGCCTTGGACTCTAAAAACCAATTAGCCTCAGCTCGGGCCAGCTCTGCACTGCAATCAGAGATGTGACTGCGGCATGTGTAGATGTGCTTGAGCTGGCTTTGAGTGAAGTAGCTCAGATAACGACAGAAATGAAGCCGCAGCAGTACAGGCTGTACAACCCCCGCCCGGGACCCAGGTACGTACTGCGGCACTTCAATGCTATTGTTAGTCAAGCTAGCTAGATCAAAGCTAGCTCCGGCGGGTCGATGCGGGTGGAGTCACACCTCCAACTGCAATGTAGACACACCCATTGTCTACAAACTGGCACTGCACAACAGTTAATGCTACCCATGGTTTTGCTGTGCAGCAAACAGTCTCTCTGACTCTCATTTGCATGCATGTTTGCTGTCAGATCTGAAATCTGTGGATTTGAGTTAACATGGCGCCATCTGGGAACGTAGAGATGTGGCCTGATGGGGCCAAATGGGGCCTGATCCTGGAAGGTGCTGAGAACTCTCAGGAGGTGCCAAGTGGCCTCAGTTCCCATTGACTTTAATGTGAGTTGAGGGACACCTTGCCAGAGCCAGTCCAGAATTAATCATCTTTGTTTTCTTTTCTTTTTTAATTAGGAAGAAAATATTGCAAATTCTTGGTTTATTCCTGAAGTCAAAGATCTTACCTAGACACACGCACAAACTCCAGCAAGACCCCAATCAGCCAGTAAAGTATGCCTTTATAAATAAATAATAACCCACTTTCTGTTTGCAGTGAAACTTTATGCTTTAACGAGTGAAGTGATCAACGGAGAGATGCAGTTCTATGCCAGAGCCAAACATTTCTATCGGGAAGTGCCAGCGACGGAAGAGGGCATGATGGGAGATTACATTGAGCTGTCCAGTACAGACATTGAATCTTCCAGGGAATTTCTTAGGAAGTTTGTTGGGGTGAGTCGTCCACTTCTATCTTCTGCAAGAAGCAGATGCGTGGGTCAGAATTCACATGTATCGTGCTCAGTCCTCCTTCAACTCTTATGTTCTCATCCTGCACTGCACGCCATGCAGGTGGTCCCAAGGATTTGCACAGAGCCCCAGAGCTCTATGGAGGTTCAGTGGAGGTTCTATTTATAGGATTGGGGCCATACATAGGCAACATTCTCCCTGGCCTCAGTGGGAGTTTCACCTGTGTAGCTACAACCAGGTCAGACCTATTTTGTTCTGGGAAGTAGGAAATTATATCCCAGATCAACCTAATGCTCCATCTAGCCCACTATCCTGCCTCTCTCAGAGCCTGCTTCTGGACGTTAAGTTGTGAGTTACCCTATGTGATAGGGCTTTTTCAGAGACCCTTCCCACCTAAAAGTTTTACAGGGAAGCTCGCTGTCTGAGTCTTCCAAAGAGTTGGTAGAGGTCTGGTTTGTCATTAAAGGTAAAGTCTCAGGGCTTATTTCCACCCCTTCCCTAGTGTAGTTGGCTTGTACCTGGTCTAGAGGGTCCTTGCATGCAGCAGAGGTTTGCAAGCCGTCTCTCTCCCAGCAGCTCTGTTGCAAGAGTCAGCCTACCTGTGGGGCACAGCGGCCTTCCTCTGGTTGCCACCCCTTCCTGTGACAGACTCTCCCTTGTAAGTTCATTTTCTACATGTGGAACAGGCTCCGCGGGGTGTGCCTATTTACTACTGGTTGAGCCCAGAGGAGCTTATTAGCCCTCTCCTGATTGGGATGGGGGAGTCCCGCATCACAACCCATAGTAGGGGAATAAGAAATAAGCTGCCCATAGAGACATTATTTCCTAACCTAATTTAGGGCCATATTTTTAAAGCTATTTAGGTCCCTAAAGATGCAGGTGGAGATTAAGAGGGATTTTCAAAAGCGCCTCACTGTGGATGTTTTCATTTTCCATACAAATGGCTTTAACGATTGTGCAACCTGCTAGGCTCTTGGCTGCAGTGGTATCTTGGGGCAATGAGTTCCATGAGTTAATTAGGCCTTGCCTAAAGAAGTATGTTCCTTTATCAGGTTTAAATATATTGGAATGGAAGGTGGTGGTGGTTTAACAACACACAGCAGCACTACGCAGCAATGTAGGGCAGGAAGTGAGGGAGAATATTGCATCCAATAGAAACTACTGGGGGAATAGGTCAGTACAGCAGAATTGCCTGAATGGGAAAATCTGTATTAGTAATAATCATCAGTGGTAATAGTAGTAGACTAGCAGCCAGAGGTCCCAAAACAGATCAGGACTCCTGGGTGTTAGGTGCTGTACAAATACATAATAAGAAAAAGTCCCTGCCCTAAATAGACAAGGGGGAAAGTGACTGGCCCAAAGTCAAAGAGGAGGTCAGCAGCAGAGCCAGGAATGAAACCTAAGTCGGATGATGCCCACTCCACTGCCCAATCCACTAGACCATGCTGCATTTATATAACTAGATGCGCTCGCTTCACGTTAAGTAAGTGTCTAACGAATGGTCATAAAGTTGCAGTCGAAAGCAGCGGAATGATTTTTCACTTCAGATGTCTTGTGGCGGGTTGTGTTACGATGGGTTTGCTCGCTTCCTGATCAGGATAGAATTGGATGACTAACTATGACCTTGCACTTTAAAGTTCTCTGATGCTTTACACTGAAGGTAGCATCATACTTTATCGGAGAGGCCGTGCGCTCTGGTTTACTGCTCATAGACCTAGGAGCCAGAAACTCCTGCATTTCAACCCCAGCTGTGCCAGTGATTTGCTGAACAGCTTTTAATATGTCACATGACCTCCCTTAGCCAAATTCTGCCCATAGCAACAGCCTCGGCGGCCCTCGTGGAGTCAAGGCATTACTTGGAGTGCTGTGTCTCTGTGGAACATAAAACTAACAACATTTACTTTCCTACCTTTCTGGGGTGTACAAAATACACCCATACAGGTGGCTAAAAATAAACCAAGAAACTCATGCTCAATGGGAGGGAAATGTCTGGGAGACCTAATACCAAGCAAGACCTATGAGGAAAGTGGCTGCATTTTTGAAGACATAATGTAATGGGGAAAGAGATAATAGCTCTTTTCTGTATAGCTCTGGTGCTAACACCCTGGAATATTGCACTCAAATCAGGGCAGCTGGTTATCAGCAAAATATGGACAAAATGAAGTGAGTTCAGAGAAGAAGAACAAAACCACGAGTTGTTTGGGTAACAGAAGAAACTATACAATCAGTGCATTTGCCAGTAAGTTATGCTGTCCTTAATCTAATAATATATCCAAGAAACAGTATTCAAATAGTGATGGTAAGAATTACCAGAGTGGTTTGGAAGGAAGGGTATATGAGGAGAAAGGAAAATGGCTTGAAAGAGATTAGCTTGAGCAAGTAATGACTAAAGGGAGATTTGCTCAGAGACTTATTATTTAAACACCAAAGAGAGAGGGATTGTTTAGCAAGCTACATAGGGTATAACAAGGAGATCATGGGATGAAAAGAAGAATGGGAACATATTGCCTGGGTAAAGAAAAGTCTGACAGTAGGAAGCTGTGGAATAATCTCCCAGGGGAAGTAGTTGAAGCCCATTGACTCATAGACTCATAGACTCATAGGTCAGAAGGGACCAATA
>ML675646.1:7172215-7272738 GCA_007922155.1 Mesoclemmys tuberculata
GTAACCTCCTTCCAGCCTGACAGTTCACCCTTCAGCACGACCCGCTTGCACTTTTGAAATTAGAATGGACAATGTGCTAGAGCAGTGGTTCCCAAACTTTACCTGTTGTGTACCACTAGCATAAAGCACCATTCCCTGTAGTACCACCACCAAGAGGGGTGGGGCCGGCCGCTGTGCTGCTTGGGACAGCAGTGGCTTCTGGCCATGGCGCTGGGCCCACGGGGCAGAGGGGTGGAGGGGAGGGGAGGAGCTGGGAGGGGGGAGTGGCCGCCGTGTTGTTTGAGGGCGCAACTGGCACTGGAGCAGCTTCTGGTCAGCTGCTGTGTGTCCAAGGGGAGGGGGCAGAACAGCCAGGCTGCCCCAGGCATTGGAGGCCACTGCGCTCTGCCCCTGCATGGCCAAGAGCCCCTGGAGGCTCTGTGGCCATCCCGCCAGCAGCAGGTGGGATTGTGGCCCGTGTACCGCTGGTGGTACGCGTACCACAGTTTGGGAGCCGCTGTGCTAGAGAAGTTCTGTAGGGTTGAAGCAGCCATTTGCAGAATAGGGCAAGAGGTTCTAACATGGATTTTTGTGTCTTGCCTTCACATTTTCCATAGATATTTATTGCATGTCCATTGCCATGGCTCATTTGTTGGATCTGAACACTGAAGGATAGGCCATGGTGTCACCGTGGCTCAGTGGGTCACAGCCGAGAATACCAAATTCAGGACAAATAGGGCAGACTGTCCCCAAACTGGTGGTTATTCTATTATTAGATTATACCAAGCCAGTAACAAAGGTGAACTGTGTGACCACATTGGTTAACAAGAAGTCAAAAATGCAGTCCTCTTAGGCGTGCCAGCCCGTGGCTCACCTCCCAGACACTACACTTTATGATGAGTGGTTACTGAAAACTAATTTAATCAAACAGAGGATCCTGCCAGTCCCAAGAGATCAGCCACTTAGCCAGGTAAACATATAACTCAGATCTTGCCCAATAATCACACTGTTGACAATCCTTTAGAAACTATAAACTAAAGGTTTAATCAGAAAAGAAAAGAAGAGAGTTCATAATGGCTAATAGAGCATATAAATACAAATAAATGCGAAGTGTTTATATCAGGTTTGTAACAGCGATAGAATAGACTGCTGGCTTATAAAGTCTCTCTGGTAACTTCCAAAAGATTGGAAGGTCCTCTGTCCATAGTTGCTAAAGTAATCCTGCCGATCATGCATGGTAAGGAGATGAGCTTTAAAAGGAGGGAGCTGCAGTCTGCAAGGGGGAAGCCCTGAGAAGGGAGGGACTGGAATAGCGCCCAAAACAGCTGGAAGAACCTTCATGCCAGAAACGCCCCCAGCTGTGCAAGGAGGCCAGTGAACTTCAGGGGCAAGCCCGATAGGTAAAGACTGACTCATCTACCCAGCTGCTATCCGGACACCCCTGAAGTTAGGCGGTGCCTCAGACATTTCTGCTTTTCATTGATCTCATGAGGGGCTTGTTCTGTGTTGAAGCTGCACCTTTGCTTTCCCCCCACCCATAAATCAAGCCGGGCAAACAAGGACAGGACCCATTACACGGACTAAGAGGCTGGAGCTTGTATGGGCTAATCCCGTGGTAGTAACTGGGCACGGCAAGAGTCCAGAGCCCTACTAGGGAGGTGCTCCAGAGAGACTCTTTTACACTGTCATATCCCTACGGCACTCCATGAGCACCTCATTCTGCTGCTTGCCAGAGCTTTATATGTGCATCTGTTACAGGATAGCAACAGAGGGGACGAGACGGCATGAGAGAACCAACCAGCCTTTCTTCTAAACCATCCTAAAACTAGGGCTGGTCAAAAAACTGTCGGTCAAAACCGTTTGACAATGGAAAATTGGGGTTTTGACTTGATTATGCTTTTGTCTGTCCTCTGTGGAAAATGTTGATATTTCATTAAAAGGCAGGACACCTGAAATTCAGAACATTTCAGCTGAAGATCAATATATTTCAATATTTTTTATTAAAAATGGAGCTGCGGTGCTTCATCAGCGCTATACTCCAGGTGCCTCCTGCTCCCATTTTCCCCGACAGGCAGGGTTTCCTGGTCAGATTACATCTTCCATGATGCATCACTTTCTCTCCTCTTGCTGAGGGGAGTGGGTGCATCATAGGGAGCTCCTGGCCATGGTGCATCATGGGAGATGAAGTCTGGCTAGACAGCCCTGTCTGACAGAGAATGGGAGCATAAGGGTTCCCAACTATAACTCCCATGTGGCACTGTGGTGCCATTTTCAATCAGAATGTTTTGGTTTTTGATATTGTACTGAAAAGACAAAAATGAATAATAACGATCAATGCTTTTTGGCTAGCGAAGAGTTCATGGGGCAGGCGTTGTCCACAGGCCAAGTGCACTCTTAATTAGCCAAAGAATATTTGTCGTTATTCATTTATGTGGTGCACACTGGGTGCATGGACATGATCTAATAGCATGTAGATTAGTAGGTGCATTTACAGAGGATGAGACTGTGCCCTTACATGGAGTCGTAAATAAGAGGCAGCCTAAGCAAGGAGTATTGACCTTGCCTTCTCTGACGTGAATTTCCATGTGGCCTATTAGCAAATCCTTAAAGTGAAAGATTAGACCTGGTCTGATGTGTGCCTCAGTAAAGAGCTTTGACAGAGCTGGTTAGAAAACAGGGATTTTTCCTGTGGAAAATTTTGACTTTACCTTGCGCAGGACCTAGACACACTCTTGCAAGGCAAGATCAGATTAATCTTCAGAAATGGACAAACTGGGACCAGTAGAGTGTGTGGCTGTGGGTGAGATCTTTCCAGGCAGGCCTCTGTGTTTATTCTACAGCTGCCCCATGTAACTAGATGCATAGACGGTATATTTATAGCAATGATGTCGTCCTTGGGACTGTCCTTTGACCTTAATAATCTGCTGAATTAATCATTGAAACAGGGCCCAAGAAGCAATGATATACAGGCCTCCAACATGATTTATTCTTAGTCTCACTGGAAGAGGTTGTTTAATAAGCAGATAGAGCCAAATTCTTCCTTGATGTATCTTTTTTGAAAGATATGGAGTTACAGCAGGGATGACCTTGGCCCCTAGCTTTCATTTCAATGCTGAGTTACATAGGAGAGAGGAGAAGGTGTTTACATTTGTCTCCAATGTGTTTTCTTTAACAGATAAATTAGGTTGGAGGAGTTCCAGCCTCACAGTTGATGCCTGCACACTGCTAAAATTCCTGTTTTACTGCAAAGCAGCGGTTCTTAAGAGCCTTTTTATAGCTAAAATAGAAGCTACTGCTATAATTAAGTGAGAAATACAATTTCTATTAGGAAAATCCTTGTTTGGCAGCTCATTGTTACTTTCTCATTTTCATTCCTCTCGGGCTGAGACTGACTATGGCCAATCTCTTTACAGAGATGATGTTATTAAAAAAAGGTTCAGCAAAATCTATTTGTCCATTTTTGAGTTCTACGTACCTAGGGGGAAAAATACATTTTCCCCCTATGCTTCAATAATTTGTGCTGTCAGAACTCAGCTAGGCCTGCATTGACTTTGTTTAAACACAACTTGTTTTGCAGAGATTAAATGTATGCTTAATTCTATTCTTAAGGTTTAGCTGTATTCAGAGGACCATGGGGCATGAATTCTAGTTTTGTGATCGTTGGTTTTGGTGAATGGGCAGGTGTGAATAGCTGAGAGCTGAACTTGCAAGGACTTTGCAAAATGGGTGAACCTTTTAGGAAGACTAACAACTTATGAAAACATTCTGTTCACCACTGTGCCAAGCAAAAGAGTCCCTGCTTTGTAGGAATGACCACAGGGCTAGGATTTAGGAGGTCCCAAATTCTAATCTATTGTCAGTGACCTGTCGCTTAAACATTCCTTAGTTAGGCCTCCCAGCATTCCTATGCTTTATGCAAAAATGGTATCTACAGATGTGTAAACTGAGCACAGACAAGTTGGATTACTTTCCCAAGGCCAGAGATGCAGCCACTGGAGGGAGACATGTCTCCCTCCAACATTTTACTATTCTGTTGATGGACAAGGTGGGTGAAGTAAAACATTTTATTGGATAATCTTCTGTTGGTGAAAAAGACAAACTTTTGAATTACACAGGACTCAAAAGCTTGTCTTTCTCACTAACAGAAGTTGGTCCAATAAAAGATATTACCTCCTCCATCTTGTTTCTCTAACATCCAGGGACTAACATGTCTACAACTGCACTGTAAAGATTCTGTTGATGGTCATTTGTGGCCAGTCTTGTCAGCTAACTTGATTCTTCATCATCTTGCCTGAACATGATAAAGTGTTATAATGTGGACAAGATCCTACAGGGAAACTTGACAGAGCCATTCAAAGTTAAGAGTTTAGTACAAGGCCCTGATCAAAACCAAAAAGACATGCCATGAAGTTAATGACCAGTAAATGCAGATCACCTGTGAAGCTCACTGCCACTGGGGATCACAGAGTTAATCATCTGGATAATTTTCTGTCTGGTAATAGTATTTTTACTTTTGCATGTTAGGCTTAGTTAAATCCCATGCACTAGGTGGTAAGCTGATTGCAGCAGGAGACGGGAGAGAATTTCCATCTGTGCTAACACTATCATCAAATTCTGTACAGCACAGCAAAATAAACTATGTGCTTAATGAGGAGTTTCCTTTTTGGTGTCAAATAGTGATGGAGGCAAGATACTGGATGTGATGGACTAATGGCTTGAGCTGTTATAGCAACTCCTGCGAGCCTCCAGGTGGTGCTATTCCTGGCTTGTAAATGGTTTTCTTATACTCCACAGGGTCCTGGGAAAGCTGGCACTGACCGTGCCCTAGACTGTGGTTCTGGGATTGGACGGGTCACTAAGCATGTCCTCTTGCCAGTTTTCAAGAGCGTGGAATTGGTGGATATGATGGAGAATTTCCTGGCTGAGGCTCAGAACTATTTACGGGGCAAGGAGAACAGAGTAAAGATGTACTATTGCTACAGCCTCCAGGAGTTCACTCCAGCCCCTCAAAAATATGATGTCATCTGGATGCAGTGGGTTTCAGGTTAGTTCACCATTAATTTATAGATATAGTGAACCAAACATATATTACATTAAAATATATGTTCAAAGAACACTGAAAAGTTAGGAAATGCCTGAATTAATGTTGCCTGGGCATGGGCAGTGGCAGAGGTGGGGCATTGAGAGCAGAATAGATATAGTCTCCTTGTTTTCAGTTCTAGTGCCTGGCATTAGAGTAGCCCCCAGCTGCCAGGAGGAACAATTTCAGGAAAAGTACTGCTGCACCCCTGCAGCCTTGGAAAGGAACATGCTTAGCCAGTGGGGGTATGGCGCATGCATAGTCTGGTCATCATGTTTATTACAGTCGTGCCTAAAGACCAACCGAAATTAAGCTAGGTGCTGTACAAACACAGTGTGTTAGACGGTTCCTTTCCTGAAAAGCTTACAATCGAAATACACCAGACAGACACAGGGTCAAGGGGGAGGTAGAACACTCCAGCAGAGTGAACAATGTGATAATGGAAAATGTCATATTAGTGCCACAATTTTTTTTGTGTGGGTTTACTTAGGATGCGAATCAGCTAAATGGAAAGAGGAGGGAAGGGAAGAGGGAGAGAGGGAGACAGGTCAGAGGAAGATACGGCGAGAGAGGCTGGCTTGGAGTGAAGCTCAGTAGAAGAGACTGAGGCAGGAGGATCAGCCAATCGGTGCAGGGCAGAGAAAAATCACAACTTTTTACAGTTTTGATGGGAATGTCCAAAGGTCCCTGCTTTGGCTGCTGCTGTTTCTACGGTAGGGGTTGTGTGAGGCTGGAGCAGGGACTCTGCACGGAATTTAGCTACCAAGCTCTCCAGCATGTCTCCTCTTGAACATGTATGAATTGAGGCTTTTCACAAGCTCATAACTTGTCCAAATTTGAGTGGTTTTTCACACCGACAGCCAGGCACAACCCTGACAGGAGAGCAACCCTGCTGCCAAATTTCAGGTTCCTGGTAGACTAGGTGATCACCATGGGCCCTTCTGGCTTTGGAATCTATGCAAAACTCTGTGTCTCTGGTTCACAGGATGGGGGCATTAGAGCTTCTTAACTAAACATTTGTTGGTTTTGGAAATGAGTGAACTTTTTGCAGAAACTTCATTTTTGTGCGTGTTAAATCACTCTGAGACAGACATGTGACATGGAATATTTTAACCCAAATGGTTAAGCTTGGCAAAGATAGAAGCAACTGAAAACAGGGTCTTAGAATGGAAACTCTTAGGCTGGCTCAAGTATAAATGGCACTATCAGCTGTAGCTATCACATATGGGACAGTGTTATTATCTTATTTGCAAATACTGCAGAGTGAACTGGGCTTGCCAGGAAAAGAGGCCAGGGTGTGAGGCTTCTCAAATAGCAGCTTCATGTGAAACAAAGAGGCAGTAGGGTTGTCAAACTCTTCGGATCGTATGGCTCCAAGTGCCCCTGCTGGCAGCTGAGTGCAACAAGAAAATGGCAAATTCCAGCAACTGCTAAGGGCCCAATCAAAAGCACAACCTGGGACATTAACATGTAGCTCCCATCCCAAATCTGAGCAGAGTTAAGAAATTAAAGCTGTGGTGAGAACAAGATGGCACATGGGGCAGAAAATCTAGATGCACTTTGTTCTAAATAGGAACATGGAGCTGACCGTGAGTCTTTTAATGGGACTTTTGCTAAATGGAACAAAGAAACAGGTTGAATCATGTCTACGGGCTGAGAAGTTACCTGCTTCAGAGTGTCAGAGCCTCGGTGCTTGGGTGACGTCAGTGCATTATCTGACCCTTGCGTGTGAACAATTCACAATTAACAACACCTGCAATGGCCCGGTGACCCAATGGTCTGCTCCCAAGCCACAAAAGCTGAGAGACTAAGGCCTAGCCTACCCTAGGAAAGGTGTGGGGGCACTGCTGGACCAAACCTGCCTAGTGTAGGTGCAGCCTATGCCAGGCGAGCTCTGTTGTGGGTCATGTACTGCTAGACTGCTCTGTGGCCGGGGGACAGTCGGTTCCGATTGCTCCTCTACTAGCTGAGCAGCCAGGGGCCCAGTGGCTTGCCCGTCAATCCCTGCTCTGGTTCCCGGGGCCAGGCAGCGCAGAGCAGGAGCATCACAGGGAGTCAAACGCCAGGAAAGGGTGGGAACACCCAGTGAAATCCAGCACTGCTTACGCTAGGGGAGAGATGTACCAGCTCTACCCAGGCCAGATCTGCTCCAATCACTGCCCAGGGTCAGGGGGAGTTGGTCGCGCAGTTTCCTGTCCAAAGAGTTTGGTTTAGAGCCACTTATAGCTGTGCCTGCCCGTACCTGTTATAGACCCCCCAGATTACGGCAAGGATTCCTAATACGCTAGGAGCAGGCGCTAAGCCCCAGGGCAACACTGTGCGGAGGGGTCCCCCACCCCTCTGTGCATCCTGCTGACTGTCAGTCACCTGCCAACCCCTGCTGAGGAGCACACACCTAGGTAGGGGCCCGCGCCATCTTCAGTGACGGCTCCCCTCCCAGCCATTGGCTCTATAGCCCAGGGCTGCAGGAACCTCCCGTCCCGAACTCACTAGCGGGAGGGCGTCTCCTGCATTCCACAGTGTGGGCTACCTCCTCCCCACCTCCCTTCCCATCCTGCCCTGGCAGGACCTTCCCCAGCTGGGGCCTTCCGTGTCCTGCTGCACTGGAGTGTGTCCCTGCTCGTGCCCTTCCAGGTGGTTGTGGGTGATGGCTGCCCTGGGGTTTTAGTGATGGTGACAATTGCACTGCAGGAACTCAGGAGCCTGTCCCTGGTGCTCATCAGGACAGGGGACAGGCCTGACGTCCGAAGCAGCTCACTGAGTCTGGGGAGGATGAGGAGGGAGAAGACCAGCGAGCTGCTGATCTCGACAAGGCCTCAGCTCCCAGACTTGTGACTGGGTGGGGCAGGCTGGTTTCATTCTCCTGTGTCCGCAGCACGCCTTCTAGACTCTAGTCATCTGACTGCCCCAACAGAGCCCACCTTCCTGGTGTGGGAGGCAGGATGGATTGTGTTGGGAACAATCTGATGTCGCATGAGCCAAAACACAGTGAGAACTCTGAATGAAGCCAAGCAGCCTGTGTGTCTGAGAGTTTAGTTTTGTGCTTGCTGCGCAAGGAAGGAGAAAGGCAGAGAGATATCCTGGAGAAGAGGGGCGTAGTCAGAAGCATTTGAGCTCTCTGTACCCATAATCTCAACCCATAGTGCTGCTGGGATTTATTACAGTCAGACCGCTTCTCACAGCAACATAATTCCATCCCCCAGAACTACATAACACGAACATTTAAGGTTGCAAAATCAAGCCACTCAAAAGTTAGAAAACATCAGAATTACAGTTGCCCGCGCAACATTAATTTGACCAGCCCCTGTCTATGCTTTATGATGCAGTCTTTAATTTCATGCCGTTTCTTTCAAAAGAAGAATGTCAGAATGAAAATTTTCATTTTGAATTGACATTGGGAAACAAACCAAATATTTCCAGATCAAATTAAAATGTTGTTTTGTTGTCTTTTTCCCAGGTTAAAAAAATTAAATGACATTGTATGTCAAAATGTCAATTGGAAATGAAAATTTTCATTTCAAATCAGTTTAGATCTGCCCACAGGACAATGTAAATGTTTTGACTGAAAAACTTCAAACAGTTTTTGGTTCACCTTCAATTTTCTGACTGGCTTTATGAGCTAGTTTATTTTTAGAAGTGTTTTAAATATATTAGGTAAAATTTTTCTCTCCCTGTGAGCCCTGGACAGCTAGACTCACAACTAATGCATCTGTCTTACAGGTGGAGGGATATAAAACATAGTCCCAATAATATATTTTAAAAGACCTAGAAAATATTTCTTGGCATAGTTTTTTGAAACATTCATGGCATATAGAGAAACCGTAACAGTGCGTGGCAATGTAAAGCATTAATTTGCAGTCATTTGGAAGAACCTGCATATCTCACTGTGTCTTTACCTGAAGATTTCAAACATAGGTGTATATTGGTGGTAGGGCTGTCAATTAACTGCAGCTAATACCTGCAATTAACTGAAAACAAAATTAACTCCACAGTAATTTTTTAACGCATTCATCGCATACCTCTGGGCAGGGAGGGAGGCATCGGCAGCTGGGGGCCGAAGCCCTAGCCTGGAGCTCTACGCAGGACTGAAGCCCAGAGCTAACTTTATTTTTATTTTATTTTTTTTTAATGCCAAATGCGGTTGCCAGTATAAAAAGTTAGAGAACTGGGGCCTGGCAAGCTCAACCTCTTTGCACCAGCCTCTCCTGTCTGCCACATGCTGAGTCCCCTGAGGTAAAATCCACCCTCCCTTGCAAACAAGGGCTCGCTCAGCTGAAGGGAGTTATGTAAAAACAATAATAATTCTACATTTGTAAGTTCAACTTTCTTGATCAAGGGATTGCACTACAGTACTTGTCTGAGGTGAACTGCAAGGCTATTTCTTTTCTTTAGCACTTTAAAGACTAAAGACATTTAATTTCTGCAGCCCACGAAAGCTTATGCCTGCAGAAATTAAATGTGTTAGTCTTTAAAGTGCTACAGGACTCTCGTTGTTTTTGCTATATACAGACTAACACGGCCACCCCTCTGGAACTTTTTTTTTCTTTGTTTATCTTTTTTACAGTGCAAACGTTTGTAATAAAAACTCATCATATAAAGCGATCCCTGCACATTTCGCAATCTGCATTGTAATAGAAATCAGTACATTGGAAAATATAGAACACATCCAAAAATATTTAAATAAGTGGCATTCTATTATTATTAAACTGAGCAATTAAAACAGTGATTAATCAGGATTCATTTTTTTAAATTTCTCGAGAGCCCTAATTGTTGGACACCTACATTCATATTTAGGCCATTAAATAGAAGCAGTTTGATTTTTGGAAGCACCCCTGCCGCCCTTGCCTTCAGGCCACTTCTACTTCTATTCTGGGACCTCACTGTGGAGTTAAATTTGAAAATATGAACCTAAGTGACATGCCCAAAGTCTCATAGCAAAGCCTGTAGCAACACCAGGAATAAAATCCGTTATCCTGTGTCCCAATCCCCTGCTCTAACTCTTAGACACACTTCTGTTAATTACTTTGCCTGAAAAAAGTGGAGTATAAAGAAGCTGTTGAAGTCAAGACCCAACTCAGATGGGTCCAGTCAGATGCCATTTGAGCGGTGAACCGTGACCCATTTCTGTCTCTTCACCTGTAGGATACCTGACGGATAAAGATCTCCTAGAGTTTCTTATCCGCTGCCAAAATGGCTTGAAAGATAATGGCGTTATCATTCTCAAGGACAATGTGGCCCGGAAAGGCTGTATCCTGGACCCATTGGACAGCAGCGTGATCAGAGACCTAAGCATCCTTCGAAGCCTCATTGAGAAAAGCGGACTCACGATCCTGTGGCAGGAGAGGCAGAAGGGCTTCCCTGCGCAGTGTATCCCCGTCTGGACATTGGCTATGCAGAAGGACGCTGGCCTTTCTTGAAAAAGGGGGATGTGTGGGCATGAAGCCTCAGAAACATTACTGGTGCTCAGGACTTACATTGAGAGGACAGAGAAAATGTTTACTAAAATTCCACTAGCAGTATACCCCATCATCATAACTACACAGCTCTGCCCGCCCCGAATGATGAGAGTAACTGCACTTGAACCAGAACATGCAGGGAACTTCCAAAACTTGGTGGCCTCATCTCCATGTCCTCTACTAATAGGCCTCCTCTCTGCAAGATTTCTATTTTGTTAAAGGGATAAAACTCATCTATGAGAAAATAATTAGGCTAAAGCTTTCCAAAGCAATGCTAGAGTTTCAAGTTTAGGTGCCCAATTTGAGAGGCCATAGAATAGAGTTGGAAGGGACCTCAGGAGGTCATCTAGTCCAACCCCCTGCTCAAAGCAGGACTAACCTCAGCTAAATCATCCCAGCCAGGGCTTTGTCAAGCCACAGCTTAGAAACCTCTAAAGATGGGGATTCTACCACCTCTCTAGGTAACCCATTCCAGTGCTTCACCACCTTCCTAGTAAAACTTTTTCCTAATATCCAACCTAGACCTCCCCCCACTGCAACTTGAGACCGTTGCTCCTTGTTCTGTCATCTGCCACCATTGAAAACAGCCTAGCTCCATCCTCCCTGGAACCCCCTTTCAGGTAGTTAAAGGCAGCTATCAAATCCCCCCTCATTCTTCTCTTTTGCAGACTAAATAAGCCTAGTTCCCTCAGACTCTTCTTATAAGTCTTGTGCTCCTGACCCCTAATAATTTGTGTTGCCCTCCGCTGGACTCTCTCCAACTTGTCCACATCCTTTTTGTAGTAGGGGGCCCAAACCTGGACACAATACTCCAAATGTGGCCTCACCAATGCTGAATAGAGGGGAATAATCACTTTTCTCGATCTGCTGGCAATGCTTCTACTAATGCAGCCCAATATGCTATTAGCCTTCTTGGCAACCAGGGCACACTGCTGACTCATATCCAGCTTCTTATCCACTGTAACCCCCAGGTCCTTTTCTGCACAACTGCTGCCTAGCCCGTTGGTCCCCAGCCTGTAGCTGTGCATGGGATTCTTCCGTCCTAAGTGCAGGACTCTGCACTTGTCCTTGTTGAACCCCAATCCTCCAATTTGTTTAGGTCCTTCTGTATCGTATCCCTCCCTTCCAGGGTTTCTACCACTTCCCATAGCTTAGTGTCATCTGCAAACTTGCTGAGGGTGCAATCTACCTCATTCTTCAGATCATTAATGAGGCTCCATAAAGAAGCCTCCTCCGCACCCCCACCCCCGAGGATGGGTGCTTGGCACTTCCTGGAAAATCAGGGCCCTTTCAGAAGAATCAAGCTGGACAGCCAAATCACTTCTCTTCTGAAAATCTTATCTTAAATCCAAATCTAATACCTTAGAGTATTGAAACCGAAAACGTCAGGAGAGTCTAACCTATTTGCTGTCAGTTATGCTGTTTGTTTATTGCATTTCACTCAGTTTGGACAGTGAAACTAATCTGATAAATTTCACAAAAGTCAATTTTACACCCTCCTTCTCTAGCCCTAGGACCATGCTGTTATATTAGGATTCTCAACACTTCTGGGAAAAGGGCCAATGACAAAGATCTACATTGCAAAAAGCAGGTCACACTGAAAGCTTTGCAAAATGGTTTTTAAACGTGTGAGTTGGAGAAAACATTTGTTCTAAAACGAAAAACTACTTTCACAGTAGAAACCACATGAGAGAGTCCCCACACGATTCATACAACCAGCAGGTCTTTTCTTTTCCCTGTCACAGGTTTCACTCAGTGGCAGGGGGCAGGCTGGGGGCCTTCAATTTTCCAATGCCCCCAAAGTTCTCCCACATGGACTGGGGAGTGGTAGGTAGGGGGACCTGGACCTTCTGCCTCTATTAGGTCCCAGGCCAGTGCCCACAGGGGAGAGGCATGTATTATCTCAGTCACCTCTTCCTGGTGCTTCCTACCTCCCTGCTCTCTTTGGCTTGGTGTGTGGTCACAGCCCGCTTTCCTCCCAAGCGGGAGTTCCCAGTCAGTGAACTAAGCATTCCCCAGCTCTCTTGGGAGTGCCCAGTTATCCTCTCTCTGCAGGTTCTCTTACCCCTCTCCCCCTCCCCGACCTTTGGTTGGGTCTTACCTATGGTGCAGATCCTCTACCATGAATCGCTTTATTCCCAGAAGCTGAAAATTTGCTTCTTTCCTTTGGACAGCCTCTCTGTCACCCTCCCTGCTTGGCTGTCCGAGTCCCCTTGTGAGCAGATCTTCCATTGGGCACATGCTCCTCATCTGCTAAGGGGTGAGGCCCTCTTGGCCCAGTCCTGCTGCATTGCTTCTTTAGTCTCTACAGAGGAAGGGGGCGGGGGGGAGTCAGTAAACCTGTCACACCCATATTCAAACTGAGCTGAGCACCAAATGCAGGGCTAATGGCATTTGAAGGGTGTTAAAAGTGAGGCTAAGGGATGATACCAATACAATATTGAATTAATTAACTGTATTAAGTGACAGAGGGTGTTACTTTAACCCAAAGGCATCTATGATTTATATTTAAACAGCTTGGGTTTGACATTACTAGTAATCCTATCTCCCCTCTCTGCTGCGCTATCCATAGATTACTCAGCGAACAGCTTCTTGTCTCCCTTACACGTGCACAAGTAGAGCTGTGTGGAGGACAGAACTTCCATTTCATGAAGGATTTCAGATTTTCAAAATTTGGCTTCATTACGCATCAGAGTGAAAACTGAAAATTTCCAAAAAAAAAAAAAATTCTCCGCAAAAGAAAATTCCTGGAAAAAAAAAATAGGGTCACATTGATCAAAACATTTCATTTTGACAAACATTTTGTTTTGATTTTGATCTTTACCAAGATAATAAAAATATACATTTCAAAATGAAAAGTCATTTTAAAATGAAAATCAAAACTTGTTTACTTGGTTTTCTTTCAAAATGAAATTCCAGCAAATCAGTGTGACTTTGTGAAGCGTGTCAGTTGTGATGGAACTGCATTGTCCGACAGACTATGGTGTCTGTCAAACATGACCAGGAGAGTCAGATTAACCTCATCTAACGCTCTGAAGCCAGTCGGTTTAGAAAGACTCCTTTGTGTCTAGTCAGTTGCATTCTTCCAATAAAGCACCTCATCTCATCGTTCCATAACAACCCCCCCGATCTATCTTACTTGCATAACTCAACAGTTTTAGAAATGATCACTTGTGTGTGTGAACTCAAATGTATGCAAAATGGTTTCTTAAGTCAGTCCTTTAGCTGTAGTTGTGTGCTCTGTGCCCTCCTGCTACTTGTGGCATTAAGGGATGCAGCCCTGGTGCTTTGGTGAATAGTCTGGAATATCACAGGACACAGATGCTTGAAGATCACACAGTGCCTCATGACACAGATGCTTTTAGAATGTGCTGGTAAATTCTTTCATTTTAATTCTTTAATTTAGTGATAGAAAATTAAATTAGAGAAGTAGAGAATGTTCTAGAAAAAAAAGGAGCTGAATAAGGTTTCCACCCTAGAAGCTAAGAGCGTATTTAAGTCTCTGTGACCTTTTCATTCTCACTAGACTGCTACCAAATGCACCAGTTGTGGTAGCGGTTAGTTTGAGAAAGGACCCCAAGTGGCAGCAGCTTCACAGTGTTCCCACTTGTAAATTATTTACAGGAAAAGGCTAGAATCCATTCAGATAGTTTAGAAGCATTTTGATGGCTGGGGGGCTCCCCACTCGGCTACCTCCCCACCTCCATATAGGATTCTTGGGAAACCTAAGATCCCCAGCTTCATATCCTATGTGGCCCACTCCCAGGTCTTCCTGGTGAGTGGCCCTCACAACTCATGCTTAGATTGCCTTGGAGACTCTCACATTCCCTCCGTGTGCACTGTTTGCTGTTCGTTTCTACCTCAAACCCAGCAGTGCTGAGGGCTCTGGCTCCAAAGACACCTAAAGGAGCAGCTGATGAGGGCCCAGGCTGACTGTGGGTCATCTGAACTCCCCCTCTTCCTCCCCCCAGGTCAGCAGGAGGTGCCTAGCAGTGCTCTTCCAGGCCAGACGCTCCTTAGCTCCAACTGTCAAACCCCAGGCCTATTGATAGCCGGTGACAGGAAGAGAGTAAAAACAAACATGCCTGTAAGAAATGGGAGAAATCCTCTCCCAAGGTCACTGAGAAGAATATTGCCTTCTCACACCTTCTCAGTTGGGTAGACTTGCACCCTGGGATGGGTGTGTCAGGAGTAAAGGGGGAGTATGGGTCCAAACTGCCAGGTCCCAGGGCCAAATGACCTGAAACAGCCAGCTGTGGAAGGGGTGGGGCCAGGCACACCCCAGCAGAAGAGAAAAGAGAACCATCACTGGCTGCATTGCCGGTACTACACCACAGCAGGGAGACCAACTCGGCCGCAGCGACATCCACTGCCCAACCAAAACTAGCACCATCAGGCCACCAGAGGCAGAAGCTAGACTTGGGTATACGGTCCTGGATGCCCTGGCTCTTCATTTGGACCCAGAGTCGTTGAGACTTGTGGAACCAGTAGTCTAAGGAGTGTGATAAAGTCAGGCCAGAGGGCCCTAAAGGGTTCAGAACCCTCTGCCCACTATTTGAACACCAGGAGATGTGGGTGGGCGCAAGCCCACCCACTGCTAAAGGTTCCCCTCCCAACCTAGAGGAGGAACCACTGAACCTGGGTTCAACTAATTACGGGGGACAACAAATGAATAAAACAGGAAGGGGCGTGAAGGTCACAGGATCAAACGTAGGAGACCAGAAGGGGACACCGAGCAGAGAACCCCGGACAGCGTCCACTGCTCCTCGAAGGTGTCCAGGGAGCCAGCGGACACCGCCCAGTGGAACTCCGCCCGGAGACGTGAATTAACAAGGGAACGGAAATAGGCCCCGCAGTCGCAGGGAGCCTCCCCTGCCAACCTCCTCTCCCTGGACTTGTAGATGGTTAGTTTGGCCAGGGCTAGGAGGAGGTTGACGAGGAGGTCACGCGACTTCGTGGGAAAACCCTCTGCCCTACAGGCAGAAGAGAAAGCACAGCAGGGCGATTAGAGGCATCTGGCCCCAATGAAGGGCCAGGCCAGGGGTATTTAAACCCTACCTTCCCTGAAGGTGGGGGAGGGAACAAATGCAGGCAAAGCTGCTAGAAGATTTGGAGCAGTTGTAGGAGAAGGTTCCCTTCCAGGCTAGGAGATAGTGCTCCTCTATAGCCAGGGGAGATGGGGTAGCTGGGGGTGCCCTGGCCCAGGAAGAGAAGGTAAAGTGTGAGAACCACTGGGGGAAGCAGGCAGTTTGTGACAGGAGATACCTACACAGTTGGTGCACCATCCATCCACCAGCCAAGGTCTCACAAGGTATATGGTTCCAACAGCTCCCCTGGTGGAATCTGAAGAGTCCTATTCCTCTGGGATAAGCACTCCTCTGCCTGTTCTGAGGGCTTCTCCATCACCCTGGCACCCACATGGTCCTTCAGGGCGCATTGTAGGATTCGGGACCAATGGTACCCTTATGACACCACTCATGGGTCCTACTGCAGTTCTTGGGATCCTTTAGAGGATGTGAAACAGAGGAAGGAGGACAGGTCATGGAATACCCATAGGGAACATGCAGGTCAAAGAACTCCAGTTTTTGTAAGGTAAGTAACCTTTCTATTTGTTTCATAGGAGTCCTGAAAGGGGAATCATTCAAGTGGCAATAACTTCAGTTATCAATTAAAGATTAAAAAGAGGCTTAGGGAGTGCAAATCAACTTGATTCTCTCAGGGAGAGACACCCTGCTGGAATCCCTGCTGCATGTCTGTGTGGTGCATGTTTGAGTGATATGAGATTTCTGTCACTGTGGAAGATCCATTTTGTAGAAGTAAGAAGGAAAATAATTCAATAATAATAATATTTCAATAACAATAATAATTCAATAATTCACTTTAGGCTATTGTGTGGAGTCACAGTGTAGCAGGGATAGACAATTTCGTCATGGTTCAAATTTCTTGGTCAAGGTCTAATTAAGATCCAGACTCCAGAGAAAAATTAAGTAAATAAAAATTTCAGGGTCTGTTCAAAAGCTTCTGGCACTCTGGATTTGGCTCATGGTTTGCCTATTGACTACTGCTGCTGTGTACTGTATAGCAGCTGCCAAGTTCCACACCAGAGGTGGATGCAGGTCAATGTTTGGGGAACCAACTCCTATAGATACACACATGGCTTGAAAATGGCTTTGGGGTGAAAGGTACAGTTAAAAAGTAAGACAGCATTCTCTGTGAAATAATTTTGGTAAAAATGTTGGTGTCTTTTGTACTTTCTCTGAATCTCTAGAACACACATGAGCAGTTCAGGGGTTTTAGACACATGAGATCGCTGCAGACTCAATATTTTAGCTTCCTTCTTAACTAATGTGTATTTTATTAAATTATCCAGCTAATGTGACACTTTCCAGGGCTCCTAAAAATGTTAATGATTTTGGGACAGAGAACATCTTTGTCAAAGGTTTGAACAGTACCTAGCACATAGGAGCAGGGATGTCCTGGCTCTGTCATAGTAATTAATAACAAATAGTACCTTAATTTAATACTGCAGACCTTGGTCAGATAACTATCTATACAAGTTCACTGGCTCTTCTGTGTTCAAAGGCTGACTCACAAACTCAGCCAAGCACTGACTATTACTTCCATTCCTGGATTACTTCAATTTTAAGACATTCATCTAGTGATGTCACTGGCACCTCAAATTCTGTTTGTTCGATGCTTATTTAGGGCTTGCTCCTGCTCCCTTGAAATCAAGGGGAATTTTGTCCATGAGCAAACCCTAGATGCAAATTCAGCAAAAGCATCTCTCCTGAGGCCCATGCTGAGCAAGGAATTCCTGATGAATAATTCATAGGCTGGTTGAGCCTCGTTTCCTGCTTGTGAAGCAGCCACAAAAAGTGAAGTTTGCTCTGTTTTATTCATTATTAAAAATTTGCGGCATAACTTCCTTAGCTATTTCTACGGTGGAAGGGGACTTGACGCTGGAAATTCCAAGTCTGAAATGGGCCTGGGTTAGTTTGGAGCGTATATTTGTACCTGTAGTGAGGGGGTGTGGCCTCCTTCTGGGACTGACAGGGAAGGACTACCACTCAATTCCCTGGAGGGTGGAGCCAGGGAAGCCACACTCTGGAAGCAGAGGTGTAGAGCCAGAACAGGCCCCAGCATTATAAGAGGTGGGCTCTACTACACAGCTCAGATGGGGGCCAGCCGCTGAAGAAGGACATCTCCTGCCAGATGTTGGAGTGAGGAGCCGATGAGGACCTGAGCAGCTTCGAGGACTCACCTGAGCTGTTGGAGAGGCCAGACAGTGAGGGCTTGCTTGGACTGCTGCTGGCCATGCACCCCGAGGAGGCAGGTGATGAACCTTGGCCACAAGAACATGGGCAAAAGGGTGGAAAAAACATCCCAGGAGTAGCCGACTTCGTTCCAGCTGGGCTTGCACCTGAGCACCTGTCAGTGAGTTGCGGTTTGAGCCCCACTGACCCCGTGGTAGAGCCCTCTGCCACTGATAGTGCCCTGGGCTGGGACGCGGTGGCGTTGGGAAGGCCTGTGTTCCCTTGCCACCCCACCTCTGGGGTGGCCTGTGAAGCCTCCTAGGACTGCTTTGCCCAATCCGTCCCAGGGCTAGATACTGCTTATGTGCCTCACCCTGCTTGAGGCTAGACTGTGGAGAGCTAGTCCCTTGCCTAAAGTTCACCCACACAGGTATGGCAGCAACACAGCTTGACCTTCCTCTGAGACTGACCCGGGGGGGACAGGCCACCTCCTCTACAGTTTGTAACAGGATATTCCATCTAGTTTGTGATCGAATGAGCCTGAAGAGGAGAAGGAAGTGTCCTAGGCAAACGCTCACATGTGACATCAGAATTTGCTTTTCCTGTTCATATTCTCTGATGGCAGGGAGAGTCTGAAAATGCTAGAATATGCCTTTGCTAGGATACAAATGGAAAGCAAACACAAAAGGGGCATGTCTGAAGTTGAGGCAAATTCAGTTTTATTCAGGTAAATATTCATGACAAATATTTAAATGATCACCCACCTCGAATTATTCAAAAAACAAAACATTTCTCTATATATCTGATTCTCCCCCTGGGGAGATGAGAGAGAACAAATCACATGTGGCAAGGCAGCTCAGAAGTGGTTAAAGTAACTTGTGAGACCGGGAAGTGAAAGTGTCTGTTTTGTTTTTTTCAATGGAAATAAAAGCAATAATCCAGTCAGGGCTTAATCTGTGGGTCTTGCCGGGGCTCACCCTGCTACCTCCAGGCTTGGTATTTCATAGCCCCACCACCTCTGGGCCTTCTGCATCAGTTATGAATGTAGAAAAACTGCTTGGAGCCCTGGCACCCCTTTCGTTTCAAATTAAGCAGTGAATCTCATGTCAGAAAGATTACCAGTAAGAAATATTAAAAGGCCCAGATCTGACTAAAGTGACACAAACTGACATGGTCAGTGCTCAATCAAAAAATTAGCACAAGTCTATTCTCTTCAGGGTCTAATACTGCCCTCCTCCCTACACTTTATGCACCTTCTAGTTGTACTGTTCTGGTGTGAGTAGTATCTTGGACCTAGCAAATGTCAATGAGATTGAGGGATAAGATTCTTCTAGAGAGAAGATAATGGTGACTTCACCAGAAGTGATGTCACTGGCCACATCACAGAAAACAATGACCTGGAAGCGATCATGTTACCAGATGTGCTGTTATGACCTCAGCTCTGTCCTTCTGGGGTCTGGTCCTTCCATCCTCTCCCTCCCAATGGGAAGGTCAACCTTATCTAAGGAGTGAGACCAATAGGATTTGTTGTTTGGCCCAGAACCCATAAATCAGCACCCGATAACACCACTCCTAAAAACAAACAGCTAAAAGCATGACAAAAATATAATGTAAAAAAGGTGTGCAAAGAGGCTTGTCAAAGAAAATAGATGGCTGTAAATCTAGATGCTAACTAAAGACACCCCCCAATATAGTTGCCCACGTGAATAACTGGATATGGGCTTGATCCAAACCCCTATGACCTCTCCAAGGGTCACTTTCCCTAGGGAGGGAAGCAGCAGGACTTGGCAGTTGCTCCAGAAACCCTTGACCAGTGGTTGGTCAGTAGCACCACCCCTAAAGATGGTAAAGAAACCGAGTGGAAAAAGTACAAAGCTAAACTATAAAAAGGTTTTAAGATACTGGCAAGTTTATGAAGATCGTCCTAATCCTTTAATTAGGGATTGTTTTAAACTCTGAAGCATGAGGTGTTATAACCCTGCTAATTTTCTTATTAGCATTATTTTAACTCTGGATAGTCTTATCCACATAAGTGACCAGTCCTTCCTGGAATCTTGTGACAATGAGTTCCACTGTCTAATTACACGTTGTGAGAATTTCTTTGAACCTAGTCTATCTCAAATAGGCCCTCAAACCACCAGCTAAAAGCACTGATCCAGCAGCTTCCTGAACATGGGAGGACTAACATGCACTTTCACAGTCCCTTTGGCTTCAGTGGGGTCACTCACGTGCTAAGCATGTGAGTAAATTGAAGAAGTGTTGGCCAGATTGGGGCCTGAGTGCTCAGGGCCTTGCACAATCAAATCCTCATTCATGAGCTCAAAAATGCATCCCACAAGCAATCAATGGTGCAACAAACTAATCATCTGACCAGCTCTGGTTGAGGGGTGGTTTGTTGACTGTTCGTCAGAGTCAATTTGCCTGAAAATTCACCTCTAACACACTTGACAATGACTAGGCTGAAGGTGCACTGTGATTGTTGCTTACAGCAACACCTGACTGGAAGCAGGTAGGCAGGGTAGGAGGTATAAAAGGCAGGCCTTACTACTCAGTCAAGAGAAGGTGCCCGACGGAGAAGGATGGCTCCCTTAGTGCTGGGGCCTATGCCCAGAGAAGAAGCTGTCTGAGGCCCTGCCTGAGCCGGGCAGGCTGGAGGAGACTCTGGGGCCTTGCCTGAGCTGCCAACCCCCTGCAAGCCAGAGGAGACCCCTGTAACCGAGAGGAGCTGTGCTCCGCCAATGATTCTAAAGAGATCTCGGACCTGCCATTGAGCGATGAGGCCGAGGGCTTCTGGCACGTCCCTCGGGCAGAATAACCCGAGGAGACGGGGTGTGACTCAAGGGACCAGGTACTCTAGGGAGAGGGTGGGAGGAAGTAGCCCGGGTAGCTGAATTTATGCTCGCACCAAGTTGGTGTGTTTTGGCCAGAGCCCCGCTGACCCACTGATGGGACACCCGGTCACTGCCAGGGCCCTGGGCTGAGATGCGGTGCAGTGGGGTTGGCCTGCGCCCCACTCCCCCATCCTACCCTGAACTAGGGGTGATTGCCTACTAAGGGCCAGAGCCTGTTCCCCACTGTCTGGCTTGCCCTGCCTAAGGGCCAGGGCCTTGGATTATTTTCGCACCCTTCTGAGGGCCAGAGACTGTTTCCCATTTGCTTCACCCACGCTGCCGAAGTGTCAGGGCCTTGAACTGCGTGTTCGCCCTACTAAGGGCCAGAAACTACTTTCCCATTTGCCTGGCTTGCCCTGCCTGAGGGCCAGGGCCTGAAACCCAGGCTTGCCCTGCTAAGGGCAGGAGACGGTCCTTTTTTTTGAACGCCACACGGGGCGCAGGCAGTGGGAGATACAGCCTTCCATTGATGGCAAGGGAGGGCCATCGGCCCTGCCCCCAACAGGGGATCCTTTACACTCCCTCTGCTTTCTTATATGTTAAGACTAAGCAAATTGGGGGCAAGGACTGTCTTTATTATACATCTGTAGAGTGTGTCTCGTACAGTGGGTCTTTAGGCTCTATGGTGATAGAACTAAAACTGTTAACAGTTGTAATGATTGTAACAACCACCCAGCTGCACAGCCCCAGGGAACAATTACAACCAGAGCTGGTCAAAACGCCCCATTTCTGTCCTGCAAAAAATTCTGAGATTTTGAAATGCCCTTACATCCCTATTCAGAATGAAATGTCAAAATTCACCATGGAACAAACATTCTGAAACATTTTGTTTAGACAGTCTTGCTATAATTGTAGCAAATAGTTTCATTTTGATTCACTTCAGCTTTTATTAGTAAAATAAGTCAACTTTTGTATTATATTATAAAACTCACTTTTTTAATAACAAACTTAACAGTTGACTTGTCTAGGTGAAAGGATAAAAAATCAAAGTTTCCAGCAGGAAATTTTGACAAATCAATAGGTTCCCATGACATGTTGCAGTTTACTCAAATCATCATTTTCTCATTGAAAACTGTTCTGTTGGGACATTGACCAGCTCTATTTACAATCATTTTAGCAGCATTCAGTGTGAATGCCACACAGAAACATAATGTAATCATACAGGCTAAGAGTGTCAAAGCCACTGTCCAGGGGCAAGCCCACCCCATCTCCCTCAGCAGGACCCAAGCATAATTTTTTTTTTTAGCCCAGCACAAACTTGTAACACAGGGCCTCTCCCATGCCCATACTTATGGGGGTTGCAGCCAGGGCCAGGGACTCCAGGCCCCAGTAAAGTGTACCCTTTCCCCCAAGTGGGGGCCCTGGTCTCCAGTAGGGAGGTTTGGGGGTCAAAGGGGTAGTGGGGCATCCTCACAGGTGCAGTGTTCCAGACCTTCAGGCCATATGGCTCCAAGGGCCAACTTGGAGTGGCCATGGTTAATAGTCCCCCTCAGGTCAGGGCAGGGGTAGCAAGCTGTCTGTAGCCCAGGCCCTCAGGCAAGGTAGAGGGCCAGAAGTCTATAGCCTGGGCCTTGAGGCAGGGTCAGATGTGGTCTGTGGTCAGAGGTGCAGGTAGGGGGTTGCTGTCACCCCAAGGGGAGTGTCAGAGGGAGAAGGGAACTCAGGCCTGCCCATCTCCACCACATCCCAGCCCAGGGCCTTGTCTGTGACAGGGGTGGCCACTACCCAGGTAAACAGGGATCCCAGTGCAACATGCTGGCCTACCTCGGGTGGGAGGTACCACTCACCCCATCCCACAGGGCCACTTCCTACCGTGCCTCCTGCTGCTGTCATCCGGGTCTCATCTCATCCCTTGTGCTGCCAGCTCCCTGGATGTCTAGCTGCAGGTCTCCAGGGCCTCTGCTTCCCTCACATGGGGGCTGAAGCCTCCCCAATCATCCTCCCTCCTCAGAGATCAGCCTGGAATGCTGGGCTGCTCCCTTTTATACTGGGGCAGCAGCTGGCGCGTGCCCACACAGTCGGGGGAGAGGCGGGCGGGACTTCCGACGCCCATAGTGTGCGTTTGACGTTTCCCTGCTCAGTGCAGGGTAAGCCCACCCTGTCACAGCCACCTAAGGGGTTTGGATGCTGAATTCCTGTTAGAAATTAATGCCTTGGTTCTTGGATATTACACTAATAGGGGCAATATAGAATAATTAATACAAATCCCATCAGGCAGCAGCTTTGTAGCTATCCTGCAACATATCCTGAATGTTATTGTCACCATCTCAGCTTTTCCACTTCCTTCATCACGCTTTCTTGGCGCATTTAATATGGCATGTCAGACAGTAGGCCTGTCCAGATGACTGCTCTGTGTGATTAAAACCAGTTATGTTACTTCCCTTTCTGCTCTTTCCCTCTGATACTTTTGCAACCAGGCCAAGAAATTACCTCCTGTGTTCGCCAGCACTGATTTGTTCTTCGCTGGAATGTGGTGATGTCCAAGAAGGAAAACAGATCACCTTTGATTTGAAGAGGAGGTAATTCTGTTTATCTGAGAGCCATAATAATGCACTCTGTCAACTTGCAGGGTAATACCTGTCTCTTTAAATGGATGTTAAGTGGGTGCGCTAAGATCCTTGGACCGAAAACCTCATACTACACTAATAATAATAAATAACAACCCTTCACAGTTGTATAGTAC
This sequence comes from Mesoclemmys tuberculata, assembly GCA_007922155.1. NCBI lineage: Eukaryota > Metazoa > Chordata > Testudines > Chelidae > Mesoclemmys > Mesoclemmys tuberculata. The sequence continues at coordinate 7,195,558 of ML675646.1, forward strand.
TTCTCAGCCACAGATCTTGAAGCATTTCACAAAAGTGGTTATTGCCATGTTGAGTGGGGAAACTGAGGCACACAAGTTCATGCCAACCATTTTAAACTTGGAATATTTTAAATTTAGATTTCCTTAGGAAGAGCAGGTGCTCAGCACCTCTGCCAATCAGACTGCTTATTTATTAGCGCTAGTGGAAGAAACGTGAGCAGAAATACGCAAAAAAAAAAATTTTTTTCCTTTTTTTCTTCTAAATTGTGAAGTTTTTCACGCTGAAATTGAGATTGGAAACATTGTGTTTGGTGCTGTCACAAGGAGCTGGCCTGTTAAGGGAAGGCTCTGCCTGCCTGTAACAGGCTCCTGTAAGAGAGAACAAGCTAACCCAGATGTGTCTTGAAGTAATTAAACATGTAAGAAGCTGATTGGTAGCTAATGAAGAAGGGTTACTTGGACTCAGCTGGGGGTTTCCTTGAGACAGGAAGCTTCTGAGGAGCGGGGCTCTCAGGAGAGCTCACCAGAGCAAGGGGCCTAGAAGGGTGGTACTCAGAGAGAGGAGATTCCTCAGGGAAGAGCTACGGCTGAGGCAAAAAGACCTGCCAGGTAGTGGCAGGAAGCCCAGACTGTTGGGAACTATGTATCACCCTAGAGAAAAGCTGCAGTTGACGAACCTCTGTGGATCCCTGGCTTTAGGGAAGGGCTCTTCCCAGATAAGATGCCTAACTCCAGGAAAGGGGCCCAAGTCGAAGGAACTTGGCTGATAAAGGGCCTGACTGGACAGGAGTGGAAGACTTGGGTGGGAATAGATAAACTAAGACAATCTCCCAGCTAAGATGCGGGATGCAGATTTGCTTATGTTCTCGATGGTCCTTGACTCCTCAGAACGGGCAGTGTTCCGTATGTACAGACTCACTGAACTTACTGACAGCACATTGTGGGAAACTGAGGCAGGGGGTGCTGCTGTGCCACACTGGACCGGCAGGTGATGATACGAGTCCGGTAAGTCTTGTGGCAGGTGCCTAAAGCTGCAGATCAGAACCTAGCGGGACTTTTCAAAATGCCTAGTCCCCTAACTCCCATGAAATTAGGTGCCACGAAGTGCCGATCTGCATCTTTAGGCACCTAGATACTTTGGACGATCTACCCCTTAGGCACCTAGGCTTGCAAATAAAGGAATATTAAACTACAGCACTGACAACCCCAAAAATTCAAAAGGGATAAGACAGGCCTAAAAAACAACCCACATGAAGTTAGCTTAAAAATTGAGATCTTAAAAAAATAATAATTGAGGGGTTCCTTTTTTCTTTACCTTCTGGCTTCTGAGCACTGAAGGCTCATGATTTTTCAAGCTTTTCTCCAGGGCCATGAGGGCTAGAACCTTCCTTTTTTCCCCTCCAGTGAAAGCTGAGTGTCTCACATAGTCACATGGCTCCAGGAGCTCAGGCTATTCAGAAAAAACATCCTGGGTCATAAGCCTCATGAGAAAATGGCAAATGCTGCGAAAAGAATGAGTCCACAACAAACGTGGATGAGGGACATTTGGTGTTATGTGTGTTCCCCAAGAGTCTTAACCGCGAGCAAGGCCCTACTGGGGTAGGTGCTGTACACACACACACCAGGAAAAGGAGTGTATTTCATTAAGATCTTACTAGCAAATAAGTCACTGCCAGGAACCCAGGACCAACTATTTGCAAACCTTCCCAACATCTTCCATATCATCCCTTCCCTGGTTCCCTGTATCCCCCTGCCACAGCTGCATCCTGGCTGCCACTGGTCACTGAGTTCTCTCTCCAAACAGTGGGCCTCACTCTGAGAGGAGACAGAAACCATTTCTGGAGGGGGGATGGGGAAGGGTAAAAAAGTATGGTGCTATGCTCTCAGCTCAGCCCCCTATCCAGCTCGTTATCCAGGACTTGGGTTCTTTAAGGATGTTGTCTTCACCTTCCCTTAAACAAAGCAAAATTAGAAACACATGATCAAAAGGTGGGACCGATACATGGAAAAGATATGCATATCCACCTTATGAAGAATAAAGGTCCCGGAAAATAACTTGTCCCTATCACCTCCAGTAAGTAGTGATCTGTTTTGTATCTTGGGGAATGGTGCCACGTTATTACTCACACTTTCTGATGTCTCAGCGCTACCACACTCGACTTGTCTCCAGTAATGTTTTTATGCTGATCTGATCACCAGACCAGTGGGCTGGAGATTATATTAGTAGGTCATGCCCCTTGAAGTTGCAGCTGGCCTTCTGCATGCTATCATTTAGTGTGTGATATTCCCCCTTCCCCCCCACCAAGTAGGGCTTTCACAGAAGTGGTGATCTCAGATCTGCTTGTAATGGATCTAAGAGGCTTAAAGGTACCAGCAGCCGTTCAAAAGAGGTAGAGGCATCCCCTCCACGATGACACTCAAGTGCTGCCCATAGGCTGCTAGGGCAGGGTTAGCATAACTTAGAGCAGCCCCCAGTCTGCATAAGTTACTCTGGGACTCATTTTAGCTCGGATCAGCCCAGAATCCTGCGGACAGAAAAGTGGCTTAAAGACATTTGCCCTATTCCCCCTGGGCTGCAGCTAAGTATTCACAATCTCACCTTCCCTCTCTGTGCCCCACTGATCAGTGCATATTCGGTGTCCCGTCTTTGCCTGATCCACATATGCTGTGAGTCTGTTATGCCCCCCCGTCCCCCCCACGCCAGCTACAGATGTTTAACTCCAGCTGTTAAGGCTCAGGTGTGCAGCTCTGTAGTCCCTGGCATGGTCACAAATCTATACCATCCCTAGAGCGTCTTCCTCTAACCAGGAAGACAACTGGCTCCTTCTCAGCTGGGACCTGGTAAAGTAGAAAAGAAATCTATTTGGTTGACAGCTGCCCCAGACACAGGGGTTGGTATCTAGTTGGGTTTTTCCACCACCTTGGTTAATGATCTCATAGGTGAGCCAGTGAGGGCCCCCCAGGGCTAGATGACGTGATGCTGTGATGGACTGAAAAGTGTGCCGTACGCAACATAAACGAGTGATGCTTCCCTAGAACACGGCGCCCTTGGCAAACCTCTTAAAAACACGACTCATAAAATAAACAGACTCCAGCAATTACGCGCTACTCGCGCCATCCCGGCAGCCACTTCAATGCAACAAAGAGTTAATAAACCTCCCCAACAAAATCACCACCAGAGGCCTTGCAACGGAGGCCCCCCCCCATGGCAGGGAGAGCTGTCAATAGAGGGGAAGTGATTTAGTGAAACATTAATGTTCCCAGAGGAGTCGTGCTTGGGCTGCATTGGTTTGGTGAGGGAGGCTGCCCCAACTAGCTTCCCTGACTCCAGCTACCAGTGGGAACACAGGCTGTTGAAGAGGCCTCTGTTTTGATAGTGGCTGTAGATGTACCCTCTGCCAATTTCCTTGCTACTTACCCAGACATTAGAGACCTGATCATCTCTTTCCACAGAAATCTGTGATGAGGACCCCTGGTGGGAGAAGAACTCCCTGAGGATTCCCTAGATCCCCACTGTGGAGGGTGGACTTTGCTACCCCCTCAAGCAGAGCCGGCAGTGATTCGGCCCCATAGATCGCAGGAGATCTGTAGGAGGCCAGGGCTATCTGTGTGGATGCCTTGCTCTTCTGCAGTGATTCCTGGCCCCTCACTCCTGCTGAATTCTCCCCTCTGCACTGCAGGATACAGGAGAATCTATGAGGCTAGGATGCTCTGACCCATTCTGGCACTATGAGCTCAGCCGTCGCAACAGATAGCTTGTCACTCTCTGGGCCAACCACTGATTTCAGCTGCCCCACTGCAAATCTGGAGTAATTCCATTGACTTCAATGGATAGAGTTAGCCAAACTTGCACTGGTGTGACGGAGCAGAATCTAACCCTCTGTTTTCCTCTGGGATCTCCTCGGAAAGTGGATTTTGTCCCGTCTAGTAGATTGCATGACCTCTCAGGGAAATAGAATACCGGCTGCTAGGAGAGATCAGTGCTGTTACTGCCAGCATATAAATCATGTTTGAAAAAGTCCTTCATCTGTGTTAGGACACTGTGGAATATTAAAATGGAAAGCATTTTAGAAGTCTTTCCCCCTTTGTTTCATTTTCACTCAGCTTGGACAGAGAAGCTAGATGAGTCAGTTGAGTTAGTTTTGCTTCCTATCTGCGGTACTGATATGGCTCTGTGATGGGATGTGTGCCCACAGTGGTTAAAAAAAAAAAGGTTAAGTGTATCTTGAGGTTCAATGAAGGCACCTCGTAGTACCTAGAGGGTGGGCCGGGCCTAATTAAGGAGGGATCCCAGGTGGAGTGGAGCTGGAGGTTAGTATAAAAAGAGGAAGGATGGGAACTGCAGGGAGGAATGCTCCAGGCACTATCGGGATTAGAAAGTAGAGAGAGGGTTAGGGGTCAGGGATGAAGCCCAGGGTGAAAGTTGGCCCTGGGATCCTTTCCTGAGTACAGAAGGGAGGGCAAGAGGCCAGAAGAGACACTGAGCAGGTGTAGAACAAATGCTAGTGGTGAAGCAGGATCAGAATGTCCAGGGAGAGAGCCCTGGAAGGTGTTTGATGGAGGAACTTTAGAGTCATGAGAGGTTCAACTTCGGGAGGACAGAAGTTGCATTAGGTTGTACTCTTGGTCTGAGATTTATTGGGGGATTCCAGGGGACAGTCCAGGAAGTATTGGCCATGAAAAGAAAGGTGACCTCATGAGAGGTGTGGGAGAAGTCTGCTGACAGGCCATGGTAGAAGATATCCAGAGAGGCAGCAGCAAGGAGGCTGATGGAGCAGACCTTGACTGCTGATTAATGGGTCCCTGGACTGGAAACCAGTGTCAGGAGAGGCTGGGTTCCCCACCAGCCACTGGTAAGATGGCATGAAGCCCTGGAGAAGGGGATATGGACTACTGGAAGCCATGAGAAAAAGGCGTATGGACCACTGGGACCAGCATTTAGGACATCAGACCAGGCAGAGGATCAGACTTTTTTTTTTTTGTTGGCCATTGTTACCTTGGAAGGGGAGAGACTTTAAAGTGACCTGGCCAGGGGGTCGAGTGACGAGACAAGACATGAGGGCAGGACCAGGGCAGCTGCCGGTAGGAGGTGCTAGCTGAGGAAAGAGCTGCTACACCACATCCAGCCACTAGGGGTGGCCCAGCCCACCCAGAGGTAAAGGAGATGAACCATGGCCTACCCCAGCATGAACCAGTGGCGGTGAGTCCTCAAAGCAGCCAATTGGAGGGAGGCTGTGCAGGAAGCAGCCAGTCAGAGCCCAATGGGCTAGTACAAAAGGAGCTGCAGGGCAGAGCGGGGGTCAGGGAGTCTGAGTGAGGACTCTGTTCTGAGCAGGCTGCAGCAGGATAGTGGCTTGAACAGAGCAGTTGCTGGCAGGGACCTGGGGAGTAAGAAGGAGCTCCTGGCTGGCTGCTGGTGCTTGCTGGCTGGATTCCCTGAGAAGAGGGTGAAGAAGGTGCTAAGGCTGCAGGAAAGTGGCCCAGGGAATTGAAGCAGCATTGAAGGAAGCTAAGGAAATGTAGCAGGAGGCTGCTAACTACAGGGTCCCTAGATTGGGACCCGGAGTAGTGGGAAGGCCCGGTCCCACCTCCCTTTTGCCACTGGGGAAGTGGCTTGACTGGTGTGTAGTGACACCTACCCTTGGAAGGGTGGTGGCGTGGCCAGAGGGGTGGGTCATGAAGAGGGTGCTGTGGTACTTGGACTGAGGTGGGTCTGCAGGAGGAGAAGATGGTGGAAGAGGTACCACCTGGAGAGGATACCCTGACTGGCAGAGCTGATCCCTGTGGTGGCCAGCAGGAGGCGCTGCTGCGGCGAGTGGACCCCATTTCAGGGTATTTTAGCAGCAACTGCACTCTTCCACAAGCCTTCATCGCAATCGTGTCTGAGCTCCGCACAGTCTTGAATGGATCCATCCAGTGCTTAATTTGTAATGAAGGTGGTGCTGGGGCTCAAGCAATTTTTTTACATTCATAACTGATGCAGCAGGCCCAGAGGTGGTGGGGCTACGAACTGCCAAGCCTAAAAGTGCTGGGGCTAAGCCCTGGCAAGCCCTAGCACAAATTAAGTATTGGATCCATCCTTATAATTTCCCCGTGAGCAGCCGCAGTTTTGTCACCCCTAAACATTCAAAGATCAGGAGGCAAATCCCTTAAAATCACGAGATTGACTTAAGAATCCTGAGCTCTTAGAAATAATTCTGGATTCTTTTTAGTTGACTTCTGGCTTTTGAGCCATTAGATCTCTTGTTTTCAAGTTCTGCAATCAGGAGGGCTAGAGACTTGGCGGGTTCTTTTTCTTGCTCTGGAAGTGGAGATCCTTGCATAATCATATGCCTGCCGGGACTAGGGCTTGAAAATTAACCACCAAATATTGTCAGGCTTGCGATGAAATTGAGAGGGCTGGCAACCTTCCATGGGACTGAGTCATTGAGCTCACCATGGCTGTGCACAGAGTGGGGGTGAGGGGGGTAAACTGGGGAAGCAGTCCAAGATGATGGATGCTACGCTCTCTAAAAGGGGTGTTGCAAGGTCCTTGTCAGAGTACAACAACCGAGACTGAGTGGGCAGTGTGCCCCTAGGGGAAGGGTTTCACTAGGGACCATGCTACCCTCCCTGAGGTGTGTCCTTCTCAAGTCTGTGCCTGAAGGCACAACAGAGCCCATAGTGTTTTCAGTCTTAGGTCTCCAAGGGCTTTGCAGCAGGGGAGGGTTACGTATTTTTACCCCTGTCATAGGCGGGGAAACAGAGGCACAGCAAGATTACATGACTTGCCTAACATCACATGGTGAGTCAAGGACAGAAGTGGGGATAGAACCCAGATCTTCTGAGTCAATCCCGTGCCTGCCACACTGCCCCATGCAACTTTACAGCACCATAGCTTCCCTCCCTCTCTCTCTGGAGACAAATAAGTTCCTGTTTACCTTGCCTGCCATTTAGGAGGGAACCACGCTAGTGCAAGGAGAATGACCAATAGCGACATCTCCTCTGGATTCCACCCCCTTAAGGGCTCGCTCCATTGGAGGCTTGGCAGGGCCTGTGCTGAGAATGTCTTGGTTTGGTAGCACTGGCTCTCCAGCCACGACTGCAGAGGTGACGATCCAGTGCAAATCCATAGGAGACACCCATGCAGCCCGAGACAGCCATAAGCTAATCCTCCCTTTGGCACGCACCCCCACCTCACCCACAAGGGAGCTTGGATTACAGCAGCTGCTCACTTAACGAGAGAGTCTCCAAAGGAAACTTACTTTGCTGGCATGAAAATAGAGAGGCAAATAAAATGCTTTGCACTCTACAGATCCCTTTGTCTCTTAGGGACCGTCGGCAATGGAGCTGGAATTTCCAGCTCAGGTAGACGAATGGGCACTGGCTTTGACTGAGCCAGTATGCTAGTAAGAGCAGTGTAGTTATGGCAGTGGAGGCAGGGATCCACTACCCAAGTAAGTACCTTGGGTCTGGGACAGGATTGTACCGGCATGGCTAGCCTGCCCAGGGCCGACACTGCCATGGCTATGCTGCTATTTTAGTGTGCTAGCTCAATCAAAGCTAGCTCACGTACCTCTATGTGGGCTGGAAATTCTCTCTCCAGCTGCAGCATTGACATACCCTTAGGAGCTCAGAGCATTTAGCGTGCATTGAGCCACATAGAACGCTGTGAGATAGGCAAGCGCTAATCCTGCTTTACACTCTGGGAAATTGAGGATTAGAGAGGTGAGAATTGTCTTGCCCAAGGTCAGACAGTGAATCAGTGGCAGAACGGGGAACAGAACCTGAGTCTCCTGATTTCCAGTCTTCGGGATGGACTGCAAAATCAGGGTCCTGACCATTTGTCGTCGTTAAAGATCTCGGGGGGGTTCTCTGGCAAAGTAAAGGTGTTAATTTTTGTTTCCTGGCCAAATACCCATTCAGCTGATTATATTCTTGCCTTTCTAAATTTCCCCTGCAATTTCAACTGCACGCTTCATGCTTTGCTTCCTGTAATAAACTCTGGTGTAACATTGCTGTTAGCTTTAAACAGCTGCTGTGTTTCATAGAGTCATAGGTTCCAGGGCCAGAAAGGACCACTCTGATCAGCTGCTCTGGCCTCCGAATAATACCCGAGAACGTCCCCAAAATGATTCCTAGTGCAGACTTTTTCAAAACACTTTCAGTCTTGATTTAAAAATGGTCAGTGATGGAGAATCCCCCTTGATCCTTGGTAAATTGTTCCAGTGGTTAATTAATCCCACCATTAAAAATGTTGCCTTCTTTCACTGGAATTTGTCTAGCTTCAGTTTCCAGCCATTGGATCATGTTAGACCTTTCTCTGCTAGACTGAAGAGTCCGCTATTAAATATTTGTTCCTCATGTAGGTGCATAGACTCTAGTCGAGTCATTCCTCAATCTTCTCTTTGTTAAGATAAGTAAATTAAGCTCTTCCAGTCTATCACAATGCAGTATGTTTTCTAATCCTTTAATCATTCTCATGGCTGTTCTGTGAACCTCTCCAATTTGTCAACATCCTTCTTGAATTGTGGACACCAAACTGGACCTGGTATTCCAGCCACAGTGCAAACACAGAGGTGAAATAACCTTTCTGCTCCTACTTGAGATTCCCTTATTTATGCCTCTCAGGATAGCATTGGCCTTTTGGCCACAGCATTGCACTGGGAGCTCGTGTTCAGCTAATTATCCACCAGGACCCCCGAATCTTTTTCAGAATCACTGTTTCCCCGGATAGTGTCCCCCATCATGTAAGTATAGTTGTGACGAGGTTCACGTGCTGTTGGGTGCCTCCTTGTGGCTGCATCTGGGGATTAGCTCCATTTAGGACTGACCCCCTCCTTCCGATGGCTGCTCACACTGTGTTTCCCCTTGCTATCTGGGACACGCAGTGCTCTCTTCTTCATGAATTGACCCCCTAGCCAGGTCACTCTATAGTCCTCACCTTCCAGGGTATCAAACTGCCATTGGATCAGCTGTCTGCATGCTATTCCAGACAGTCTTCTGGTCCATGGCCTGGTCCTGCGCCACTTTCCCAGAGGCTGGTAGGCGAACCCGGGCTACTCCCGGCTCCAGCAACTTTGGTCTTCTTGCTCTCAGATCTGTTGCTATTTTCCTGGACTCCTTCCTACTTCCCTTTTCTATCTTGTGGCCCTCTACCATCTCTGGGTTGGCTGGCCTAAACTCGTTCCTCCCAGGAAATAACTGCAAGCTACCTCCCCTTTTTGATTTCTTGCCAAGTGCAGTAGCCCCAAACAAACCTCCCTTCTCCCATCATTTCCCCTGCAGACCTCTTCTGTTCTCAGCTTTATCCTTTTATGCAGGCCCAACCTGCTCCATTCCAGCTAAACACCATCTTCCATAGGCTTTATTGATCCCTGGCTCAACCCCAGGTGCAACACATAAGATTGATTGCCCTAATTTAACCTGTTCTGCCATGTGTGGGGTGAACAGCCCATCACAATGGCCTACATTCTTTGCTCCTAGATGTATACATTTACACTTAGCCACTTCACCCTACATATAGCTGCAGTTCCATGGTGGGTAAGTAATTCTTACATAGTTAGTCTGTAAAATGCCTTGGGATCCATCTTGATGGAAGGTACCTTAAAAATGGGAATGTACGACTGCCTTTAGATTATTCCTTGTGGAGGGAATTCCTAAACACATGCAAGTCCAATTCCAAAACAAAGGCAGCAGACAAACTATGCATTGTATGCTAATGATGAAGATAATCCTACAAGATGCCTCACAATTTAAGGTGATTGTATGTGGGATTCTCCAGCATCTGGAGAACTGAGTTGGCAAAGTACAATAAGGGCTTTTCTCTTTCTACACCAGCATTTGGTAGAGGCCAGTGCCAGAAATGGCATAATGGAGTATGATGGACAAATGGTCTCCTCCATGTTGCATATCCTACGTTCCTAGAACAGATTTTCTAATTTCCCAAGTCTTGGCTATTAGTTATTTCTTTTGTGACAATTGGTACAAACATCCCACGTCCCTCAAATCAGAACAGCCCAGAATAAGTTTCCAGGCAACAAGACAAAAGCAAATCTACAGAGAAATTTTGCACAGGGAATATTTCTACTATTTGCAATTATGTTCTGCAGGCAGGTGTCCCATACCAAATCATAGCAAGGGAAATATTGACTTGCTGGAAGAATCTGAGATAGAGTTTGTCAGGAACTCATCTTCCTGGTGTGGAAGGGCATAAGCGTATATAATGGAGGGAGGTTGGGGCATGATTATGCGGGAAAATAACCTTTCTGGGCTGAAAGCCTGTGGAATAGTTTATTTGGTAGCCCAGCAAACGTCACTGCAGCCACATTTTCCACCTCCCATGTCCACAGAGTCTATTACATCATCCCAAATCCCAGCTACCAAATGATGACTTCTTGGGACACAGCTGTGCGTGCACTTACCGGCTGCTGCATCAGGAATGGTCCTGTTGGGGGTTATACAAAGAAAGTTGTACATGAATGGTGGACTCCTGACCCCCATACGTTCCTCTAGATCAGGCTGCCTCCCCTATTGGGGTCTACCTCTGAGTCTGGATCCCAGCTTCACGACTCAGGTCTATTTGCATCAGTCCAGGCTGACCTGGCGCGCCCCCTTGCAGGGAGACGTGGGGTTGCAGGTGAGCCCTCACCTGATATTTTTCCTCCCTCAGGGTATCCACGAGTCCCAACAGACTGCTAGATGCTAAACAGCGAGCTCTCCTGGAGGGCCCCATTTATGAGCATAAACAGAACTTTAACCCCCATATCTCAGCTGGGTGACCAGGTCATTCTCAGTCCCTCTGGCTCTTCCCCAGGGATTCTCTTGGGTTCAGTCTCTTCTCCTTGTGTTAGGTCTCTTGCCTTTATTACAGTAAGATCTTTGGTATTGGAGAGGTCTGTTCGCTACCACTCAAGCAGGTGATCCTTGCCAGGCCAGGCTTCTGACCAGCTCTGGGAGATTCTCAGATGCCAACTGACTGCTTCCCTCCATCTGCGAGGCTTCCCTCTCTAGGAGCACCTCTTGCAGGCTCCTCATTCTGGTGGGATCCCCAGAGAGTGCACCCTCTAGGCTCCCTGCTCAGGCCACTCCTGCGAGCATCTCTACACAGGGGCTTCCTTGGGCATTTCCCCCTATCTGAGCTTGGGTAACTTTTATTATGTCAAGGTGCTTGTTTAGTAACCAGCCACATAGGGCAGTCAGTTACCCCAGGTGGGCCCTTGATAAGGCAATCATAGGCAGACTGGGCCATCATTCCCCATCCATCGGAAGAAGACATCTCAGCAGCTTAAAACTAGGGCTGGTGCAACCAAGATGGCTAAAATGAGACCGCAGACTCTTCTGAGCAGAGATCCTGTCTTCATATAGGTTTGTACAGCACCTAGCATAATGGCTCAGCTGATCCTTCTACAACACAATATTAGATAATAGTAACCCTCCTCTGCTAAAACTTTCACCTAAAGCTGAAACTGAGCTCAGGTAACACCATTGAAGTGAAGGAGATCGCATTGGGGAATGGACTGGGTTTTGAATCTGGCTTTTGCAAATGACGTCTCATTTTGCTGCTGTCTTTGCATTTCTCAGTTCTAGCTGGGATCAGAAGTGGAAATGTCAAAATCCTGAGAATGTTATTTTCCTAGAACTTCTGGTCTAATTGAAAGCGGGAAATGCTTGTAATGTCACAACGGAGTCTATTCTCGTGAGAATTCAAGACCAATGTTCTGACTCAGAAGGCATGAATAATCTTCCAGGCAGTTAAAGCTGTAGAATCTCATCTATTAATTAAAAGAGGGGCTTCTGGTGTAAGGAGTTAGATTCATGAAATGGAGCCACCGGTTATTTCCATACACAGACTATGTTTCTTAATATAGAATTTATCCAAGCCAGCTGTCAGAGCAAACCAGCCTCACAAGCAACCCTACAACAATACATGAACCCTCAGAAGCAACCCTGGCATAAGCAAGCCCTTAGTAGCAACCCTACAATAACACGTCCTCCCTCAAGACCAGCCTTACAATAACAGAGCAGCAGCCTTACAATAATAAACTCAGCATTGCCAACCCCAAATGTTCAAAAATCTTGAGTCAGGCTCCTAAAATCAAGAGATTGATTTAAACATCGTGAGGCTTTCAGTAACAACGTTTGAGTTGTTTTTCTTTGCCTTCTGGTTTTTGAACCTTTAGGGTGCACGTGGGCCAAGTTTTCAAGCTTTTCCCTACAACCCTGAGTGCTAAAAATGTACTTAAAAAGAAAGGACTTGGATTCTCATCTAATCACATGCCTCCAGGATCTGGGGCTTTAAGAAAGATGCGAAACATGGCATCACTTGCAATAAGACTGTGAGATCTGGCGACAAGCATCAGCAGTTTGTTTATTGAAGGAAATTATGTTTATAGTGAGAAAACATTTCTTGGAGGTTTAGAGAGAATAGGGCCTTTCTCTGAGAGAGAGAAATATGTAAAGAACCTCAACAGGGTCCTTTTAAATAAGAAACCATTTCTTTAGCAATTTTTGGAGAGAAGTTTTTGTTTGTTTTATTTATTAATGCAACTTCTTCTGTAACAGGTTAAAATGGATTCCTGCAAACTGGAGATAATGGAGTTTACCTTTAATCTCTTACTGCTGGGCTAAATTACCTCTCAGAAATGACTTATTTTGGCCAAGCAAATGAATTGGAATGGATGTTCTTAATTGTTTTCTAAATTGCTCTCCCCCCTCCCCCCGGCCCTCCCCTGAACACAGCTGTTTTGTATCAGAGTCTAGTCTCATGGGTACTGTCACTCACACAAGGGCGTGAAGTCATGCAGTCATAAAAGAGAAGAGGTTGGGGGAAGGGACAGAAATACCACCCAGGATATTGACTAGTTGTAAGACACACAAATTGAATAGAAATACTCTCTCCCAACAATAGACACAATTCTGTCCTGGGCTAGCAAACATAGAGATTTTCTCCTTTCTCCCATTATAAAAGGAAGGAGGAAGGTTAAAGGTCTGGACTCGGATTCAGGAGACTGGAGCTGAATTGCTGGCTCTGCCACAGACTCCTCTTTGTGACCTTGGGCAAGTCATTTAGGCTCAGATCCTCCAAGGAATTTAGACTCCAATGATTCCAATGGAAGTTTGGAGCCTAAATCCCTCGGTGGAGCTGGGTCTTAACCTTTCTGTGCCTCAGTTCCCCATCTGTAGCACAGAGATAATAACCCTCTCCTTCTATCTGTCTTGTCTATTTAGACTGTAAACTCTTTGGCGCAGGATCTGTCTCGTATTATGTTTAAATGGTGCCTAGCACAATGGGCCTCTCAGTTGAGGCCTTAAAGTATATTGTAAATACAAATTATAGTCGACAATCCCACAGAGTTTGAGGATGATCGTCTCCCATAAAACGATAGCCAGTTAACACTTATGGATCTGCAGATGGCTAATAAGACCAATCCGGGCTCCACTGTTCTTGTCACAATTGGGACAGACATTTTCCAATGGAAGGGGTAGATCTGGATTGTTGGCAAGCTGTGGTGCGTGCTTTCCTCTTTTCCTCTTTTTCCATTTCCTATTGTCTCCGTTGGTTCTCAAAATACTGGGCTCATTGTCATAAGGTCCTTTTCCATTTCAGTTGGTTGAGGGCTTGGGTTTCCCATGAGCTAATGTCACTATTCCAGCTTCCAAAATGTCATTGTTTGGTTCGGACCGTAGTAGGGTGATCTTGCTGGATGTGGTTGTCCAGCCAGGGGTAGGTGAGGCAGGCTATGTTTAGGGCACTTTTTCTAGTTCCTTCCCCGTGCGGGGTGAGCAGACTGGATCCAAAAGCTGTTGTTCAGTTATGGTTGCAGCTGCCGAGTTGCACTCCTGCCTCTGTCCAAATGCAAAACCAACCATCTGACAGCTGCCGTCTACGTACCAATCCATGACTGTGAACTTCCAGTCATCACTGTTGCCACTCACCGAATGCCACGGGATTTGGACGTAAATATGGAAGATGCCTGTGCGAGAATTCTTTTAACATGAAGACACTGTTGCATGCCCGTGTCCACACAGTACTTGACAGGATAAGAATCAGAATCCAATGGCAAAGAAACAAGATAACTGGAGACCTTCATCCTGCTGCAGTCCTCACCTGCCTTCTCAGCCATTGAGAGAAATTGTCTCTTTATTTGCCTCCTCTGCCGTTGAGGACTTGGGGGTGGGCAGTTGGACCGGTGTTTGTCTGGAACCTCACCATCAACCTTGCTGCTTTGGGTGACCCTGATAGGAGCATGAGATTCCCCACTGCATAGGTCTCAGGATTCTGGGAACACTCAAGCCACTCCATCACATCAGGGTCACAATCCACTGAGCCACTTTGCTGGAGCCACTACCTCAAGGCTGATGTAGATCTTCCTTCCTTTCTGAGGGTATATAGTTAAAAGCCCCCGAAACCAGCTGAAATCAAGCACTCTACAGCATGCACAATTCCCTCTCTGGGGAGAGGATGAGAAAAGGAACACAATATATGTGACATGTTCGTCATGTCACTTAATGCATGACTAAAAGGCACTCAGACACTACTGTGAAGGGGTGGTGTAAAAATCTATATGGAAAAGAATGGCTCTGCTTCCGTGAAATGAATCTTTGCTGGAGAGAGAAGGGGCAGGACTTGGTACTGTACCAGGGCATGGGAGGTCAGATATGGGGATGCCACATATGAAGGGACGAATTTTCAAAGGCACCTAACACAAATCCCAAGTCAACGGGATTTGTGCTTCACAGTCCACTTTTCCTGAAAACCCGCCCCTTATGACTTAGTGTTTGGGCAGTGCTTTTAAATGCATGAAAACATGATACACCAGGCCTTAGAACAATAACTAAGCAGGGTTTCTGACTCATTGTCTGGTTTCACAAATCAAAGGGTGATTTTTTTTTTCTAGCTGCAACAGCTATAAACTCAACTCCTGTTCCTTTTGCCTTTTACATTGGCACTTCTAAGAGAGATTCTGCAGCGAGCATTTTACTGAGGAAGCGCCAGGACGAATCGACTGCAACTTGCTTTCCTGTGGCTGAATGTATTGTACAGGGCTAACAGCTGTAAAAATGCACGCGTGTCAATGGAGCAAACAGATGTGACTCTCAGACATAGGGGCCAGATTTTGCCACCCTTGTGCACATGGAATAGTTCCTTACTACCTGAATAGTCTCATTCAAATCAACGGGTCTATTTCTGGGCAGAAGGATCGGCACAACGGATGTAAGGATGTCAGGTTTTCATATTATCATAAATTCCCCATGGGAAATACCATCCACAGCCTTTATAGGATTCCTGGAATATGAATTCCATGGGGAATCACTATGTTGAATAAGAAAAGACCCTTTTCTATAGTCTTTTTCCTCTGAGTCCTAAATTTGCAGCTGGTTCCTGTCTCAACATTGGGCCAAACTAGCCCCCAGATACAGACATACCTAGCCTTTGGGGAGTTTACATCCAGATCCAAACTTCAGCCTGGGCCTAAGTCAGTCAGTGTCAGTGGATAGAATTCCACTGAACTCAATGGACTGTGCATCAGACTTTTATAGTTGGGCCCACGTCCATCCGGAACAATACCTCTCCCAGCAATGCCACTGCAGTTCTTGGCCTGTTCCTCTAGAACATTGTTGCTTTTTAAAAAAAATAAGGGTTGGTCTTGAGGAGGCAGAAACTCTCTCTTCTTTTCCATCGGATGATTGAGTATCGAGCCCCTCCACTGAGATTTCTCCATGGAGACATTGGGTTTTCCTGGCAGGCCAGGCTGCAAACTACTCAGTGGAATGTCTATAGCTTTGCAGCTCAAGAGGAGCCCGCAGGCTGGGCATCTCAGCCAAGGGAAACACTGCCTTAGTCACAAGAATGCGCTCATGGAGACTGAGGTGCACACTGGATTAGCAGGCGACTGACTGAGCCGTTGGTTATTTCCCTCATTCTCCCCGCCACTAAAATCTAAAGTGCAGAGAAGACAAATCCACAGACAAGAAATCTGGAAATCCTAATGGACATGGGGGACTGTGGTTTGCTGGTGGATTCTTTGACTCCTGGTACTTGGGGTTTGTGCAGGGTGTGTAAACACACACAGACACACACAGCATAACTTGGCAAGCAAGAGTTTTCATGGCAAGGCACCAGGAAATGGGAGTTCCCCTCTCAACTGGGAGGAGAAGGGCAGTGAAGCAAAGGTGGGAATCAGACACAGCCTGAGTCTCGGTGGAACCCTGGCCTGGGCAGCTATTACACAAATAATCTCTAAGACCTGTGAGCCCCTGCTCATTGATGACACAGACGGTGCCGTAGAAAAACAGACTTAAATTGCTTCTTGTTCATGGCATCTGTAATGTGCAAATGGTTTTAGTCCAAGCCTTTGTGGTTGGAGTATCCTGACACCTCATAAATTATCTGAAAGGCGCAACAAAGCTTCAAAAGGATGAAACTCGACGCTGAGGTCAGCATGAATTTTCTTGCATCTCCTCCAGGGGAGGGGCCTTTTCATGCTGGTGGAAAACCACCACAGAAAAGAAGCAAAAAAAAGAGGGAATGTTTCTTGGAAGTAGAACCTCTGTGTTCAGGGAGACAAGGCTTTTTCTATTCTTTTCATCTGGCCGCCATTCTGCTCACACATTAGAGCTGGGTGGATCATGGAAGGCGCTATAGCCAGGTGACATTTCGTGGCAGTTCCAAACCCCCAGGTGTCCTCCTGCATATTGTTCTAAGCCCTTTCAGATAATTTCCCTATCCTAAGACTCAATCCTGCGTGGCGCTGATGAGCCTAAGTGGAAGTTGCCTGTGCTGAGCACCTTGGAGGATCAATCTGACAATCCTTTTCAGGCAAAGGAGATCAGAGGATGAAACTAAGTGCTGGAAAACCACGCTGGTCTTAGGTCCCTGTCTGCAGTTTTCAGAGACCAGAGCACAGCATCCTAGGAAATTGTTTATGGTCTGTATCATCTTGTATCCCCAAGCATCCTACTGATTTTCTTTAACTGCTGTTGCATTGTCAGTGCTAAGGGTCTAGAGGGTTTGTGAGGTGGTAGAGTCCAGGCAGAGGGTCCCAGGGGTGGTAGAGTCCATGCAGAGGGTCCCGGGGGTGGTAGAGTCCATGCAGAGGGTCCATGCAATAGCAGTTCCTAGGGCACTCTGATGTCATGAGCCATTGGAAGAGGGATGAGGAGGCGGGTACTGAGGTGCTACATAATCCAGTGGAAAATTCATGGAACTGGGGACCAACAGACCTGAGTTCCATTTCTGGTGCTTCTGCTGTGTCACTGTGGAAACTTGAGCAGGTCACTTCACCTCTCTGTGCTGATCTTTAACTACTGTGGGTTTTTCACTGAGAACAAAAGGGGACTGACGTCATTTTCATCCTGGTGGCTTTGCCTACTCTCTCCCTGGGCATTTCTTGTTCTCTAAATGGGGGGAATTACTCAAGAGACAAGGACATGGATGGGCAGGGAGGATCTGTGGGAGGATATAGGAGGTAGCCCAGAACCTTCTTTACGCTAGGGAAATTTTGCAACACTTCTCCATCTCCAGAGGTGAGAACCACAATGGAGACTGGCTGCTGGCTGCCACCAGTATTTCAGGCCCCGTGTGCATCGTACCTGCACTGAGCAGAGTTAGATGGCATGGTGCTAGAAAAGAGGACACCAGCTAGTGGTCCTTCTAGACTGGGGTGCCTAACACTAGAGAAGCTGACCCCGTGTTAGCAACGGGAGGCAACGTATGCAAAAGGTCTTTAATGACTGGGTTTAATGAGGGGCGGAGCCTCTGGTGGCAAGGACTTGACTTGAGTTGTTAATTCACTTCCAAGTGCTTTTGTGGTATGAAAAGCTATGTTACTGAGGAGTTAAAAGGGTAAAGCTTTGTGGGTGTGGGTGAGAAGTAGATGAAACACATCAAGCATCTGCCCTGGACCAGGCTTCTTGATGTGCAACTCCTATGTTAATTTGTCATGCCCTGTTTTCACATGACACCGTCTCCGGGATGGTAGGAGGGTTGTGCATTTCTTGAGGTGCCCGGTAAAATGCACTCTCGAGCGATAGCAAGTGCAGTTTAATTTTAATCTGTCACATCATCCACCACTTTGCTATATTTTATTTCATCTAAAAATGTTACAGGTTAAGTGGGAAACGGCCTTCCACTGATGATGGACAAGACTTCTACATCCTGCTTTCTTTGCGTCGCTGGCAGCGCTTGATCCCACTCCATATATCAATCTTTTCTTATGAATACGGAACTGATTTTATGGCAGCAAGATGCTTTTCACTAGATTTAGGTTATTAAAGTAGGGAGAAGAAAAGTCTCTGTTCTGCCCTTTATTTGGGACAGACCTTGAGTTTTACAGGCTTGTTTTAGTAAGTAATTATTTTGGTAATGCTGGGGCCTCTTTTATTGAATCGTAAATGCATCCAGGACAGCCTTGGAAATAACAAGCAGACCTTTCTGTTAAAGGCTGTGGATTGTACTGATTAGCAGATCTGAACATTACTAGTGTATTTTAAGATTGCTATTACTGCATAGGCCCTAGTCCTGCCAAATTCTTATGCATACATTGAAATTCATGCACATGAATGGCCCTATTGGCTTCAAGAGATGACTAATGCATTGGGTTAAGCACTTGTGTAAATGTTTGCAGGACTGTAGAGGGGGGAAAAGCCCCTCTCTCTGGAAACATCCTCTCTGACCATCTTAGGGAGAAGGATCAGATAACTGGGATCTTTATTAAACTTATTATAAAAAATGTTCTGGGACCAGTTCAAGTACCGATCAGAAACCACATTGTTCAGTTAATCGCGTTTAGATGCCATTTCAGATACAGAATATGATGTTAGTCTCAGATTAAAAACATAATCTGCCCTTTATCACACACTCACACACACTTATTTTAATTTATTTGTATCTGTCTTGGCTGGTGTTCAAGCCTTTCACCGATGATCTACTGACAGGCTTTGAAAACCTCCCTTCCAACTCCAAGTTTGCAGAACCCACCATACTATATTGAAAAGTTGCATGAAATGGACGTGATGGCTGCCTGCTTTGTATACTGCAGAGATCCTGTAGAGTTCAGGAGGCTAAATTGCTAAGCCTAGGGGGTGTGTGTCCTTTAACAAAATGAAACAAAGGTGCTGTCCAAATATATTTAAATCCCATCTGAAATTCCTGAAAGGATTTGTGGCCCTGGCATTTTTTTATTGGACAGATATCAGTTTTGTCAAACGAGTTTCTTTCCTTTCTTCCAATATCTTACATGGCAACAGGATGCCTGTGTGTTCTCTTTATCAGTAGAAAGGCAGATTTTGAAGACATCTGAGGGGCTTCCTATGTGGCCACGCTGCCTGATCCACAGTACCAGGCTGCCTCATGACTTCTTTAGAAGGAAGTTCATCAGTTGCAAGGATTGCAGTGAACTTTTAATTCATGGCAAGGAATAAAGTTCTAGCCTCATCGAAGTCAACAGGCGTTTTGCCCGTGACTTCAATGGAACCAACAGGAATTCACCCATAATGTTTTACCTATGGCATGCAAGATTGGTTTAGCTTAGAACTCAGTCTCTAGAGTTTCCTGCTGGTGAAGTGAAATATTTGTTATAAGCAAAATTCCTGGACAGGGCGAGCAAAGGCTGTTCAGCCTCCACGTCCTATCTGTGGTAAGCAATGGGTGAGAGAATAACAAGCCTATTTTTGAAGAATGAATGTTCAGGCTCCAAGAAGAGTTGAAGATGCACTTTTTAGCAATCAGGAAAATATCATTAGGGTGGAGTTTTCAAATGCACTCAGTGTTGATCTAACTCTGCTTTCTTTGAAGTCAAGGGGAGTTTTATCAATGACCTCAATGGGATTAGAGTTAGGCCAACAATGAGTGCTTTTGAACATCCCACACTTTATGCTTAATATTTTAATAAGTTTCTTGTTTGAATGCTGGTGTTCTTTTAATATCTTCACTAAACCACAGTTGTTATTCTTAAGTATTTGTGCCTAAGTGCCCCAGCCATTTCTCAGGACCCCCTTGTGCAAGGCATTGCACAATCACAGAACAAAATGACCGTCCCTGTGCAAAGACTTTCAGTCTAAGTGGAGCTATGTGCATAAAGCTTTTTTCAGCTTGCTGGCAATTTCAAAAAAATCAAAAACCAAATTTTGTTTCTGGCCCAACCAGAAACATTTTTATTCTAAATTTTAGGCCAATTGAAAAGTTGGGGGAAAAAAATCATATTGAGTCAAATAAAACGTTTCATTTCAACAAAATCTAATTTTTTTTTCCATATTTTGACCATTTTAAAAAGTATTTTGTATTGTTTTTTAAATAAAGTAGAAGGAAATTCTGAAACAAAACTCATTCTGAAAAATCAAAATGTTTTGTTTAGAATATGTTTAAATGAAACATTTCAGTTTTTCATTATTTTTTGGGTTGTTTTTTGACCAAAAACAATGGGTGAAGTCAACACAAATTTGCAAAACATTATGGTGTCACTGAATCTGCATTTTTCAAGAGAAGTTTCAGCTGAAAAATGTTCTCCCACCTCTAAATCTGAGTAACTACACAGTGTAAAGAATTTTGAAATGTTTTACAGTCTCTTTCGCTGATATTTGGTTTCTCAGTGTCAAAAATGACCTTGCTTTTCAGCCGCCTGCACTTGGCTCAGTGATTGAAATGAAACACTACCAAAAAAAAATCACATTGTATTCATGCTAAGAAATGTTTTGCACTGTGTGAACCTTACGCCTCTTGAGTAGACTGAATGCAGTTATTCTTTGATTTCAGCAAAGAGGAAAGTTCCCAAACTCTCTCACGAGGTTTGGTTTGTTTCTTAAAGCCCAGCACCCTGGAGGCATGTGATTAGGTAAGACTCTCAGATTTCATTTTTAAAATTTTAAGTTTCTAGTCCTCACGGCTGAAGAGAAAAGCTTGAAAAAACCAACCCAAGTGGAATCTAAAGACTCAAAGACCAGAGGGCAAATAAAAAGAACAACATGTTTTATTTTATTTTTTTTTATAATCTCATGATTTTTAATTCACTCTCATGATTTTTGGGGCCTGACTCTTAGACGCCCGGGGTTGGCAAGGCAGCAAACTCCAGTGGCAGAACTTCAAAGTTGTTTGCTAGTAAGAGGTCTGAGCTGTAACACTGGAATGTGGCTACAA
Organism: Mesoclemmys tuberculata; assembly: GCA_007922155.1. Lineage (NCBI taxonomy): Eukaryota > Metazoa > Chordata > Testudines > Chelidae > Mesoclemmys > Mesoclemmys tuberculata. The sequence continues at coordinate 7,216,652 of ML675646.1, forward strand.
CCTCAGAGCCAAACTTCTCCAGAGTTGAGGGTTCTTTAGATCTGGGTGTTTGGTTTGGCCCTTCTGCACAAGCAAAACTTAATTGCCTGTTCTGAGGTTAGGGTGACTAGATGCTTGTTCTTATATAGGTGCCTATAACCCTCCCCATCTGATTTTCACACTTGCTATCTGGTCACCCTACCTGAGGTGTGGAAATCCAAGGGTCATTTGTTATTACCAGAAGCCACCTCTTCTGGGGCACATATTTGCTCCATGATAACAGTGAACATGTCAGATGAAACTCAAGCAGCAGGCATTGTGTTAATGGACTCAGAATGGTACTAGATTGTGTTCCTAGAGTCCTGGCAAGGTGCCCATTGAGATGGCAAGTCAGCGTGGAAGAACAAGGCTATTTTTCACTTGCACGCAAGAAGAACGAGGGATTGTTGTGGGAGGTAGCCTGAGAAATGAAGTTGCATGGTCAGTGTTAACCCAATAATAAATACTCCGTCAGCTCCTGCAAAGAGAACAGAGAGCTCTGGAAACCCTGTGGAAAAATGAAGCTAGCCAGAGGACAAGCAGCCGCAGTGTTAATCAGCATTTCTAAAGTAGCTTTGATCCTGCTGTCTCCACCACCATGGTGGTTGGGACCGGGATTCCAGTTCCATGGGAAAATCTGAAATATTAAAAAAAAAAAAAAATAATTCCACTTTGGAATGAAACCTTGACATTTCCCACACAGAGGGAATTCTGAAATTTTGTCTGGAAAAAAAAATCAGCACGACACTTTGTTTAGACTTTCCTCAACAAAATTGTTGAGGTTTCCTGAGCTGCCCGGAGACCTGGCAGCCCTGCTCCTGGACTTTCTGCCAACAGAGCTGGAAACCCTGCTAACCCCAGCTGGCACCAGGGCTCGGAGGGCTCTAGGCTGGTAGGGTAGCCGGGGGGCCAGCTGAGGTGGTTGCAGGAATAGGCACAGGCTGGGGCAGTCTGTCTGAATGACCAGGCCGCTGGAAATTCTCCCAGCAAGATGGAGCGGACAGAAGTGGCTGCTTCCATTAGGAGTCTATATACTGCCTTGGGGGCCAGGGTCACCTGTTAGGCCCGTATTTATGGATTGGCTGGGTCCAGGTTGAATGGCAGGTAGTTCCTTCAGATGACTCATCTCAGAGGCTCCCCGTCTACAGCATGGGGCCTGGAAGGGCTGAGACCCCTGGCTCAGGACTGGGCTGCCAAGCTCCTGGCTCTGCGGCAGCCTGCCAGGTGGGGAGGCAGGGGAGCTGATAGGACCCCAAGCAGGTTTCCCTGGGAAGCCTGCCCGCTTTCCAGGGGAAGATTCAACACAATGGAGAGGTTCCTGCAGAGTGTTTGCTTTGCTGACTCTGCGCTTTCTGCCAGAAGAATGTTCCACTGGCAAATTCCTGACCTGCTTCACTTGTCACCTGGGATTAAACCGAGGCCTGCCAGCGCGAGGAGACCGAGTCGCGCCTCAGCTGTCAGATGGAGCAGCCTTGTGTTCTCTGTGGACCAGCCTTGAGCAGGGGAGCCCTAACACACAGTGACCAGGATCACAATGGGCCTTTCAAATGTTAAATCTTCGTGTCCACGCAAGCCGGGGAAATAGAGCCATGGGGCCAGTTCCGAGAAGGAGGAAACGGAAACCATTTGTAAATCCCTGCCCAGGGCTATATCACCAGAAGGGCTAAATTAAGGCATGATTTTGCCTTGTGAGTGCAGCCCATAGTAAAGGGCACTGGATAACCACACTGCCCCCAAGGGAGATGTACTGATTAGATGTAGTGGTAGCATCCAGAGGTGTCCATCAAGGACCGTGGCCCCATTGCGAAAAGACAACCTGCCTCTTGAAAGGTTGCAGGAGACGCGTTCCCACTGCTGTGTCCCTTACGGGCTGCAGCCTAGCTATCCTGGCATGACCAGGCAGCAGAGCTGGGGTGTACGTAGGCGTGGGGAGATGGCAGCCTGTAGCTTCACTGCTGCACTCACCCCACCTCACCACAGTGGGTCGGGAAACCTAGCTCTGACCTGTCCCCGCAGCAGTTGTTCTACAGAGCAAGCTGCAGCGATCCCTTCTCCCTGCGAGTTTGTGCACAAAATGGAGACTCAGCGAGGACTGGCTGGAGGTCCAACAGGAACCTTTAATGTGGTTCCTTGGGCCTGGAGACACCACTTCTTGTGGGTGCTCTTGTCTTGGGGGCAGCCGGGGATCTCCTGGCTCTCTGGAAGAGCAGACCATAGGAACATCATGAGTAAAAAAACAAGAGGCGGGGGGAAAATATCCAAACCAAAGACACAGAGCAGAGGAAAATAGCTGTGAGCCCCATGGGGCGGAGGATATGAGCAGTGCTGGGCCTAATTGTTTTCTTCCATGCTGCCTAAGGAGGAATGTGGCTGGGACAGCATCGCTCTCTCGATTAGATCTGGGCTGAGTGTTTATTTTCCAAAACAAACAGACTCGTGGTACAAAGAAACTGGAACTGCCGTTCCCATAGAGTGAATCTCAGAGAGGCGCCCTCGCAGCAAAACTCAGACCTGGTTTCAAACACCCTCAAGTCCAGGGCTTTTGAGATCTTAGGTTTTGGGGTTGGTTGCGAATCCAGATCTGGATGTGAATTCTGAACAAGTCTGTGCTCACTGAAAGTTCAGGGGTGTTCAGATTGGGGGAACACAGAAAAGTGGTGTCGGTCCAGGCCCTTTACTGACAATTAGTCTGAAATTTAGTGAGCCATCTAATTTGGACCCCCATTCAAGGAGGCATTTCGATTCATGACAGCATACGTTAGCTCTAAGTCGTCTCCTGAACTGGGGCCCTAACATCTCTGTGCTGTGATCTCCTCAGATTTTCACAAACCTAGCAGGTTGGCCTGGGTCAGAACATTGGGGAACCTCTGAAGAGCATCAATGGGATGCTAGAAGTGGGGCTGGCCGCTCACTAGGTGGCACTCTGCTTTCGGAGTCAGCACGGAATGAAAATCCCTGTGCAAAGGGATCCTGTGCTGATGGAGGTGCCGACTTGGGTTGAGATGTAAAATCCAGTCCCTGACCACCATTGATCACTGGAGATCCCTTAACCCTTTTCACAAGAATAGTTTCCAGCTGGCCCAGTTTCAGCCCAGATCATTTTTCTGCCTCCAGTATTTCTCCTCACTCTTTGCCATAAACTGTAGTGTGGGTTTTTTGGGTTTTTTTTTTCTGTGCAGTGTTAAGCAGCAGGATTTTCCAGATCAAAAGTAGTTGAACTGATCCTGATATAACCATTAACTACGTCACAGCAATGTTGTGAGGCATAACTGTTCAGGACCAGATTCTCAAAGGAATTGAGAGTCCTAATTTCCATTGAAATCAATGGAACGTAGGAGTCTAATTACCATGGAGTATCCGGGCCTAATGAGGTCATAGTCTTTGGTCAAGATTTTTAAGTGAGGCCCTGCTGATTTTTGGTGCCTTCATTTCTGGTTGCCTAGCACTTTAAAGGTGTCTGATTTTCAAAAAAGTGGCCAAACCTCTGAAAATCAGACCTTTTGTCTCTGATTGAGCACCCACAATCACTCAAGTTGATAGCTTGCCCTGCTGAAATCAATGGGAGTTTTGCCATTGACTTCAATGAAGCCAGGATTTCATCCTGAGAATCTTAGCCTTCATAATTTAATATCACTTCTAGTTCTTCTTGCTTATTTTCCAGACACCTTGGATTTGTGTGTAGATATTTAAATACATTCATGCTCCTTTTAAACTCTTATTCATCTTCATTGTAGAATTTCTACAGTTTATGCCTTATTATTCAAGTTGGAAATACATTTAAAAGTAGGTTAGTTAAAGTATGAGAAATCAAACTGCAGGGAACCAGCCTTCAGTGTCCAGAAATGACTAAATGACCTATTAGGTCTTCTCCATCTCTAAAGTCTATCATTCTTATGTGTTGGATCCTTTTTAAGTGAAAGCTCCCTCTCTGTCCCCATCCTAGCTAGCATAAAGACCACCTAACAATTCCTACAAGATTGAACCCTGCGAAGTTGGTATCCATCTGCTAACGTATAGACCATTTCCCCTCATCAAGGTCATTACAATGCTCTATGAATCCCAAACTCTTCTCTCTACATTCTCTAGTTGGTCTTCAGAAGATGGTGGACTAGTCAATGTGGCTACCATTGCTACAGAATGCGACTGTTTTAGCTACAGCCAATAAATGAAAAGAGGTGGACTGAAAATCACCTGCCATCTGTCATCTGTTAGAATGAAACTAGGCACTCCTCTCTCTTCGGGCTGGCAGCAAATTTGTCAGAAAAACAGCATTCCGCCTATGCTGCAAACAAAGCAGGCAAGCGTTCCCACATCTCGAGGACTTTGATTACGTTGTTGTCCCAGGGCTGATGCAGATGCTGTCCTGAACAGTGGCATCCCAGTCTGGCCAGTAAATTAAATGACTTTTTGAATAAGGAACCCTAACTCAGTAATTCTTTACATTCCCTCTCATTGTGTAGGGAGATCATGGTGGTGCAGTTTTGGAAGGTGACATATTTCCCTCAGAAAACAATTCCACTTAAAAGTTAATCAATTATGTTAAATCAGATGGATTCAGAAGAAAGAAAATGAGGTTTTATGCAGTCTATTTAGTTCCAGACAAATTTAACCAAAATTAAAACACCAGCCTCCCCCACTTCTGATGTTATCAATCCGAGGTATTGCACTGGAGTCTGATCTGAATTAAATCCACAAGCCGGGGCTATCTTAATATTTATGTTTTCTACTGGTGAACTCCTGGTTGCTCTCACATAAATAAATAATAATAACAATTACCTCCAAAGTCTTAGTGCACTTGCAGAACCCAGTGGTCACTGATGCCAACTTAATTACAAGAATTAAGACGTATCACTGGAGAAGGCATCTTTCCCCTGCCAGCTGATATAAGTGTTTGCTATGAAACTCTCCATAGAAAGGAATATACATAGAAAGTTTCCACCAAAGACTGTACTCTGAGCTGGCCTGGACTCTGCTATTAGCAAAAAGGAGGAGGAAAGAAGAAACACCATCTGAAATGGCAGAAGTCTTAGGAGACTGGTGTACTTTGGGCATAGAGATACCAATGTGGACATTCAGGGCAACATAACAATAGACCATTTATTTGTTTGCAGTGTTGTTGTAGCCATGTTGGTCCCTGAAGAAGACCTCTGTGTAGCTCGAAAGCTTGGCTCTTTCACTAACAAAAGTTGGTCCAATAAAAGATGTTACCTCCCCAACCTTGTCTCTCTAATTTATCAGTGTTCTGAACTGGGAAATCAAAGCCAGTGAAAGGGATCTAAGGACATTTTGTGAGGCACTGGAATTCGTCACAGAACCGGAGCTTTCTATCCAGTGGGAACCCAGTGGAAAACAAAGCAACCACAGGTGAGGGGCTGGAGCCATCAGGTTGAAAAACAGGACTCATGAACTGTTTGAACATTATGAACAACAAATTTGGTGTGGACATGGGCAATAATGTCAAAAAATAAACACAATAAAATAAAAACAGGAGGAACTGGTCACTTACATGCTGGTTCTGTGGCCACAAAAAGAAGAATTGTTAGAAATTTAAAGCAAGCCAGGACAGAGCATCACAAGTGCAGGACACGTTGGCAAAGCCTGGAGAAGAAAGGAACAGCCCTTCTGATTGAGTCAGGACAGCTAAACAGGAATAGTGAGAGTGCAGCTATTGAATGTGTATGAAATGCACAGGGATTTTGGACACTAGCGCCAATATAACATTTATTAGAACAGACATGTTAAGAATACTAAAGGATAAAGGATCCAAAATCAAACAGCCTAACTGGTCTCAAATGGAAAGAGTTATGCCCCATCCAAAAATGGTCAAATTGCATTTAAGAACTGGACCTCAGAAATTTGAGGAAGAGGCCTGGATAGCAAAGATAATGGATGAACTCATGACTGACACGGATTTTGTTATGGCTAATCACCGGATCAGAATTGCCACTGAAAGTGTCCTGCAAATCCAGTCTGTGGAAATTACCGTTAGAGATGTGACCCAGGTGAAGCAAATGATTTGCTGTGAGCTCTCTCCTCATGTCCCAAGGGGAAAGGAGAAGAGACACTGAAATCATAATTGCAAACACATGTTTGGGTAACTTTCCAGCAAGTGAAAACTGAGGGATAGTTGAGACATGCTTTGAAATAGAAGATCCAGGAAAAGATTCCCGTTCGCTTGCTGAATTTTTTATGCTGAACAGCAAATTGCTAAGAAAGAACCTTGGTATCAGTGTGTGAACCCTTGAATGTTGGCACGGAGAAAAGCTTAAGGGGAGAGAGATGAAAGGGAGCTCCCAGGAAAATGAGGAGAATATTGTGGAAAATATTGAGAAAAATGATTTTTTTCATTTTTCTCAAAATTTGGTGTTTAAAATATATATATATATATGTATATATTTGGTCAGAAAACGGAAAGCCCCAAACCTGAAAACCTTTGTCTGAAAACTGAAATTTTTCCAACAGTTTTTGGCTGAAAAAACATTTTTCAGCCCCACATTGCCCAAAACTTTTGGTTTTCAGCCAAAATTTTTCTGGTTTTGGGCTCTCAGTCTTCCAACAAAAAAATAAGGTTGTTTTTTTTTCAAGGAAAGCAGATGCTTTCTGCAAAAATTTTCATTTAGCTAAAAGCCCCATTTTCCATCAAAATCTTGCCAACGGAAATATTTTGACTAGCCCTATTTCGACTGGAATTTTCCAGTACAGTGCTGACATGAGCTGCAAGAGAAGGGTTTGTAGAACGAAGTTACGCTCATTGCTGTAGTGTGAGGACATAAACACAAAGAGCCCTGCCTGAAGCAATAACTAGAGAGCTTGTGACTGGGAAGATGAGTTATTTTTAGTAACTAGGGAGAATCCCAAACTTTATAACCACTCCCCTCACCTAGCCTATGTAAAATGCATGATCTTATTACTAGTAAACTTGTCCTGCCTCACTGCTTTCCTCCTATTGCTTGCTTTACGCTTGTTGCCTTTTGTCTTCAATTACAATGTAAACTTGCTGAAGCAAGGACCATGGCCAAGATTGTTCAAAAATAGATGGCTAAAGTTAGGGTCTATATTTGGACACTAAATAAGTGGCAGATTTTCTCTGCGTGCATCCCCTCTTGTGTGAATCCTCAGGTCTTTCCTTTTCCTGTCCCAGAGGGGAATGCTGCCATTTGCTCACTCTTAGACTGGGACATGGGCCCCAGCACCGTGTGTAGCAAGTGGGCTTACCCAGTGGGTCCCACGGGATTTGGCACCTGCCGTTCTTCCTTTGGGACTCTGTGCCTATCAGTGATTAAAAAGCCTTCTTAAAAGCAAAGTATTGTTTCTTTTGACGTAGGAACAATGCATTTGGTGCAAAAGGATTTTAAAACAAGAGCCTACCCTCGTGTCTATCTTACCTAAAGCCATGTGTGACGGGGTATGGACCCTGCCCTGGCATTAAAAGGCTCCGCTGGAGGGTGGGCAAGGCTCAACTGAAGATGAAGGCCCACTGCCAGAGGAGCTGGGGGAGAAGATAAAGGCAGAAAGCGGAGCTGGGAAGACGAGCGCGGTAGGGAGAGAGAGGAACGGCTCTGTAATCCCTCTCTGGTGGAGGAAGGGCCTAGAGAGGCAGATGTACAGGGAGCCCAGGGAGGAGCTGTGGAGAAGAGCCTAAAGAAAGGCCGAGGTAGGCAGGAGTCCAGGGAGACAGTGAGGGGTCTGACAGAGCAGAGTTTAGCTGCTCACCACAGGCTCCCTGGTCTGGAACCCGGAGAAGGAGGGCTGGCTTTTCCTACCAGCCACAGACAAAGGTGGGGTGGAAACTCCCTGACCCACCAGGACAGTGGAGTTTGTAGCCAGGCCTTTGGGGAGAGAGCTCTGGGCGGTGTCGCTCCACACAGGAGCAGGAGGAGAGCCCTGCAGAGCCTGGGGAGGGACGAAGAGTTTGCAGAGGAGAGTGGCTGGGTGTGGGCAAAGAGTTCTGTTTATCTGGGTTTAGTTTATTGGACTCTCTGTTCTCCAGAAGGAGTGGGTCCGAACATGGCCTGGCCAGAAGGCAGCGTCCTGAGGCGAGGTGGATCGGAGTGGCTGTCCGCAGGGGCACTACATGAGGCGTTTCCCCTGCCGGTTATTATGCCCGCCCGGCCACGAGGGGGAGTGCCAACGGTGCACTCCACTCCTCCACTCCAGGCCGTGCCCTGACGGTAACGAAGGCTGGCCTAACTCCTTCAGACGCCCCCTGCAGTGTCTGTCTCTCAATCTGGGTCCCCAAAACAACTCCCCATCCCTTGAAAGAATATTCCCTTTTAAGACTGCTACAGTCTATATATCTCTACTGTGTACGGGCCTTTCCTTTCCTTGCGTTGTCTCTTAACAACCCTTCAATGTTTGCCCAGGGCTGGCTTATCTTGAGCCATTTTTTCCCTTATTGCTTGTTTTTCCTTATAACCCCCTATTAAACTAAGCCAATACATTCCTGCAAGAAACATCCCAATAACCAGGTCAGTGTAGTGGATTCATAAATATTACAGACCAGCTCCATGTCCCACGCTCCATTGACACAAACAAAAATCTTGAGCTAAATTTCAGTAGCAGAATCTTTATTACTGGTGAGGATCTAAGATTCAGAAAGAATCCCATAGGTCCCAGCAGATAGCCACAGTGCCAGCAGCTAGGGGGGAAAAACATATTTTGACTTGTAAACTGAACAAATGGATATGGAATCCAGGAACAGGAAAAAAACATGGGCTCTGTGATACCATTTAACTGTTTTATGTGATTTTAGTATTAAGGTTTCAAGATGTGCGGACTTTTAAGTGTCTGCTGGTCTAATTACTGCTCCATGACAGCATTTAGCAGTTTGCATAGACTGACCTGCCAGTTTTGGTCAAGGATTTTGTTTTTTATTAGCACTGTATGGAATGTTTGTGGCAGTGTCTTTGGTTAAATCATTCAGTCCTGTGCCCGTGTAGAATTAAAGTAACCCCCCCCCAAAAAAAACCACAAAAAAACCCCAAAACAAAAATACCCCATGGGTCTGCAAAAACTGACACGTTCAACGGTAAATAGCCCCTCAGTGCAAAGAGGACATGTCTGAAAGGAGGATTTACCGTAAGGAGGGGCATGGGGGCGGGACGTTTCACAAAAAATGTGCAGGAAAGTTTTGTAACAGCACTCCTTAAAAAAAACAATCACACACAGACAGGCTCTCCAGATAGGTTTGCTTAGGCTGCACAGCTGTGCTGGGACTGTAAGAACGGAGCACTCTAGTAATTTCCCCCAAACTCTGAGATATCCCTTTCCAGACTCCAATGATCTGGCAGGATCCTCAGAAAAAGAACTGACATCCAAAGAGTTTCGCGAGGTGCTAATTTCTGAGCACAAGATGCGGGGGGAGATGGGAGAGGAGGTTTCCAAGGTAGGGGGAGAATTCCACATACCTGCTCAGAGGTCTGATGTGGCTGAGGTCCCTACATTCCCCTGAAGGGGGTATGGGAGGAAAAGAGCAGAAAGAGCAGAATTTTTGGCAGTAGAAATAATTCAGGGCATGGGGTGGGGGGTCTGGGCTGTGCGTGAGGGGGATGAAGGTTTGATCCAGAAGGGGGCCGGTGGGGAGGGGCAGGAAGAGAGGAACCCTGCTCTAATGACCCTCCATGTGTGGGGCTCATCTCTTCTTCACTTTTCCCACGCACTCAAGGCACTGTTCAGCTCAAGCTTTATTTCACCCCATGCACCCTCAACAAAACTCTGCTCTCTTGTGCCCCTCTCCCCATCTCTGCGTGACTCCATCCCTCCTCCGCCCAGCCCTCCGTGGGCCAGGGGAACCAGCGGGGCAGCGGGAGCATGTGCCTGTGTTTGGGAAGGGGCGGCGGGCAGGGATGTGGGAGGGGGGCAAAGAGGGGGCGAGGGATGCGTGAGGGGAAGGGTTAGGTGGATGAGCTGAGGTGCGGGGGAGGGCCGGTTATCTTTGCACCAAGTCTCCATCTGAAAGGCTCTCTCAGCGCACCAGGCAGCAATGCTAAAGGAGGCCCCTCCAGCGCTAACACCCTAGTGCAGAGTTGCTGGGCTCGCTCCCTGCCCTCACACACACTAGACCTGCCGTGCCTACAAGTCTCTTCCGCACGGTACATCCCTGCTCAGGGCCCCCACCCCAGAGCCTTGCCCATTGCTCTGGAGTATCGTCTTGCTCCAGAATCGAGCCAGGCATCAACACATGCAGCTTTCTGTACGCGCCCCATAATTCAGCCTTCTGCTTTGCTAACCTCAGGATTCTGGCCAGCCAGAAGGAGAGGCTGCCAAGTCCATCAGCGTTAGACAGCCAGTAGGCTGCTCCACCTGGCTGTCTGGAAAGCATTCTTCCGCTCACTGGGGAGGTTCCCATTTCCTCTGAAGGAAGGTCCACCCGAATGATTCCTGGTGTCAGTTTCAGCGCTTCCCTCCGTGGGCACTCAAGCCGGAAACCCAGAACCCTTCTTAGGGCCAGTTCAGCCTCCTGCCGGCCACACAACCCTGGGAAGTGCAAAATCTGGCTAATGAGCCAGTCCAAGCAAGTGTGTGTGTGTGTGTGTATGTGCACGTGTGCATGCTTGTGTGCGTGTGTGTGTGTGTGAGAGAGAGAGAGAGAGAGAGAGAAACCATAGGTGCCCGTCCAAAGACTTCTCTATCGCTCAGAGACAGTAAGAATCCATCTTCCACAGCCCTTCTACAAGAAAGAAAAGCTTTTGTCGAGAGGTGAGACGATCATGGGGACCCCAAAGCAGCTTTGATCCTCTCCTTCTTCAAACAGGGAACAAGGCAATAGATAAAGCTTTGTGACACCATTAGACCTGGCAGGGCATCTCCACACTGCCGTGCCTGGGAGTGACTGCAGCACGTGTAGACCACCCTGAGCTAGCTTTAATCGGGCTCCCGTGGGTGCCGGAGCAGTGAAGTCGCAATGGCCTGGGCGTGGGGGGGATGGAACAGCGTTCGTGTCGCACTCCCTGTCAATACCCAGCCCTGGGAAGCTAATGATCCAACCTGTGGATCAAATTCAGTGATGAATCCTGGTCATGTGCCAAATGCCTGCTTCCCCTCCTCCAAGTACAGTTCCCCGCAGCCAAGACCTGGAGCAGGAGGGACAGAGGTATGCAAGCCACTGGTCTCTGCGCTGTCCATTCATGTAGAAAGGCAGATCCAACTATGGAAAACCTGGGGGGTGGGGAGATAATCCCCTCCTAAGTTAATAAGCAACTGGTGACAGATGAACAAGGAAGAACATTTAACGTACTTGGGAAACCGGAAAGACCTTGCATTTTCTTCTTGCTTTGTGAGTGGACTCCCATTGAAGCTAGCAGGATGGGAAGGATGTGTGTGCACAGCTGGGAGAACAGATTCCAAAGAGAGAGGGATGTTGTCAGGCTAAAACAGACCAACGGGACTGCTAGCACAGAATCCCACCCCTAGCAGTGGCAAAGGCCAGCTTCTTCAGAAGAAGGTATGAAGTCCTCACCAGATATTATACCACGACCAGAGCTAGTGATGATCTTTAGCCCCAAAGCAGGAGGAATATGTATTTCTATTATCAAAGCTAATCGTAACTTGCTGATGCAATGTCAAAGGGATCAGTAGGTAGGGCTGTCCCGTATCCTGACTCAGTTTTTTCTTATCTGAGGAAATGCAGCTTTCAGTTTGTGTGCATCAATGAGATGGGGCCAGAAGAGGAGAGAGAAAGAAGGGAAGGAAAGAAAGAGAAAAGAAACTATGGGTCTAGGATTTGGGATGGTAGATGGGTGCACAAGTAGTCACATGAATATGCACATTCATTTTGTGTTCATAAAAAAGAGTGAAATGCATGATATGTAACACTTCAAACAAGCCGCAACGTTACAAATTCTGGCAGGCTCGTGTGATGTACATATCTTGCATCTGCAATGGGTTTTTTTCTGTATGCTGTATCTTTAAATGGTGAGATGTTCACTCCCTGCATTCCTGCTGTGGAGGCAATTGCTATTTTGTGTTCAGCTTTGCTGTAGCTTGTCATATGTGAGACACACACATGGTGCTTTCTCTCTTTCTCATTTTTCCTTAACCTAAACTAAGTCATTGTAGACTGACAGTATAACGATTTTCTTTTTGTGCATAGAAGCATAACAATAATTCTGGCAATGAAGAAGTTAATATAAAAAAGAGCAGAGAGAAAGTGAAGAAGCAGGGAACAGGTCTTCTGGTTAAACAAACAGAAGGAAAAGTAGACAGATAAAATGACCACTCATGCAAACATGGAAGATTTCCAGTTTAATGAATGATAATAATAATTTCAAATGTATATACAGAGATGTGAGCAATATTTCTGTGCAAATACTATCACAGAAGGTAGTGAAAAATGTCAGTTTTCTTAACATTGGCAGGGAATGGACATTTGCAGTTCTGGAAGATTTGTGTTTTCCATAGGCACCAGATGAGATGAAGTATAAAGCCTTTACAGAGGTGATTAAAAAGCATTTAGTCCTAAAAACAAACATTATAGCTGAAAGAAATCAGTTCCAGCTAAGGAATCAAATGGAAAGAGAAAATACCTCTGAATTTTCTAACCAGTTTGAGAAAGCAATCCATTACTTGTCTTTTGGTAACCTTCTGTAAGAGAGATCAGATCTCTGCAGAGATCAGAGGTAAGAAATCTGGCGTACACAACGCACCACGGAAGGAGCTGTGGACACATCTTTAGGGCTATACTCTCAGATCGTGCAGTCAGCATAGGGCCGCTGACATTAACTGATCTACTCTGATTTCAAAATGGAATAGATCAAAGTGCACTAGGGAACTTCTAGTGTGTGGTAGCTGGGGCCACACAGCCAGTGAGTGCATGGCATACGAGGGCACTGTAGATTTACACACCAGATTGCCATGTACTAATTGTTCATCACGAGCCCTGAGATACCAATTTATACTAGCTGAGCCTTCTGGCCCTAATTGGTGCTGAAACCCACAAAGAAACATGTTTTCCAATTCAAGGAAGCATTGCTACCAACTTGCCATTGCTTTCCCCCACAATTTTGCCTTCTCAAAAAGGGTGCAGTTTAAACTGGGCTGAAAATTTCCCCCATAATGTTTGATGTTTTGGCACAGCTTAGTTATTAATAGAATCTCCTTTTAAATAAAAGGGCAATTAGAATTGACACCCCGGATTAAGGATGTTCCTGATTTCAGGATTTCTTTCTAAATGAAAGAAATGTTGGAGTTACACAATAGTTTAGTCTCCTGAGGGCTGTAATATTTTGGTCTAATTCTGGTTGCTGGACATGGTGTATGGGAGCTGGGTGGTGTCGGTGGCCAGTGATGTACAAAAATATCAGGCTATATAAGATGATGGTCTCTTCTGGCCTTAAACTCTATGACTACAACACACAAAACTCAGCCATCAAAAATGAGCAAGCTATTTGCTCTGTGCTGCCATTTTGATTTTATTTTTATTGGACATTTGGATATATTTTTTACCCACTTTCAAGCCTGATTGCAGCTAGATGTTTGGGTCAAACTCTGCTCCCCCTTACACCAGCATAGAGCTCAGTGGAGTTACTACAGATTTATATTTGCACTGGTGTCACAAAGGCTCTGATGCTGCAGTGGGGTCTCACAATGGGACCTCAGTAAGATGACTTCATAGAATCATAGATTAGGTTTGGAAGGACCTCACCAGGCCATCTAGTCCAACCTCCTGCTCAAAGCAGCACCAACCCGACTAAATCATCCCATCTTCAGTGGGGCTCTGGCGCGAACAAAGTGTTCATTGCAGAGTTCATTGCAGAATTGAGGCTTAAAGGCAGAACTTGGCCCCAAATGCAATTAATTGAAGAGCTGCCCATAGATACCCTCTTACTGAGCGTGGTCCTTCTCTCATTGAAACCAATGGCAAAACTCCCATTGACTTCAATGGAGCAGCATGAACCCTGCGGAGAAATTCCTTTTCTTCTTCTTCTTCACAGAACAACTTTGCAATAGCTGCCGTCTCTGCCCTGTGACACGCTGAAACAATTTGGGACTTTCATTCCACTTTGCTGTCCTGCGAGCTTTGCTACGTCCGATTCTTCACATGTGGGTTGCTCTGCGCAAAGTTGAGGCTGGCCTGCTGGCATTCTCAGTGTGAAAGCGAAGGTTAAACTCCACGGGAAGGCTCTGTTAGAAGGAATATGTTTTTGTAAAGTTTTCAAAGGCACCCCAGTTTGGGGCTTACTGCACAGGCTAATCCGCTCCGTGAAGCTTAGTCCCAAATCACGCTGGGCTCTGATGGTAAAGCACTCCTCCTTTCCAGGAGCTAAGCCAACCCCCACATCCTAGCTCGCTGGTGTTCTGGTACTTAGGCGCTTTGTGGTCAGAAGACGGCCTATCCTGGAATAGCTAAAGAGACGTTAGAAAGTCCAACCCGCTGCAGAAAGAGAAGAAAGTTGCTGCCAAGCTGTCTTTGCCCATTTGATCTCTTGTTTAGTTGTTTTTGAGTTTCTTGGACGTTGTCAAATTGCGGTGCGGCTCAGCTGGGGCTCAGCGCTAGCGGTGCCTGATTTGGTTCATGATTTCCACAAAGTTTTCCATCTCTGACCGAGCTATTTCAGATTGGGGTAAAAATGCGAGTAAATCACAGCTGGCACTCAGCCCAGACGTATCCATTCCCTTAATTCCCTTTTCCTGTGGCTTTGGGACAATGCAAACAAGGAATGTTTCCAGTGCTATACCTTTATGAAAGCACAGCATGTGACTGATATACCCCAAGTGCATCGCGGTGTTTCTTAACCTTGGTCATTACCAATGGCACAGCTTTCTCTGGCAATTACCTGAAACCGAGCACTTCAGCAAAGATGCCTTTTTTGGCAGAGCCCAGGTCCTGGGACGATCAAAAGGCCTTATGTGACAGCGAATGAAACGAGGAGAAACAAGAAGGAAGCTATTGGTCCCAGGCTGCCAATACTAACAAAGCTCTGCAGTTGAAAATCTGAAGGCAGTTTGAGGTGCCGAGGTGTCTGCCTGCGTTTTCGGAGAGTGGGGCCGCGTGGAGGTCTCGTCTGTGAATGCACGCCTGGTTTCGTTGGTCTGCTGGCGACATTCAAAAAACGTTTTCCTCTTTGGCAGAAGAGAATCTCTGGTCCCCAAATAGTCATCAAGCTGCCGCACAGCTGCATCAAAGGAGGACCTGGGCGCTGGGAGTCCATCAAAAATATCAGTGTCGCAGGTGTGCAGCAAGGGTAACCTAGCAGCGTTAGAGGGTTGCAGTGTCTGTGCAGCGTTCCAAAAATTCCCCATAAAGCATCGCCCAGTCAGCAGCCGAAAAATGTGCAGGGGGCAAGGGATGCTGGAAAGAAGCGCTCGTGGTGATGTTATGCTCTGATGTGCCCCAGGACAGCAATCGCAAAATGCAAGGAAATCAAAGCAAGACACACAGGTAGACGGTCAATCAAAACATGTAATAACCAGTTCAGTCCGCAACAGCCAGAACAAAACATCATAAACAGCAGGTATGTAGCGACAGGCCCTAAATAACTGCACACACTGAATGCTGTGTACGCACCCACGTGAATAGAACTGGAACACAGAGAACAGGAAATGAACAGGACCAAGGAGCAGGAAGCAATAAGCGAGAGGGCAACGCACACACACACACACACCAGTCATCAAAGCAAGGCAGAGAGAGTCACTCCTACCAACGCAGGACAAGCTAAGGCAAGGCAACAGCACCTTTTGTCATTTCTTTCCAAGATCTGGCATGAATATTGACTACAAGAGGTGCCCACTCGGTGCATCTTTTTCGATGTATAGGATATGCGGATTCTCCATGGGGGGCCTGCAGCTGCGTTTTGCTGTGTCAGCTGGGGTGTGTCAATTCCCCAGAGGTCATGGAGCCAAACTGGGCTTATCTCTGGAGATGCGTCAATCCTCCAGGGATGTGAAACTGAATGTGCAGTAATGTCAGGGCCTGTAGGGATGGAATTAAAGGGTGCACTGTTTTCTGGGGTGGGACAGTCCCTGTGGAGCATGGCAACAGCACCGAACTCCCTTGGTGGCAACTGTAAAGGGATTAAAGATGCAGAAGGCTAATACGTGGCAGCATGATCCATTAGGCCAAATGAAGAACAACATCGTCCTGTCGCTAACCTAGTTATAAACTTCTCCAAAGCACCCATTATCACGCAACAATGTGTGGAAGGATTCCCCTTGCCTCTCTAAGGATCAGATTCCATACCTTCTCTTTATAATAGACTAACAGGCTACCCTGTGGGCTAAGAAGGCTCTATTCATTATCCATAGTGGTCCACAAAGTGGGTGTCAAACTAACATCTCCATTGGGTGATGTCAGTCGTAGAGGCCAGGCTTGGTAAGCGTAGCTGGGACGTAGCCTTTGCCTTTCATAGTTAAGCAGCAAAATCAACGAGAGGCCTGTAGCACTTTAAAGACGAACAAATTTAATTTTTGCAGGCATAAGCTTTCGTGGGCTGTAACCCACTTTGTCAGTTAAGCAGGTAGACACCAAATGTGTTTGTGTCTCAGACAGCTGAAGTGTTGGGAGCGCATCAGAAGACGCGGCATGGCTGCATCTCAGAGGGAGCAGGCGTGTACATTGTGTATTAATGGCAGGTGATAAGAGATCCCCCGGCAGCTTGATGTCAGGATAGCACTTGTGATTCAATAAGCAGCAGGCAAGGTTTGCCTGGAGTGGTGAAAGGTTCGGGGTGTCCAACTTGAGACACCCCTGATTTTTAGAGGGTGGGCTGTGTTCAGCACTGTCTGCAATTGAGGAAACCCCCCTGGAATTTAAAGTGACAGCTGAAAACGTTCAATACACCACAGTACGTGTGAGGGAGTCACGCAGTGCCACTGCATTGCAAGATGTTCAGTGATGGCTGACGCTGGGGGCAAATCATCAGTGTAGACAAAGAAGGGAGAGGGAAGGACTGAGGCTGAGCGAAGGAGGGAAAGGAAAAGAGAGAGAAGTTAGGGGCAGAGCAAAAGAGGAGAGATGAAGCTCTTGCCAGAGATGGGGCAGAGCAGGAAAGGGACCTCTGGCTGCTTTTATTATTATGTTAGCATTTTACAGATTTCACCCTCATTAATTCTGACCTTTAAAATTCAGGGATTGTAGATTTCTAAGTGGGTCGATGAATCATAGCAAATTCTAACTTCAGTCGCATCTTGCAGCCAACGGCCGCTCCTCCGAGTGCCAGCTCAGCACTAGAGCAAATAAAAACACACACCCAGGCTGGGTGAGCGATCCTCCGACGGAAAGCACATCGTGCCCCGCCAGCAGAATGAGTCAGCCCGTTCGAGGGGAAGAGCTGAGGAAAGACAGACACCGTAAACAGCGTTGAGTCAGAACGGGCATGGAAACGCACACGAATACAGGGCAGGGAGGAGAACGTGTGGCTTTCATGGAAGGAGGGGGCCCGGGGGGGGACACTGATTCTGCAAGCTGCTTTGCATAAAACATTTCTAGGAAGCAGTGACCCAAAAGACTTCTCCTGTCCGCTGAGTGACAGCCAATGCAGTGATCCTAGGCCCCCGCCCCACTGGAGCCAAACAACTGCAACGATTTTGCGATGAAGCTGTGGATTAACCCTTTAGCTGCTGGAGCCATGGTACCTCTGCTGGAACACCATTTTCTTGATGCCTCAGCACTTCTAAGAGGGACACCTGGGGTCTGATGTCGAGCCCACTGGGATCAATGGAAGGACTCCTTGTCACTTCAGGAGGCTGAGAATTGAGGCCCTAGTGATTGGGAAAGCACCGGGGCCAGGGTGACCAAAAGTCCCAGTGTTATTGAGACTGTCCCAGTATTAGGGACTTTGCTTAGATTGGCAGCTATATCCCCTGGTGACCTCTTGCGGTCTCTCCCAGCCTACATTTGTGATTCTGCACTATAAAACCAAGAGCCATGACACAGCTCTCTAACTAGCACAAGCCCTAAACTGATCATTTTATTCCCCATTGCTGTTCCCGAGGCAAAACCCTCACAAAGCCGACAGGCCTATGATTGTGCCTTGAAGGCTGACCGATTCCAGTTGTCTTGTCCCAGTGAAGACGCATATGCCACTGAGACTGCCTTGCCCGCCACCTGCCAGATGTCCAGGGACTGCTAGGAAATGTTCCCCACCTCGTCGGCCCATCACAGCGGTACAGAGGAAAGAAGTGATTTCGTGCACTCGTGGTTGTGACGCTACCGCTTAGCATCGCGGGAATGCCTGTCCCATTGTGATCACGGGGGCCGGTGTCACGTGGTTTCTTGGGAAACGCTTAATGCAGATTCCTAGCTGCACAGAAGCTTTTCACGTGTTGCTGGCACACTTGTTGTCATGGAAGAGTCACCTGCCTGGATAGGTTTGAGACACTTGGCCACTTGGATTACCAAACTGAGTACCTTTGGGATCCAACCTCAGCCATTTGGGCATACATGATGCTTGCTTGGGATCCTGGATTTGGACCTCAAGATCCTCAAACTGCCGTCTCTGGGGAAGAGTGCACAGTGTCCCAGTGTCCCAGTGTGCTGTGTTTCCATGCTCCAGCGTATCCCCTTGCAGCTGGTTGGTTTGCGCTGTTGGGCAACAGAAATTTAACTGCAACAAACAACGCTACAGAAAGCCGTGTGCCGCTGGAGTTCCTGTAAGCGGTTGCCAAAGTGCATCAGCGGAGCAGGGAGCCTGTCACAAGCCTCCATCGGCAGCTGTTCCTCTCTCTCTTTCTCTCCAAGAGGGCGGCTGGTGTAGCGGGAAAGGGTTAAGCCGTGTTGTTCATTGTCACGTGACACTGGGAATGCGAGCGGAGTAAGAACCTCCGGAGCTGGAGAGGCACATCTTGACTGCACATGGGGCCCATACCGCAGACACTTCAAAGTGCTTCCCTCAGACTGACGGAACATTCTGACACCAACTGCAAATGCTCTTGACACGCAGAGTGGAAAATATCAAAAGCTTCAACAGTCGCCTAAAAGGCAGCCTGTTTTCACTGGGAAAGGCCTTAATGAACCTGTGCTGAAGAGAAGGCTCCAGGGGGAGGAGGTGGGATGCGTGGTTGTGATTTAGCCCTTGTCCTGGTACATGCCAGCATGGGCAACTGGACTTAATCTGATGCAAAGCCAAATGCTCTAGGATATTTTGGCTGGGACATCAGTTCCAGGCTGTGCTATGTCAAGAGACTACTGTGTCTGTTCCCCCACTCCCATCATTGCTTGTACTGAAAGACACAATTCAGAACAAAAGGATTTCCAGACTGAGATTTGTTTTCCCTCAACCAGGCCCCTTCCTCCCATCTTTTCCCTCCTTGACCCACGTCTTGTTCAGGCAAGCTGCCTCCAAGTTCTCTTCTGAAATGTTTTGAAGTTAGACACGTTCAAGGCATAGAAATTCTCTCTGGCTCCCCAAGATAGTAATTAGCACAGATCAATAGAGTCGCATTCCACCCTCCTTGAGGTCCACATCACACAATAAAATCCAGTATAGGAAGCAGTGTAACCTATTGGCTAGGGTGTGTCCTAGGAGACCAGCAACCTCAGTTCTCCTCCCAGTCTGGCCACTGACCTGCTTTTTGGCCTGGGCAAGTCATTTGTCCTTTCCCACTCATTGCCCAGTTTGTCAAGTTACAGTTTAGGCTCTTTAGGACACAGGCTGCTTGTTTCTGTAGCTAGCTGAGTAGCATAATGCAGGAGTTTGCAGGAGGGCTTGTGGGAACTTTTTCAACAGGTCCAGCTCTACATATCCAACAAGGATAGTCAACAGTGGAATAATTATCATGTCCTGAAAGGGATTTGCCATGTTCTTTTTCCTGCCTGAAGACATAGATTACGTGTGCATGAAGAGCAAGTTGATGGCTATATGGGAAGAAATGATTTGAGGTCTTGAAGGGCAGCTATCGATCCTGCATGTATCAGGGAGACAGAAGAGTTCTTGTACAACCAGATTTGAGTAGCACCACCACAGACAATGAACTCGTTTTGAAGGAACAGAAGAGAGTGGAAAACAGAGAGCAGAACTGACAGTTTGTGACCAAGCAGAGAAAGAGAAGCAACAGACATCCTGTGCAGTCAGAAGCAGAAGAGAATGGATGGTCTGTAACCACCAGAGGACCAAGAGAAATGTAATGCGTGTCATTATAGCAAATCACTTTCAGGCACTCGGTGTAGCAGTTGCAGAGAATCTAGTGGCAGATTCAGCAGGAGGGAAAGAATGGGGATTCTCAGGTGACACGCCTGAAAAGCGATGATCATTGCAGTCCTACAGGACATCAAGCATCTCCAAAAGAAGACCACAAGCCAGCCAAAGAAGACATTTGATTTAGTTCCTCATGATTAAAAAAAGAATAGCACTATATTATAAAATAAACGCATGAAGGTTAACTGATCATTCGCAAACAGTAATCGTAAATGGGGAATTGTCATCTGATGGGGACATTTCTCGTGGAGTCCCTCATGGACATGTGTTCCTGACTGAATGCTATTCAATATCTATATCAATGATCCAGAAGAAACTAGAAAATCATTGCTGATAAAATCTGTAGGCAGCAAAAATTGGTGAAGTGGTAAAATGATGGGGACAGGTCGGTTATATTGACCCATCTGGATCACTTGGTAAGATGGGCTTATTTGAGCAGCGCATGTTTTAACACGGCCAGATGCCAAGTCATCCATCTAGGGACAAATAATTTATTTTGTCTGTGGGCCTTACCCCATGAGATGTTGCGTGTCCTCTGCTCCCACTGATGCAGTTAATATCAGTGGGATTTGTGGGGGTTGTATCCTGAAGCAATAAGCATTGCAGATTGCAGTGTGACCAATGTTATTAACCCTGTAAGTGCCTTCCACACATTTTCACCTATCCTGGTTTTTCGATGCCTTGATGTTTTGCTCCTCCAGCTGAAGAAAAGTGTGTCAGCCTATACACCCAAAAGCAGAGGCCCACAAAATCCATGACCCCTTTGAAGATCTGGCCACTCACCTTTCTGTGCCTCCATACCTCTTCTATAACACGGGGATGATTACACCTACTCACCTCTCAGAGTGGTTGTTAAGCATCACTTGCTGATTTCTGTAGCATGCTTTGAAATTCTTGGATGAAGGGTAGCATAGAAATGCAAAGTAGCATAGGAGAGGGTTGGGAGAAGAGCCCTCTGAACATCTGGTGAAGTTTGGGTGAGCATCTGTACTTCCCAAGGCTCAACAAGACCGAACTCCTATAACTACTGAGGTCTGTTTCTGGATATTTGTAATGGCATGGAGGTCACCCCAGTATGCCCCTGAGTGGTCAAGCACTGCACTGCAGGGGGAGCCCGTGCCTCAGTTTCCCATCACCTGGGCTATAAACAAGTCCAGCTAGGCCTTTCCAATCTGAGAGAGTGTCCCTGTACACAAGCAACACAATGTAAATTAGAGCTTCAGTCACCTGTTCCATTGGAAACTCTACACCCCTGGGTTAATTAGTCTTATGTTTCATACCTCTACCCTTGGAGCACTCTCTGGCTGCATTCCCTGCCTGGAGCTCAATCCTGGGCTGGGCGTTTGGCCAGAAGCCAGTCTTCCTCCCAAAAGTGCATTGCTCTTTGCCAAGCAAATCCCCAGTAGCTTGGGTCCCATGCCCAGTTTGTTCTGGGCTGCTCCAATCCCTTGCCTGGGAGTACTTTCTCCTTGGGCCTGTTTCTCTCTCCATACGCATCTGCTCTCCAGGGAGACAGCACTGGGAATAGCTTCCTCCCCAGCTCCCCCAGGAAGCCCATCTCCTCAGGAGACTGCCTGTGCCCTTTATTAGGCCTAGGTGCTCCTTACCTCATAAATTGCTGACAAAGTGCTTGAGGAATCAACTAGCCACAGGTGGCCCTCAGGGGCCAGCCACCCCCTCCCTGATATAGTCTTATTAGACAAGGCACAATGCTGAATCCACATGGGAAAACGGAACTGTGCGTCTACAAGACCTGGCCATCTTGCTTCGAAATGTGCTCTAGTTAAGAATTCCATACGCTAACAGGAAAATAAACATGCCTGAAACCCTCTTAGTAGCTTCCCTGCTTCATGCAGATGGGAATCAGGCCGAGTGACTCAGTGGGCTAAGGAATGCATATGTCTCAGCCATTTCCCTTTGGCCATCTGGGGAATAGCCTCTCCATATATTCATACTTGTGAGTAGTCCAACATTTGTCACGTTCAGGGAGGGACGGAGGGACTGTGATGCCATGGAGATGATCCCGCAGTGGTGGTGCACGATGTCTTCTCTTGAGGTTCGTTCTCTTGGCACTTCTCTCCTACCCGCTCTGTTCATCTTGTCTTTTTAGACTGTTCGCCCTTTGAGGCAGGGACTGTCTCTGCCTCTGTACAGCACGTAGCACAAGGGGGCGCTGATCTTGTTTCCTGCTAATTTAATGCAACAAAAAAATTAATTGTGGCTGCACCATATTCACGTTCAGATGGAATAAGATTTTCTCCCTCTCCCTGGCCCAATCCAGGGCTCTGGGGTCAGTCGCAATGATGCCCATTCATAAGAGATGGGGGAAAGCAGAGGCCCATGAGATCAGGGCTAGACCATTCCACTCTGAACTATTCTCATTCCAGAGAACTTCAATGTCTAAAGGGTCAGGAGCAGCAGGAACCTGAAGTGTTTAGGGGTCTTTCTGTACCATAGTGAGGGGAATATGGGTGGCGGGCAACTTGTCTCAAAAGGTCCTCTTGACCCTGCAACAAACAGGTGAGGGGAATTGCCCAGATGACCATATGCTGAACGTCTCAATGGGGAAGCAGCTACCCAGTTGCCTGTGAAGAAGACGCTGGAACTGGTGTAGAATAAAAAAGCACAGGTCTTCCCCAGCCACGAACATAGCTGATATCAAAAAGGGGGAAGTCCAGGGACTGCTGGGCAGCAGAAGACCATGGGGATGAAAGGCAGGGAGGTTTAAACAGAATGGTGAGACAGGAGGACAAAAAATTCAGCTAAACAGCTGAGCTTTCAACGCAAAATCAAAATGCCCAACTGCCTGAGACTCACTCACTGTTAATCCTGATTTTAGATCCTGCTTTTCCAGTTGGACTATCCAGTGTACCTGAGCCAGGGCGATTTTTACATCCCCTCTGACCAACAGTTCAATGATTCTGCTGTCTGTCTGTCTTTCCAAGCTACGAAGGCCCTGAGGATTTCATTACTATTTTTGTTAATCATGTTTATTCTGGTAGTGCATAGGTGTGACAGAGAGGCTACTGGGTGAAGGACCCCAGTTCTTTGCAAACAACTCACCTCAGACCTGATAAACTCATTACACCAAACACGTGTGTTAGAGGATATTTATCCATAAAGAGTAAATGCACAGTCTCTACAGAAAGCTAGTAATTTGTCAAGAGTCATAATTATTGTGAGATGTACATACGGGCAATAGTTAAGGAATAGTGTATTTGTATTGAAAATATGTTTATGGACGTGGAATAGAAATTAGTCTCCAGGAAGTAATGTGTCTTGAAGCAAGAGGAAGTCCTCACCCTTCCCTAACCAGCCGGCTAGGTAATGCAAGGTTCTGTTGCCTACCTTTGCCATACCCCAGAATAGTCAATGGAAAACCATCAAAGACAATGGCAAATGATCAAAGCCACTTGGAGGTGAACAGGACCCTTCCCACAGGCAGGAAATGGCTTTGGCTGTGAATAAAGACAGAAGGCTGTTTGATTATAACAGAGTGTAGAGTAAGGCACTCTGTATCCATTCACTGAGGAAACCCTTTAAGGAGTAGAGCAGCTTTCATGAATGTTTGGATCCTGGATCTCAATGCCCCAAGAACCGTCACACGAGGGAACGACCAGGAACGGGGTGGCGTTGTTCTAGGCACTGTGTGAACATGGAGTACCAGACAGTACCCTGCCCCGAAGAGCCGATAATCTAAATAGACCAGATCAACACAGGGTGGGGGAAGAGGCAGAACAACCCAAGAGTCAACCATGTAATAGCAGCAAATGTCATGCTAGTTCAACGATTTTTTTCAGTAGTAGAGGGGGTTGAGTTATGAAGGGACAAGCTAAACAGAAAGGAAAGTGAAAGGGGACATTGAAGAGCTGGAAGGATTTGGACTATAGAGAGTTTTCTCATGGCACTTCACATGATGACGAGCTGGCATGGATGGTATGGTTCATGTATATTTCGTACAAAGGATAATGACGACACCACAAATTTCAAAACCGTTGAGTGGGACATCACAGAAAATATTTAGGCACCAAAGGTGCTCTCTGAAATATTGAAAAAGGCTTTGAGAAGCAGATGAGTGGGTGGGATTGTACTCTGGTAGAAGCCTTGCAGAAAATGTCTTGTAGCTGAGACTCAGCAGACCAGAAGAATTGTGTATGCAGGTTAGGGCGGGGTTGGCTACTTTTCTCCCCTGAATTCTGGAGACACAGCAGAAATCAGGTGATGACTTCAACAGATGTGCCTGTCAACAGAACTTATCCAAGGAAAATCAAGAAAGAAAAAACACCCTCCCTTTTTTCCTTTTTCTAAATATGCCTGGAAGGTGGTGTGGGCCAGGAACGCATATTCAGCCTTATGCCAACATCATCGCCATTAAAGTGTCATCAAAGGGGGGAGGATGGGCTGACGCTGCAGCTAATAAGCCATGCTTCCCCTGTCCTGAGCACTGGACTGGATCATTTTAACTTCCCTTAGTGCTTTTTCTTTCCTTAGTGAATTTCATGCCAGATGGACAGCACTGGAGACCAAACGCCTCTACTCACCCTGTTGGCAGGCCAGAGAGAGGCAGGCTTGAATAGGCTATATGGAGGCAGAACTCCCCTCTCTTCCATAGAGGATGCCCCTCCAGGTCAGCAATGCATCTTGCCAGTTAGACAAATAGGATCACATGAGGAAGCAGTGGTAGAAACTTTTCCATGCTGCTATGTCCGTGGCTTTACAGCTGACCTGGAGGGACCGTTCCACAGGCAAGAAGAATGTTCATTCTTTAGAGTCTGAGTTTGCCATCCAGGGAACCAGTTGGTACCAAGTTCTGATGGTGGTTCTGTGATATGGATTTCTGCCCACAAGATGTGGGACTGAGACCGCTTCCCAGCTCAGCTACTTTAGGGCACCACACAGCAATCTGATCGTAACAACTTTCAGTCGATGATAGACACGGACTCCAGAGAGATCTGAGCACCCTCAAGCTTTGGGAAAGTTTGGATCTGGAACCAACTTAGCATTTTGGCTCCTTTCTTTGTAGTCAGCCAGACTGAACCCTCCAAATCTGAACTGCCAGCAAAATCTGGACAAGAATGGATCTAGACCCAAACTTTGCAATTTGGGCTTGTCTCTGATCACCACCAGCTTAGACCTACTGAATTTGATCCTAACAGTCACAAGCGCTGCAGGTCATTCCCAATCCCTTAACCTTCCATCCTTCCGTACATCAAACTTTTGACCAAAATTTTCTAAAATAGGAGGCTAGCCTTGAACACCCAACTTTGCTCTCACTAAAGCTAACAGCAACTGTTGAGTGCTTCTCAATTTCCAAGGATACCAGTTCATCAAAGCATTTAAGCATATGCTGAAGTTGGGATGTAAGCACATGTGTAAGCCACTGTTGTGTGTTACAGATCCCCCTTTTGTGCCTGATTCATAGAGGACATGAGTCTACCACAGTGCTTGTTAAGTAACCTTTTCTTAACTCTTTAGCTCAAGCTGTGGCATCTCATGATTTTTAGGTCCCTGATGTGTCAGCCAAGATGGCAGCCATCACCCATGTGTAAGTGTCTTGCTGAATAGGGTGTAGACTTTGAATTGGGATGTAGGCCCGGTCTACACTTACCTTTGCAATTCGGCAGTAGTCGATGGGAGATACACAAGTGACATAAATCACTTGTGTATCTCCCATCGACTTTGTGGTGTCTCCTCTGCACGGCGTCCACACTGCGCTGCATCGAAGGGAACAGCGTTCCCTTCGACGCAGCACTGCTCCACTTACCAAGGTGGTTTTCCTGCATTGCTTCCCAGATTGACTGAGCGCGTCTATACAGACTGCTCAGTCGATCCAGAGCAATTCATGTGACAGCGGCGAATTTGCTGCCGTCAGTGTAGACCCAGCCTTAGCTGCCTAAAAATGAGTTAAGAGCCTAATTTTAGGCAATTTCTTCTGAAAAATCTTGACCTCTGTGTATAAAATCAGGATGAATATTGTGTTTGGATGTGGCTTAACAAATAAAAATCTGTTTAAAAAAGTCTAGGACAGCACAATTCCGTTTCATCCTTTCTCATGTGAAATATAACTTTATCACCATAATTATCACGACGCGTCTCCCTGGTGTGAAGAAAGCACATCGTTAAAGTAACTCCAGATGCTTCACTCCAAATTCTATTGTGCGTGAAGCAGGGAGAGATCTCATGGAAGGTGAGACCACATCACATGTGGTTAAACTAGTTTTCATTTCTAAGATGGCAACACATATGAAATATGTACAGATCAGAAACACTGGTGCTAAAGTACTTACTGGGAAGACTAATAAACTGTGGGTGGACCACCTTTCTCTGTCATATGATGTGGCTCTGTCTGTAGGCAAGATATTTTAAAACAATTTAAAATTAAGTTAGCTTTCAAACCCTTTATATATATATATATATATATTTTAAAACCCCACTCCTGTTTGGTTTATTTTTTTCCAAACGGGAAAATGTCCACATCAGGATTGATTTAAATTTTTCCCCTTTTAAATCATAAACAGTCCTGCTACAAGAAACAGTAGCTGTTATTGATTTAAAGTTCATTTGCCTTGTCTTTGCTACTGATTGATATTGGGAAGGAGAGATGGAGAGAAAGTTAGTATTTTGCAGAGGGCAAGAGAGTGTGTCACGTTACCTGTTTCTTAGAATAATGTTAGTGTTGGAAGTGTTGTGGGTTATGCGGAATAATAATTTTTTAAGGTTCAGTAAATGTTAGTCCACATTTTTTTATCTTTGATCTTTATCACACTACATAACTGCATGATGCATGAGGAGAGCAAGTTGATTGCATTCCCAAATGGGAGTGTTATAACCCATTGAAGGAAAGCAGTTACCCACTGAATATTAACACACTGTTTCCAGTTGCAGATTTTAAATGGTTGCCACACGTCTTAGCAACATGTGAATCAATGGTTGGGATCAGCTATGCCTCAAAGCTTATCAGAACCTCTTGATGCTTGCATGACCGCCTTGAAATCTTGGTTTAACTAATGCTGGACAAACTACTCCACATGAATAAAATGTGTGGAATTTTCTGTGCACACATCTTTGAGGTCGTGAGCGGTAATCCTTGCAGAAGAGTTAAATACAAACAAACTGCAGCCTATGGGCTGTCTGCAAAATGTCAGCTTCAGATATTAGTTATTCGTGATTCAGGCATCCAATCAGCTTATCTGTGCATCATGGATACGTCACCGGCAAAACAGGAATGAGTTTCCTGAAAGAAAAGCATTCTCTACACCCACAGAGGTGGAAACATCAAACCAAACAATACATGACAAGAAATCAGGAGCTGAAGTCACATTCCAATGAGTGATCACTAGTCAGGTTCTCCATCCACACCCAGGGACTGTGCCATCACCTCAACTCTTCGGGGAATTTCCTCTCCATTAAACACATAAAATAATGCAGTAGTTAGTGTTGCTGAGTGACTTTGCCTTTAGAAAACTTGGCCCAGATCCTCAAAGATATTTAGATGCCTAACTCCCATTGCATAGGAGTGAACAGACTAAATAACTTTGAAGATCTGGGCCATTGGTCCCAGTGTATCAGCCCTTCTTTGCTCTGGGTGAGTCTGTCTCTAAAGTTGTTGGTGAGTCCCATCAAAACCGAGTCCATCTCATGACTGGATAGTCAAACTGGCAAAGCTCACAAGACATGAAAAACAGCCAGAAATTATACTGGAGGCTCACCCAGCTTCTTGATTCTGAGTCACAGATTTGCTGTTGGGGACAGCAACATGATAGCTTTGTTCTGGAGCTGAGAAATCAGTAGCCTATCTGCTCAGATAAATGCTGGCATCCAGAACAGAGAGAAAAACTTCCTGACTCTGACCTTCTTCAAATACGTTAACAATGTGGGGTTCTGCTCCATCTTTGTATGTCTATAGGACCTTTCAATAATTCAGTATGCACCAGCTATCCTCTCAGAGACGCTTTTAATAAAACTGGTATACATTCAGATTTACTTTGTGATCACTGTAAACAGAAAGTGGCCCTAAACGTTGCACAGCTTTGCAAGATCGTTGTGTCTTACATTACATGTGCGTTAGCTCTGCTTCTACCATTACGTTTTGTGTGTGTGTTTATGTAGCCTTGGATAGGTGTTTTTAGTGTGCGTGATGTCTTCACTATACATTTAATAAATATACCGACCTCTTTCACTGTACATAGTGCAACCTGCGAATTAAATAAGGCAGAGGATGTGCAGAAAAAAAAGTATGTGATCATGTAAATAAAGACCATGGCAAATGCACACAAGAAGGCGGAGTTAAGGTTGCTTGGGTAGCCTTAATTTAAGTTGTTTCATTATGCTTTAGCTTTCATGAATACTCCATAAGACAGCAGCATCTGGTGTTTTATTACATTTTCCTATGTTTTGAACTAATATGAAAGGGGGAAAAAGACCTTTCTCTGGCTGACATGTGTAGAAAGGTTTTTTGGTCTGCTCCCCGTGTAAAGGCAAGATTTTATATATCCTCTTGATTTTATTGCTGCCTTTATCATAAGCAGTGTGCTCTGCCTGTTGTTCTCCTCTTATGGGAAATCATGTTGTGTTATTTTGAAGCAGCTTATAATGATGTCGAAGCAGAGGTGGTCCGAGTTACAGATTTGGAATCTGGATACAAACTTTTGCTGAGTTTAGGGATATTTGTATCCCTGAATGTGGGCCAGGCCTAGTTAAAGTGTTATGACAGATATGGTCAGATTTCCTGCTGC
Source organism: Mesoclemmys tuberculata (assembly GCA_007922155.1). Lineage (NCBI taxonomy): Eukaryota > Metazoa > Chordata > Testudines > Chelidae > Mesoclemmys > Mesoclemmys tuberculata. Next base: position 7,245,537 of record ML675646.1, read on the forward strand.
TGCAAACTGGCCACTGAGTTGAATGAAGCTGCACTAATTGACACCAGTGAAGGATTTGGCCCATACATGGTCTTTCTTGTGATTTCACCAGTCTAGATTCCCCAGCTGGTGTAAATTGGCATAGCTGCATTGACTACAGTGACGCCACCCCCACCTGCACCCATCTTCTTTAGGAACCATCCGAGCCTTCTCAGAGCATGTGGCCCTAGCTCATCTGGGTGTTTGTTAAAAATGACTGAAGCTGAGATTTTCAAAGGGGTGAAATCAGGTGCCCAACTCCCATTGGCTTCCAGTGTGAGTTGGCCAACTAACTCTGTTAGGCCCCTCTGAAAATCCCCACCAGAATTTCCAAATATTTGGGGGATAACACCACTCCCCAGTAGCCATGGAGAATGAAACAAAAATGGGAATTCTCTGAGGATGAAAGGAAGAAGAGGATAATGAAGAAGAGGAGGAGCCTTCAACAGCTCTCGAGACCTAGACAGCTCCACACATGGAATCCAGATGTTCACCAGCCCCAGCACCTTCCCAGTGAGCCAGCCACAAATAAAGGCAAATAGATCAGGAGAAGGATGAGCAACGGAAATTGAAAATGTCAGACAGCAAAGCTTTAGGAACGGGAGTTCTTTTAGCTCGGCGTTTGCAAAGCTCAAAGCAAATACAAACCAGGAGTTAGGCAGCACTGTGGTTAATGCAGGATCCTCTCCCTACTGCGTTCTGGTCACCAGCAAGACCCACTACTGGAAATGGGCAAAAGGAGTTTAATATCAGTTCTATCTAGCATTTAATGGCCTGAAATAAGTACCATTAATGCCATTCTTGGCCTGATATTCTACTCAGGTTGGGTCTACACTGACGGTGGCAAATTCGCCACCGTCACATCGATTGCTCTCGATCGACTGAGTGGTCTGTATAGACACGCTCTGTCGATCCAGGAAGCGACACAGGAAAACCACCCCGGTAAGTGGAGTAGCGCTGCATCGAAGGGATCGCTGTTCCCTTTGACGCAGCGCAGTGTGGACACCGTGCGGAGGAGACGCTGCAAAGTCGACGGGAGATACGCAAGTGATTTACGTCACTTGCGTATCTCCCATCGACTGCCACTGAATCGCCAAGGTAAGTGTAGACCAGGCCTTAGTGTCTTTTAGGCAGACATACCAGAATACTTTACAAACGATAATTCAGCCTCCCAACAACAACTTGGTAAATAGTCTCCCAGCCCCATCCAGCTGATGCTGAATCAATCCTAGTGGCAAGCATTGAGAAATATTGTAACCCCTAGACTATACCTCCACTTTGGAACAGATGGAGTTTCACCGTTGACTGTTTTTCTTCTTCTCTCTCCAGTGCCGGCATTCCCTTGCATGCATAAAGATAACGAACATGTCCGTCTGCATTGCAACAGAAAAATCGGTGATCATAGCACTCATGTTACAGTGTTTGGTGTTTCTGTTGTATATTTTCTGTTTGCGCAAATGCCTTGTAATTCTTAAGAGGCACATCAAGAAGACTCTGCTTATGGATGGAAACAGATGGTGTTCATCTGACTTTACCACCGTACATAGCTGAGAATCAGAATGGTTCTCTTTTCATGGCACAACAGTGTATCAAGGAGAAAACCCCATGCTCTAAATGCCTGATGCCCGCTGAAAGTCAGTGGGGTTAAGTACCTAACTCCCTTTGGGTGCGTTGAAAATCCCAGTCCTGATCTCAAAAACACTTTAAGAAAACCAAAAACAAAATAATGAAAAAACCACAATCATGATGACCTTCAGCACTGACGTTTCTCATCATCTTGGTGACTCAGCCATTGCAGGGAGTGCAAGAACCTGGCGATTATGGCAGATCTCATGACTGTTGCAGTCACAGAAGTGGCTACACGTTGCCAAGATATTTTTGACTGAAAGGGAGAAATGCTGCAGGAGATATTAAAAGAAAATTGGGTTAAGGCTGAGGCATAAACCCATGTAAGCTAAGAAAGTAAATTAAAACCACCCTTCTCAGAGGAGGCTGGAACTTTGTGTATTGGGGAAGGGGTGTTGAGAGCCATTGAACCAAACTTTAACCCTGGATATGATGGAAACCACTTCAAGCCAGGAGGCATAGCCGCCCCACTAGCACCAGCACCTAGACTTCTCCTTTATCTATAGGCATTGGTGCCCCTACAGTCCTCAACCTCCTAACATGCTTTAATCCAACCACCCCAAGCCTATAGCTGTTAGAGCCTGTACAATCCTTTATCAGTGCCCCTTTATCATTTGCAGCTGTGCAACGAGGCGGGGCAAAAGACTCTTGGCACCTTGCGCTCACTTTGCACGAGGTGCAAGACGGCAGAGAGTCAAACCCAGCCGTTGTGGGTCTTTCACAATACCTGTCACAGGGTGGTTGGCCTTTTAAGGGAAGATGGGAGTCCCCCCCACCTGTGATAAATCAGCTACTTCCCAGCTGATGCTGTGAGACCAGGGATCACGTGACAGCTTGAAGATCCCTTGGTCTTCATAGAAGCCAGCAAGACCTCAGCGGAGCTGCGGGTGTTCCCGGATGGAGGGAAAGAACCCAGTGTGTAGGTGACTCTCAGGTTGGTGGCATGCAGAAGGTAATCCTGCAGGGAGCAGATAGACCATTGCTGGGGACCCTGGGTTGTGTCGGGGAAGGGCCACGAGTGGTCTGCTGAACCTGTAGTACTCTGGAGAAATCAGAGTGAAGCCCTGAAGAAAAGAGGACTGAAATACTGTGGCTGGAGAGTGTTTTTTGGTGCCTGGGTGGGTAGCCCATTGGCTTACAGCACCCAGGTCCTAGCACAGCTCTCTGAAGAAGGGGGTTTGGACGAGAATCTCCATGGTATTGTGGGACTGAAAGGCGTGGATGAATATCCCAGGATCTCTCCGGAGGGAGCTGCCATTTTTGGCCTTTACCCGGAAGCCCACTGCAGAACCAGCTGTTTACTCAGCAAGCCCTGCAGCTGTTGGACATTGAGCCAGCACAGAGATGTGGAGATGGCGGTGGAGCTCTTTCCTGAGAGAATGGAGCTGCCAGACGACAGGCCCTGGCGTCCACTGCTACAGCTCTGGAGCCGGATGGGCTCAAGCAGATGCTGCTGCTTAGGAGCTGCCTAGCTGTGGAAGTGGAGCAGGCTGAATGGCCCTGCTCGCCCTGGACAACAAGCTGTGAGTAGCAGAAGGGGCTCCTGGAACCGCCGCCCGCAGAACAACTGAATGGGCAAGGAGGCCTCTAGCGATGCGTGAGGGGAACTTGCCCAGTCCCTGGGATGACGGTGGCACTCCTCGGGGATGCCACCTCGGGGTTTGCTCTGTGGGAGCCAGCGGTCCTTGAGCAGTGCCGCTTGGGAGGGTGAGGAAACCCGGGGTGGGCGGTGCTGTGGTGGAGGGCTGTGTGCCAATGAACGACCCCAATGTCTCTGCTGCCGCCAAGGGGTTTTACGACAGGGTGTTGCTGGCCTGTGCTGAGGCTGCAGCTGGGACTGCTGTTCCCATTCCACCCTCCCCCTCCCCACTCCCAGCTAACTGCCACATATGCCAGGCGGAAAGGCGGCTGCTCCACGCTGATGGGAGTAGAGGCCAGTCCCTGGGGAAAGACATGCATTTAAGAACTCTGGGCTGTTCCATCGTGGACAAAGAGGCCCAATCCTTCCACCATCAGAGTCACTAGTGGTGTCCTTTTCCCTCCCTGCCATGTCTCTGGAGACCTTGTCAACCCGCTGGCTTGTGACCACCTCCCCCCTGCCACCCCCTCACCCCGCCAGCCCCGATTGTACCAATTGAGACTGGCATCCACTCCACTCTGGCTGTTGGGGGAGCAGAATAGCGGCTCTGTGAACTCTGGCCCTAAATGTAGGTGATTCATGCTATAGGCAGGAGGCCTGGCTTTGAAAGAGCAGAACCCCATCCCGCACATGATCCCTTTGCTGGGACCAGACGGAACCTTTCTCCTCTGACATTTTGATTCATACCTGGATACAGCGAATGCCTATTGCCTATAAAAAGTTTTTATGTTTCATTAAGTTTTTGAAGATTTCAGGGCCCTGGTCCCCTCAACCCCATTAACAGGGAGTGGGAAGGCAGGGGGTGGGGTGGGACAGCTGCTGTGGATTATATTCCTCCTTGGTAAATGGCATGGCTTCAACGAAATGAGCTACAAACCCCGGTGAGTTTATGACCTGCAAGTTCATGCAGCCTCCATTAATTTTATGACTAGATTTCTTGTATATTTACTCTCGTATATCAACCCTGGGTGGGTGGAGGGGAGAGGTACGCCCCTCCTATTTCCTGCTACACATACTGCTCTTGGAACGAAGGGCGTGTGCGCCTCTGGCTTTATAGATAGACTCCTTTTCAACGTGAAATCTATCTTAGACACCTTCATGGCCCTCATTATCCTGGTGTCTGAGCAATGTGATGTACTGAAAAGTGGGCTTAAAAGTATTACAAGCTATCACTTTACCTCCTAAGGGGTTTCCTAGTCCTACTTACCGGCTAGGGGGCTCTGAGGGAAGCACGTGATCAGAATGAGTTTTGCAAAAAGCCAGCCTTCAGCAAGGTGGGCAAGTTGTGCTTTGTTTCCTTAGGAGCAGCCTGCTTTGTCTCTCTCTGTTTTTTGTTCTTGCATGTTTAAGGTTCTGGATTTTATGAAATAAAGCAATGTTACATGGCCACCATTCAGAAAGAGTATTTGAGGTTCTCTGATTTCTCTGTTTGTGGGCTGTGAACATAACAGGCAGCTCAGTCTTTGACTTATTTATCCTTACAACCTCTCTGTGAGGCAGGGCACTGCTATTGCTACCATTGTATAGACGGGGAACAGAGGCAGGGAGGGTCAAATTTGTGAAATCCTTTAAGTGGCTAAGGAACCTAAGTTCCATTTGACTAGACTCCTTTGACACAGAGGGTAAAGAAAAATGGAAGTTGAGTTTTCACATGATCACTGGACTCCAGGAGCTGGGAATTTAATAAAGCCTACCATGTATCATGAGACCTGTGATAAAATCATGAGTTGATGACACTGATGATGCAATCATGCAGCGCTCAGATTGGCAGGTTCACATTAAGTCCACCCTACTTCCACTAGTTATTTATACTTAATCCTGCCTCAGCATGGGCGAATGGAGTAGATGGCCTTTTGAGGTCTTGTCCAGCCCTACATTTCTATGATTTTCCTCTTTCCTCCCCTGGTCTCCCATGCCCAGAGGATACAATAACATTATAAATCTGTTTAAACAATGTTCTGGACTCTAGACTAAAACAATGTTCTGGCCAGGGGTGGATCCAGCTGTGGAGGTGGTTTACGTTTAAGCTGGAGTTCATGCTTGGGTTTGCCAATGCTGAAATCTTGTGAGCTGCTCTCAAAGAGGGTTCGGATGCGTGTTTCTAGCTTCAGCCAATCTTGGGGGGCAGAGGGTTAAAAATTTCATCCTCAGACAATGACAGACTCATTTTTCCCCATGGAGAGATCTGGAATGACCCAGTGACCGCAGGCTTCTCTGAGGAGGGGCTGGGGATGGCTCTGGCAAAGTGAAGACGCAGAACTCAGGAAATGAAAGGAAAGAAAAAGGCTTGCAGGGGAAAGAAGCAGCGCAGGGGGATTAGCAGTTGATGAGAAGGATGGTGGGGTTGAGATTTCATTCAGGTCTGGTGGGTCCAGGCTGCTCCAGAGAGATTGTGACAGCTGTGGGCGTTCTCTGTCAATGTTAATAGAAGTGAAATGGAAGGAAATGGGGCTACTATTCAGGAAACAGCCTTCTTTCTTATTTGATGTGTTAGCGTCAAAGCTCCAGAGGGCTGAATAATGTGGAAAGTGGCTCGTTTCCTCGTAGTTTGTCCCAGATATCATAGGTGTCCCCTGCATGCAGGGGAATTAACCTTTTACAGGCCAACGGGGTGGAATCAGTTGGTATAAACAGTTTGAAAGAAGGCCCTAAACCCCCAGTCCGTCCCATAAACCAGTCAGAGTAATTGGCTGCACAGCATTTACTGTGAAACTTAAGAAGGAGCGAAGTCCCTGACTAGCAGAATGACTTTCAAGAAGGGGGCTTGCAAGTCAAGAAGGGTGCAAAGGAAGTCATTAGAAACTTTAGTTTCATTTCAGGTTTGAATTTTCTCACCCTTTCACCTGAGGACTGCTCTCTGGCTTCCTTTCTTCTAAGTCTCAGTGGAAATGCCTCTGTCCAGGGGGAGTGGTGGAGGGGGGGGTGAGGGGTGCTGGGGAAGGGTGTACGATGCAGCTTCCATTCGCTGAAACTCTCTCATCAGAAACAGGGTCTTTTCTCCCATATCTACTAACCTATTAAAAATCCCCTTGGGTAGGGGAAACTTCACTCCCCCACACTTACTTGGTATCCCCGATGGCACCAGGTTGCTTGAGATTTTACTGCACAGACAGCAGCAATGCACTGTGGCTACGTGTCGGGTCTCAGCTGACACCTCTGAGGAATAGAGTCGGCCTTGGCAAAAGCCTAGTGGCTGCTCAGGCCTCCCTTCTTTTGGGGAACCCAATATCCTACGTGCTCTCTGCATCTCATATGCCAGCTCTATTTGGCTACAGGACCAGAGAGGGAGGAGAGAGCTGTGCTGGTCTGTGGGAGGTCAGACTAGATGGTCTCAGTGTTCCCTTCTGCCCTTCTGAGTGCCAATTCTGGGAACTCCCTGCCAGGCCCTCCTCCAGCAGCCAGGAGAAAGGAGCAGTCCTCTCACGGCCTGATTCCTTCCTGTGACAGCTTATGGTGTCATCTTTCCTGGAAGCTAGCTTCCCTCTGAGTACAAACATATCCAGATACATTTGGTCCTGCCCCAGCGAGGGTCAACGGGCTGGATGACCGCTTGAGGTCCCTTCCTGCCCTGCATTTCTATGAATAGAGCTATGGTCCCCGCTGATGGTAATTATTATTAACTGCCCCAAAACTTAATGAACAGAGGGACTGTTTTCCAATGGTATTTGTACCCTTCCAGCACGTTGGGTACAACTGCATTCAGACCTCTGAAAACCAGGCAATGAAGAGGCAAGGCATACACCAGCCGCATAACACAACCGTAACCCTGTCCCCTGGGAGGAGGAAGGGGGCTGCCTCAATAAGTAGCTCTGAAGAACAGCCACGGAAACGTGCCGTTGTTTGTGTTGTGTGCCATGGATTTGAATTCCAGCCTTCATCTGCATGCACTCCAGCTGCATTCGCTGTGCGAAGTGTAGCTGTCCTGAATGTGGGAGCAGCTGGGCAGAGCTGTGATGGGGATAAGAAGATCCTGGGGGGTGGCTGCCTCTCTGGGTGGGTCTGAGCCCTGCTCCCCATGTGTGATCAAAGAAAAGAGGTGTGTGTTACCTCAAGGGATCAAGCAGATCTCATTTCAGCACCGAGTTCTGTAGGTTGTCAGCAGCAGTGCACAGGGGTCGCCTTGCCATAGGAATTGCCAGCAGTTTGGTGGCATACGTAACAGTGGTCTCTAGGGTGCAGTGAGGGGTAAGTGAAGCCAGCGTCTCAGAAGGAATCCTCAGGACAGTGGTGAAGATGTGCCTAAATCCAGGTTTTGCCTTAGCAAGGAGAAGGTGTTAGACTGTGTCCTACAGTGTTCACATGTTCTGCTTCCAACAAGTTTCGTAGCACGTTTGGGGGTACAGTGCTAGGATGTGTGGTATTGGCACGTGAAACAGAGCAGAGGTAAGGTTGCACAGAAGGGGTGGGTGTCTGATCCAAAAGTCAGCAGCCTAACAGCCTCTGAAATAGCATTTGTTCAGTACAAGAGCTGGTTGAAAACTATTCAACAAAAAGTTGTTTTTTTTCTTGGAAAAATCCTTTCCAAAAACTTTTTCAAGAAAATTTTCAGGAAAGAAAAACCAAAGAACCCCCAGAATTTTGTGTCTAGCAATTGTGGCTTTTTAACACACATCCCAACACTTTACCAGTTGGAAAACAATTAGAGGTTGGAAACTTTGGGAACAATTTAAGTTGAAAAAATGTGCTCGGGATTGTTTTCCCCACCCATGATAAATTCTTCAGGAAAAAAATCCCATTTTTCATTGGCTCCACATACGGACTCAGAACAAAGAACACTACCTCCCAAATTACCAGCAAACATACCCCTAAAATTGTTCTCAAAGTAACAACCAAAAGGGAAGGAGAAAAAAACCAGAATCCTTCTAACTATTCTGGGAAAGTATGTGAATTCTCCTGTTTCCAATTCCCAGAGCCTTTCCAGAGCCTTGTAGTAACGTTACAAATTTAGTCGTAAAGCTGTGGTTGAATTATTGTAATCACTATAAAACAATAATAACGATGAAAATACTGATTATGATGCATTAAGTTACAACGATAGTAAATCTCTCATAATACCCATGGCAACCCGCTTAGCCGTGCCATTCCATCATGTTATTGATAAAATCTGCAGAACTCTGCTGCCTTGCCTTTCACAAAGCTGCTTCTCCATTTTATCATAAATGGTGATGTGATGACACAACCTGTGTCTTCTTCAGCGGCCATTTATCCTTTTAGTTTGCACAAGTCCAGAGTATAATGCCGGCAAAACCGTTTGTAATTGAAGACAGAAGGTGGGGCGATAACAAAGAACCTCCTATTTAGTCATGTTTCTGCATTCAAGCTGTCATTAAAATGGTTTATTGGAAGTGTGGCAGCAACGGCCACCGCCCATGGGCCCCCTTGTGGTCAGGGGTGGCACTGCAGTGTCTGGCTCAGTTTCCCCACTTGGTTTCTCAATAATTCAGAGGCTTTCACAAGTCCAGTAATAGCAGGGTCTAGTCTTATTAACATAAAGTTCCAAAGTGAAGACAAAAAGATCTTCCACCGCAGCAGTATGCTGGGCACAGCTTCTCCTCCCAGAGGTACTCTGTCTTCTTCTGTTCTCTAAACCTCTGGAGAAGAGACAAAGCCTGGCCTGCCTTTTTCCCAAAGTGGGGGGGGACTTCCTGGGTGCAAAGTAGAGCTGGATGGGAACTTTTTTTTCATCTCACGAAAACTTCTGAGATTAAAAAAAAAAGAAATTGTCTCAGATAGGGACCCAAAGTCAAAATCTCAAATTTTCAAGATTCAGAAAACACAAACAAAGAAAGTCTGTATGGGCCAATTGAAATGACCTCCTCCTCCACCATTTTCCTGGTGAGGGTCATGGTGGCAGCATGGAGACTAGGAAGGACCAGACCTTCCTTTCTCCCGCAACATGTTCACAGGCATTCGCAGGCCAGCCAGGAGATATAATCCCTCCCATGTGTCCTGGGTCGGCCTCGGGGCCTTCTCCCGGTGGGACATGCCCCATATAATTCCAAAGGAAGCCTCCCAGGGCACCTGACCATTTCAGCTGACTCCTCTCGATCCAGAGGAGAAGCTGCTCTATTCCGAGGCTCTCCCAATTAGCCGAGCCCCTCACCCTGTCTCAGAGAGTGAGCTCAGAAACCTAATTTCCGTCGCTTGTACCTGTGATCTCATTTTTCAGTCATTACCCAAAATTCCTGACAATAGGTGAGGATGGGGATGTAATTCTTGACCTGTAAACTGAGAGCTTTGTGTGAAAATGTCGCTCCTGCTTCACCACCATGGTTCAAGACAGCCCCCGCATCACTGCCACTGCCACACCAATCTGCCAGTCAATCTCACCTCCCGCTTACCATCACTCGTGAACAAGACCTTTAGGTACTTAAACTCTTCCACTAAGGGCAGCTGCTCCCCCTGCACCTGGAGAGAACGCTCCGCTTTCTTCCGGGAAAGAACCAGACCTCCGATTTGGAGGTGCTGATTCTCATCCCAGCCGCTTCACGCTCGGAGCAAAGTGTTCAAGTGCGCGTCGGAGATCGCAGTCTGAAGCAGCAAGAAGGCTATCAAACCGCAGAGATGTCACCTCCAAGTCCCTGTACCGGACACTCTCCCCAACTTGGCTGCGCCCACCTTGATCACCTTTCCATGCATATCATGAACAGGAGTGGGGACAGGACGCACCCTTGGCGGAGTCTAGCACCCACCTGGAATAAACTTGACTAAATGCCAAGAATATGGACACAACTCTCGCTCTGGGAATACAGGGACCTGATAGCTGCAAAGGGACTTTTCTACCACAGAGACCTCATCAACAGAAATAGATCCAATCCCATCAGGAGTTCCCAGCTCTGCCTACTGAAAGGAGGATGGGTCCACTAGGTGGAGGAGTTCCTCAAAGTGCCCCTTTCACCTCTCAACAGTCTTGTGCCTTTTAATTCCTGATTCTCTCCTGAACTCACTAGAAAGGCTTTTCTCATGAATTTCCCTGTCCAGCTTCTGGACTAAAGAGGATACTGCTTTTGGAAGCTTATGGAAATCAAAACACTGCATCTTTTCAGGGTCACAGATTCCTCGTTTCCATAGGCCACCTATACATGCAATCTTACGCTCATATACATACACAGAGAGCAGCAGCTATGCACATGCAAGGAGACCTGTTCACTTAGGCTGCCTTGTATAAACACCCATGGTGCACACACCTAGATACAGTCCCATCTGCATGGCAGCTTGGCGGGATCCAATGACAACACTTTTTCCCTTAACCCAGTTAGTGCATGGTGCCATTTTGTTGTACAGAATGGACATTATCATGATTTTTTTAAACTGTGTTTTAACCATACTGCTAAATCCGGGCTATGTCCAAGGCTATACCAGGGTTCAGAGACACAGTTAAGATCCCATTACTATACAAAATGGAACAGTCTTGTCTGGAGCCTCCCCCCTTACATGCTTTTGCCCAGTGGTTGGGACACTGCAACAGACCTGAAATGGACTCTTTCAATTCACCAAAACTTTAAGATTTGGTTCAACCTGAACAACTTTGTTTTCTCTGTCTCTCCTCCCCTGATTTCTCAGAACTGCCACCAAACCAAAAACCAGTTAGTCACCCAGCTCTCATTTGTTGCTCCCAATACAGAGAGGGCCGTATATGCACGCAGGCGGACCGAAACACACACACGCGCAAACCAGGCACATCTTCATTGCCACATGCCCTCCTGTTCACATGTACAATAGCCCACTCTCCCATGTGCCTAGAAACCCCCATCAACTTTGCCAACAAAGGGTGTGTTCCTTCTTTGTTGTTTTCCTTTGTAATCTCCCGGGCTGGTAAGAAGTTTATAATTTATCACTGCAATAAGGCTTTTCTGGCTGAAGAAAACCACATAAGCTGCTGTTAACTTCTTGCTGAGCACAGGAACTGATCTGCTGTTGCTAGCATTTATATTTTCTAATTACTCACAGATGACTATGACTGTGTCAATGTACAGCTGGAATATTAGACTTTAAGCATTAGCTGGTTTATGCCCCATTTGTTTGCTGGCTACTTAAGTCAGATTTGCCAGGATTGGGGGAAAATTCAAAGAACGAGGCTTGATTTTCAAAGGGAAAGATTTCTGAAATCACTGATTTGCTCAGGTAATAATAAAAACCGCATCCATCTTATAGTACATCTTTTTGGATCACTCAGTCATCAGTCTCTCTTCACCCATCAATCTCTCTGTCCAAGGACTAGGTGTATTCGGTGGAATATCTGGTGCAGACTGGCAGAGCTGTATTGAACTAAAGTGAGCAATGTTGATCTATGCCCACTGAAGTCTCTCCGTGCATGCCAGATGGGTGGACTGGTAAGTAGGGGTTTGTCTTATTAGCTCATGAGGATGTATCCACACCTTGAGTTCACCAGGCCCCTCCACAGCTGGGTTCCCCAGCTTGACAGACTCTTCCTCCAAGTGGATCTTCTCCAGCCTCTGGAGAGCGGGGTTTTCCCAGTGGCCTGCCTTCCCCTAGGGGAAGTTCTCGATCTGACTCACCGGTTGAATGGTGTGGTCCCATCCACTTCCAAAGAGGCCTCTGTTCTTTCCATCACGCTGGTGACAACTGGACAGATCCGCCAGACCCAACTTTGCACCTGAGCTAGCAAAGCCTGTAGAAAGGATGCACAATTCTCTCTCTAGAGCTCGTCTCCAGACAGCCAGCATGGCATGCCAGGTCTCACAGCTACCGAGCCACGATTCTCATGGGAATGGTTCTATTCTAAACTTCTGTCAATAGGCTTCAGGTGTCAACCCCAACTGATCTAAAATAGCTTCTTTGACTATGGGCTAAGATTTTTGCCTGGCCCTATACTCTCTTGGGCCTTCTCTGACAGCAACAGGTGACCTGGCTCGCCCAGGATTCTGCCGAGCCGTGATTCTCACCATCCACTCAGAAAGCCTCAGGGCTGTCATCTGGCCTTTCTCCTCAGGAGCCACTCGATTCCCTGAGGTCTGTTTCTCTAGGCACTACAGGAAACCTCCCTGCTGCTTTTGCGGTCCTTGCAGCCTGTGTCTGCTGCTGCTGCACCTCCAGCCGGCAGAGTACAACCTCCATCCTGCGGCTTTTCTCTTCTCCTCAGAGGAGGTCTCCGTGGAGCCCAGACAAGCCCCCAGCTGTGGCAAAGTTGCCACTCCAGTATGCCCCCTTCTGGCCTGATGTGATGATGTAGCAACCCTGCCTCCGTTTCCTTCATTCTCCTTTGGCCTACTCCAGTTGCAGGGAGCCTCCTGTCCCCCCGGCCAGAGAGTCCAAGCCCTTCCAGAGCCAAGAGGCCTTTACCAAAGTCCAACAGAAATATATAAACAGCCAAACCTTCAGCCTGGTTGAGCTCAGATGGGCTCCAGCTCCTGGGAGGTGTGCCTCTCCTGCTCAAAACTGCCCTCTGTCTAACCACAGGCCCCTGGCCCAGGGGCAGGCACACCTCGTCCTTCACTCAGGGCTTCAGGCAGGCTGCAGCTCCTCAGGGCCTGCTTCCAACCTGGCTTCCAGTCACGCCTGGAGAAGCTGATGTGGTCTTTCCTCTCCCTTCTTGTCCCCAACTGCTAGGCTTCCTTGATTTTTAAACCCTGCACCCAGCAGTGAGAGCCAGTGCAGGTGCACCAGAGAGGGGCTGATTGAACCTCTGGCTGCAAGATAATCTTGTGCAGACCCCATATGTCCCACCCTAGAGAAGGAAAAGTCACTACCAGCTGGCCGTAAAACGGATTAGTTTGTTGCATCACCTCACGTAAACGACGTTCCTCTGGAGATCCCCCGAATGCCAGTCCACATTACACCCATTTTCTGATCACTTTATACCGGGTGTCAAACTTGCGCCCTCGGGCAGGTGCCCAGGAGGGGATCACTGATGTTATTAATATCTACCATGTCTATACACGTTTTGAAAAACCCTGCAGTTTGGGCATGTGGTTTCGCAACATAACCTCCTCCTCCTCCTCCCCATCCTGCCATTTGTACGCTGGGCCCACTTGTGGCATCTTGTGTTCATTTAGGCCCCAATCCTGCAAACTCATGCTTAGCTTTACCCCGTGAACTGTGCCGTTGAGACTGACGGGGGTATCTCTAGTGCAAAAGAGAAGCCCGGGAATGGGTGCCTTTGACCGTAAGCTTCTGAGGGCAGGGACTGACCCTTACTTTGTGAACGGAAAGTTCCGTTCACTTCCGAGGCACAGGCCTGGGCAGACGTCAATTTGCATTATTAACATAGTCCAGTGCAAAGGATGAGCCAGCTTTCATGCTGACAGGGCAGAGGAAATGCCCATCCCACCATTGTGCGCACAGCCTACTGGGAATCCTGGGCTACTAGTCTTCCTGTAGCTGTTCCCTTCTGGGAATATGCATGGGACCAGTCTTGCAATGGCTTCTCCCTACAGGAAAAGTCTCCACTCACCACTTCCAGTGCCCACTCCTACTTCAGGGGGCAAAGAAAGGCCCCTGGGTTGAATGGAGGTTGGGTCTTTAGCCAGGCCTTCTACTGTCACAGCAAAACTCTTACACAGGTGTCATTCTCTGCCCCAGCGGATGGACTGGGCCCCACTTGGCCCTCACTTAAGCACTCAAAATGGGGCTTAAAAATGGTGTCCAGGCCTCACCTGACTCTCTGCACAGAGGGAAATTGAACCCTCAGTGAACTATTTTTGTGCCAAACCGCAAACCGCTGTATATTTGTGTAACTTTTTTCCCCCTGACCCCATTTGCCATGTCCGGGAGACTCCATTCGAGTGAAAGGAGATGGTGTTCCCAGAGACTGTTCCATTGAGGGAGTTTGAGGTGTGAACATACTATATGAAGTGAAAGGAATCCACTGTGCCGATATAGTCTCAAGACCAAGTGCTCAGGAAATTACTTGGAAAGGGAGAGTGGGGGGACGTCATCAAAGTCTCATTCTCCTCTAAGATTGTGCATGAGCACATTCACATTTGCCTGGCATGCAGGCAAAGGTATATTCAGTAAGTGATTCTGAATCAAGGGCCTGTGGGACAGCTGATGAGAAAGGAAGGGGGAATATATCACCAAATCTATACTGAACTGCTTATTTCTATATCTGTTTGCCATCTCACCTCTGTTTGTCTGCACTCACGTGCTAGCTTTACTGGAGTAAAAATATATTCAGTTGCTGTTCCGCTAAAGACTTGAGTCCAAATTCTTCCTTTCCTTGCCTTCTGGGTTGGCATTTTATGTCTGTTGGAAATCTCATGAGAAGAGATGTTCTAATGGGATTATGGCAATCCTCTAATTCCAGTCCTGGACTGAATCAGGAAGTAAAAAAGTCATGCAAAAATTATATAGAATGGATATGGAAATAAGGGCGATCATGGTAGTAGGAAGTTAGTGGACCTTTTTCGACTCTCAGGTTCAGCTGCAATGTTGAGCAAAGGGTTGGTTCTTCCTTTATGTGAGCTGGTTTATCTACTCCTCCTATAAAAGTGGTAGCCAGAGAATAAAAGCCCCTTTCCCTCATTCTCGTGTCCCAGTACAGACCATGTGTTCTACTGATGGTAACTGTGAAAACACGCTGAGACAGAAATAGCCAATCGAAAGCACCAGGTCATTTGCAAACCAGAGAGAATTGGTGGCCTCCATTTTCATAGGTCTGGTGTTTGTAAATGTCCAGTTAAATGATGTCACTAGATCATAATTATTGCTGGAGAAAGCTGGCCAGAGAGGCTGGTAACGAAACCATTTGTGTAAATTCTACCCCTGGTTTCGGTGCATGGAGGAGTCTGAGCTGGGCGTGTTTTATACCTACTCTGCAATTGTTTTGCCTATGACGCCAAAGCCAGGCTCCAGAGAATCAGGGCCCTCAGTGTGACAAGGGATCATTCAGAGATGATATAGTGCCTTGGAAGGTCCAAAAGAATGAAACTCCTAAGGGAGACACACAAGTCCTTCTGAACTGGCATTTTGTGATTGACAGAGACCCTTTCCCCCTATGAATCATGTCACTTGCTTTATTCATAAAAACATTCTTTTCATTTTGTCTGCAACTGACTTTTTTAAAAAAAAATTCTGCACAGATTTTGCCCCTACCACTTGGAAGTTTCCCTATTGCCTGGAAACTTATCAATATAAACACATACAAAGATTTGTATGTTTCCATATGTGATGTATTTGACTTTAATAAATAACAGTCCAGGATTTACAGTACGTTTTATAACTACTGATTACTATTACAACTGGTACTGATATACTTTATTGAACAAGTTCATTTTGTAACTAAATTGCAAACCTCTATATATGTCAGCATGCAATACTTTCTTTATTTTGCTGCACTTAACCAAGAGAAGGGGTTTCACACACCCAGCCTATTTGATATATTCATGTGGCCAGCAAGATAGATTCACATTCTGCAGCTTTCATTTAAAAAAATTCTATTTCTTGGGGATGAAAAATAAAAATAACCCTTCCATGTTGACCCAAGTGCAACCCATGTAGTATTGTCTGCCTGAGTCTGCAGACAGCCTGAAACAAAGTCTTTGAGAGTTGTGAATTCACCAGATCGTCCATTAGTCTCAGTGGAGGTCACTATAAAGACCAGTAATGATACTTTAACATCAGCATTAACCAGTAGGTTTGAAGGATGCTAAAGCCGCCAAAAATAGAAGCTGATGCAGCATTCTCATGTGCCAGTGCAGCTTTGCAATGGCGGGTGATTATGTAGTGTAGTGTAACGGTATTGCAAAGCTGTGGCGTGATACAGTGACAATGCAAGGGTGTGAGAGTGCCTTGCAACATACAGACTTTTTGCTGCAACATGCTGATGTCATATCAGGACATGGTGCTGTTGTCATGGTAAAGTGATACTGCTTCGTAAGAGGATGACGACATCAGACTACCCCAGTGAAAATGTCAGGATGTTCTGATGTGGTGACTTTGCCCCAGAAGGCAGCATTTATTGAATGTCAGTGCTCGTTGTGGTTCAAAGTTTCTCTTTAGTGGTGTCATCCAAGCAATCCCTATTTATTACAGGATTCCAGGAACCTTGACTTTTATCAGGTCCACTGTAATGAAATCAATGGCTGCTCATGGAAGAGGTCTGGGAAACCACTGGAAAAGTTTGGGATTTTGCAAGAGTAGACATTTGGGAGGTTTTTAAATGGAAACACGATACTGGGTTTGTAGAGGGGAATTTGAAATGGCTCAGAGCACAATGGCTCAGAATGCAAGGTTACATCTTGGGTTGTGAAGAAACCCCTCCTATTGCCCCTTGTTTAGATGTGTGTGCTAGAATAGCATCCTGTGGGAATGGAATCAGGCCTTCACCTATGCTCTTTGGGGCCCAGTTTCAATTCCCAGACTGTATCTCCCTCTGATTTCAGGGTCTCTCCTGCTTCCTCCATGTGCACCCTGGCAACAGCATACAACGTCTAATGACCATCTCATTCAAGAATGTTCCTTTGATGCAGGGCACCTGGGAGCCCTAAATAATGGATTATAAGGGGCTGTATTTAAAAAAAAACCCTCACACTCATTTTGTTCTGGCCTTGGCTAACAAATGGAAGTTATCCCTCTCTCAAGGCCTTTGCTTATCTTTAATGTTAGAAAACATTTGGTCACAGAAAGGGAAACGAACAAGGTTTATGTTCGGTAAACTTTGACCATGGAGCCCGCATCGCCCTGGAACAAAAAGTGAAAATGTTCTCGTTAAGTGGCTCTGACTAAAACTGGAGGTTCGGTCTTTTAGTGAACAATGTGCCTTTCTCCACGTGCCTTAGATAAGCTGCCTGAGACAGGACAACCATTGTGCCCAATTCCAACATACCTATAATACTTATCTGATCTGCGAGCCAGAGAGCTGTCTGTCTAGTAGGTCGATGGCAAATAGGCGGGGGTAACTGGATAGCATACCGTGTTACCAGAGGTGCTGTGAGAATCCATAAGAAAAAGCCCTTTAATAAGACAGATACATCCATCCCCTGGGGAGAACCCAGCTAGAGGGGGAAAGTGGGGCAGACAGCAAGGAATGTGTGTGGTTAATCAATTACTAGATTAAATTAATCACACACACTAGCGTGCCCTAGAACCTTGGTCCTTTAGCTCCGAAAACACCTCTTTATCCATGAGCTAAAGGACAGCTTCCTTCGGTGTTAGCAGGAATAGGGCCTTTGTCCGCTCTGTGAACTAGCCATTAGTGGGCCCCAATAGTCTCAGCCAGTATATTACAAGGCCCCCAGTTGGGACTGCCAGAAAAAGTAGGGTGTCACATGAGCAAACTGGAAGGTATCACTCTAGACATGACCCTTCATTATGACATTCAAGCGCTCTAGCTTAACATCTGGATTTGAGCTGTGTACAAATGAAATGGCCAGAGAATTGAAAAATCCACTCCCTTGCCAAACAAATGACAACAGAACCAGAAGAGGAGATTGCCAATATAAAATCAGATCTTCCTTTTCCTCCAGGGTGGCCCAGGGCTTACCCTGATCAGCTAATGCATGTTAAAGCTACAACTTGCCTTGTCTACACTAGGATTTTAACACTTGTTGGTTAATACGTGTTTGCTAACCATGTTAAGCACACATTTTTTTCCTTCTAGTGTAGACATGGTCTGTTGTGTGTTTATACAGTACCTAGCAAATTGGGGTCTTGACCTCCATTGTGGCCTGTAGGTGCTACTCTAATGGAAATAATAATGTGAACATATGGCATCTGCCATCCTGAGGAGCTCTACACCTAAGTTCTCACATTGTGCCCTGCTAGCACAGAAGAGGATGATCTCAGCTGGTCTGCTACCACTTGATGGAAAAGGTACAGCCGTGGCCGTGCTTTGACTATTGAAGATGTTTTACAGTTTAGAATGAATTTAAGAAAGGATACGCTACTTCAACAGGACATGTTTAATTAATACAGCTCCATTCTTGTGGCTTCTTGTTGGCAACGAGTTGAATTAGTGACAGTGATTACTACGGGGACAGAATTAACACAAATTCTGTTTAATAGGGACATGGAGCCAATGACAGGAGGTTAAACATGGTGCCCATATGCCTGTTAATGAGGTGTGAAATTCTATGCTCTGGTCTTAGAATGTGCCAAATATCATAGGATGAAGAAATAACACAAATTGAGGGAATCTCATTTTTCTTCAGTACAGTATTTTAGTTGAACAGCGAGAGTCCTGTGGCACCTTAAAGACTAAAAAATTTAATTGGGCATAAGCTTTTGTGGGCAGAAATCTGCTTCGTCAGATGCATGTCAGCTATTTTAGTTGAGTATGTGGTGGTGGTGGTGTGGCTGTGTCTGAGAATGTGGTGGATTGTGTGTGTGTGATGGTGTGAGTGTGGGTGTATCTCTGTGTGACAGGGGGGGCGTGCCAAGTGTGAAATGCATATGTGTGTGTGATGAAGTGTGTGTATCTGTGTGTGACAGGGTGTATGTGTGCCAAGTGTGAAGTGTGTGTCCATGTGTGATGGGGTGTGGGTGTGGGTGTGCCTGAATATGTCGTGCTGTGGGTAGGTGAGTGTGTGGGGTGTGTCCATATGTATGTGCAGTGTGTGTGTGTGCGTGGCTGAGCGTGTGATGAAGTATGTAACCATGTGTTTGGGTAGCTGGGAAGTGGGGTGTGTATTTATATGTGTGCATAGCTGAGCGTGCTGTATATATCAGTGTGTGTGCGCGAGTGTGTGTGTGTCTGTCCATGGGCCTGTAGCAGAGTGTGCATCCACATGTATGTGGCAGAGTGCGTGCTGTGTAGCTGTGTGAGTATTTGTTTGGGGTGAGGTACGTATCCGTCTGTGTGTGTAGCTGAGTGTGCGGTAGAGCGTGCGTATGTCTCCCATAACAAATTCTGGCTCTGAGGTTTTGGACTATGAATTGAAGTTGAGCTGTTCTCTCCCAAATGAAATACATGAGACGCCCCCTCTAAAATAAACTGCAGGACCTTGCAGACATCCATACACGTTTATTATAAAGCACTGAAATGTGAAACAGCACAAACAAACAGTGAAGTAACCACACAACGTTTATTTTATTGGGTTTAAGAATATACTTCCTCCTGGCCCTCCAGAGAAACCTTTAGAGGGAACAATCCCAGTGTTACAATGGAATAAACTCCCAGTGGTTAACTCCCCAGGAGGGGGTGTCCACTATAGACAGAATTAGAGGGTTAGGATTCTGTTTGCCGTCCAACAGCCTGACTGGCTGACCAGTCCCGAAGGCTTTATAATCAAATATTTGTACATCTAAATGGGAGCAAGGAAAGGAAAATAGTTCATAAGGCAAGTCCCACAGCGTATAATATTGGAATAACAGATGGAAATATTATATTTTTGAAACATTCTTTCTATAAAGCAGCCTCTTTGAAGTGTGTTTGAGCAGAATACGCTGTGCCAAGAATGGAGGAAAAAATGATTGGTGTCAGCACAGACCAGAATTAGCTCTTCCCAGACGGTGCATATCCCAGCCTGTTGGGCTACTGAGCCTGCCAACAAGACTCTGCAGAGTTAATGATCACTACAGGATACCTTTCCCACCAGGCACTTCTGCTGACCATGGCCAGGAGACACTGTGGAGTTGGCGCATCCTGTAGATGCCTATCCCAGAATGCAATGCTTGTGACCGCACTAAGGAGTAGAAGTGGTCTTTTTTTTTTTTCTTCAGTGATGGCCTTTTTGGGAAGGAAATTAAGATTTTCATGGAAAATTTTAGTTTCTTTTGAAATGTTCTGTTTTTTCAATGAAAAGGGATTTTCTCCCCATCCCAGCTTTTGTGATTTCCAAAACTGAAAAAGAGGAAAGTTCTATTTTCAATTGTTTTTGAAAATGATGGAAAAAAAATGTGGGTCTGTGGTTTGGCTGAGAAACTGGAAAATTTCTTTGAAAAAAAAAGCAAACTTTTTTTAGTTTCTTTTTAAATGTTTCATAGACAATACCTACCATTTTCCAACTGGCTCTGCTCTGTAGATAAAGCACACATTTTTGCAAGGGTTCTGCCCCAATGCTACAGCTAGACAAATTCAGACCGGAAATAAGGTGTCCATTTTTAACATTGAGGGTAATTAATCATTGAAACAGCTTACCAAGGATCATCGCTGACAATTTTTAAATCCAGATTGGATGTTTTCCCTAAAAGATCTGCTCTAGGAATTATTTTGGGGACGTTTTCTGGCCTATTATACTGGAGGTCGGACTAGATGATCATAATGGTCCCTTCTGGCCTCGGAATCTATAAACCATCCATTTAACTCAATGGGCTTCTTTTCGTTGACTGTGTTGGGAGTAGGATATGAAACAATGAGAAAGGTAAGATGCCAACACAGAGAACACCAAGATTCCTTAAGAAAACAATGGGAGGACCTGCGAACTGGGAAAATGCTTAGCTTCCTGGCTTCAAGCAGGGTACCAGGTTAATTTTTCCCAGGCCCAAGTGTAGGGTCTAGAGGTACTAAACCATCAGAAACCCAAGCTGGGGGCAAGAGAAGGATGTGAGAAGGTAGCAGCAGCTGGAGATGAGTTGTTGACAGACACAGAGAGGGGCTGGCTGACTCCCCCAGGCCAGGAGCAGGAGCGCTAGGCTAAGTGGAAATCCCGCAAAACTTGCAGGAAAGCATAAAGTTTAGGTAAGCCCCAGGCTAATAGGCCTTTTATTGTTTAACCCTTTGCTGTGCTTGCTATGCACCTTTGGGTGAATAAATAAACAGTGCTTTGTATTGAGTAAGCTGTTTCTGAGTCATTTTAATCAGCCATTGGTCACAGGTGCCCAGAGGAAAAGAGCGTACGGATGTTAGACGCAGCTAGGCCTATTGGGTTATCACAGCTGGTAAACAGGGGGGGCTGCATCCGGGAGATCCACTCTAAGTGTGGTAGGACCCCATGGGTCCACCCAGAGAGGGGCTGTGATGGGGTATATAAACTCTACGCAGCTACAGCCCCTCAGGGGTTAATCGACGACGACGCAGCTACTACCGCATCTGTGGCTAATCGATCAGCGACAGCTGAGATAAAAGGCAGCAGCTCAGATAGTGGGGGCAGCTGCCAGGGAGGCTGGGGGCTACTTTGAGGAATCCCCTTAGCAGCGGGCTGGCAAAGAGCCAGGACCTAGGAGCCCCGTGGGGACCAAGTGGTGAGATTGCTAAAGAACAGTTAAGCAGGTATTGCTTCCTTCTGCTGCAAGGATGGGGGAGGTGTAAACTTCCCAGGGCCTTGCTCTCAGGGCCTTGGGAAGATTATTATAACATAGACTTGAAAGATTAGCTGGCACAGGCTGAGAGCATGAGCTATTAAAGGGCCAGTATATCCTTCATGGGCCTGTCAATAGAGTGGGGCAAACCTGCTCACCGGGGTGCTCTTGAAGAACGAAAAGGGGTCTGTAGTGCAGCTTGCCCCGTAACTGTGGCACCTGCCTGCGTAGCTCGTCGCTCCCGAGGCATGGACTCACTAACGCTAAGTAACTAACGTGGCCAACGTTGCATCTTCAGGTCATGAAGTTGTTAGCCAGGTGATGACGCTGCATCGCAATAAGAGGCTGCAAAGCCATCACACGCCCAATCAGCCTTGCTGGGTAGAGAAGCACACCTTGTGATGTCCTAATAAGATCACTGTGATAAATCTGAATAGGTGGCAGCTGTAAACAGACCCCTTTCCATTCGGCGGGCGGGCAGATGTTAGTCATAGCATTTAATGCCTTATCTTAGAGCTGTGCGGAAGAAAGTAATTCTCTTTCATTGGGGATTTAGTTTTAGTTTAGTTTTAGTTTAATTTTCTAAGTTCTCCTGGAAGAAGACTGGAGCCCTGGCTCTGTCACTTTGGTGGCTTGGTGACCTGCAGACTGCAGGGTCCCTACCTCAGAGGCAGTATGCATGGTGGGATGCCCTGCAGCTATGGGTCTTGGGATCCCAGACTACCCCAGAGCTGTGAGCTTGGAAGCTGGTACTTCCAGGCTCCCAGCTTCCTATCATCTTTCCTGGTAGGCTGTGGAGGAGCCTGAAACCCTGGCTGGGCTGGGAGGCTTATAAATCATGGCTTCTAGACTCCTGGCTCCCTATAAGCACTCCAGGTGGGCTGGGGAGGAGTGGGGTGTGCAAGCGAGTAGGATACCTCATAGTGTGGCTGTCTGAGAACTTACATAGAATAGAATGATCTGTGCAAATGGTACCCAGTTCGTGATGTCGCCCAGTTTAGGTCCATGAACTGGTGTGACTTTGTGTTCCGAGTGGCCTTCGTTCTTCCTCAAAGCTCTGACAGTCTCGCCGCTAGCAGCCTGCGCTCTGCTTCCACCAAAGCTGATGGGTGTTCTGCTCCTAATAAGCTAATCTGATGGGTTTCATTGGGAACAAAACAAGAGATCACGTTTTTAGTAATAAAAAAAGCGGTCCCTGCATCTTGTTAACATCTGGAATTCAGTCATTTCTGTGCTAAAAACTGTGGAATGCTTCAGCAGGACATAAATCTTGCCACTTGCTGTACATGGGCTCCAGATGCAAAGGGTGGCGGAAGCTTTGAGCTAATGCTAACAGAAAAAGTGCAGAACTAATGCAGCGTACACCTCCCTGTGAGCTCTGGTCCGAGTGTCAAGCCTCAAAGCTAGGGGGCCAGACCCCAGGGATTGCCTAATTGGCTTTGGCATTTTGTTAAGTGTCGGGTGTGTTGAATCTTCCCCAGAAGCCTTATAACGCAGTACTTCCCATACACTGACTGTCACTTTAGATATGTCGGCATCTTGAAATTTTGCATTAACAAAGGTTCCAGATCAAATGCTAGGTGAACGAAATGCCCATACCTGGACAATCCCTTTGGAATAATAACAGATCAGGTGGAGCTGCTTCACTTGGTGGCTCATAAAAGCTCCTCAAAGGATGTCACCTGAAAGCAAATGGCATAGTGAAAATAAGCTAACGTGCAAAAGATTTTCCTGTGAAACACTAAAAAGAGTGTCTGACGTGTGTAAAGCAGATCCCTTCAAAAGTGCAACCAGGCTGCAGGGCTGTATTAGGACCCCAGTTATCTGTTCTAAACCTAATCTCAACCGCACAATATTTAGGGGTGGTGGGCCAGGGTAATGGAGAAGAGTATGGGCTCAATAGACTAGTCCCATCTCTGCCACTTAGTGCTGTGTGACCTTGGGCAAATCACTTTGCCTCTGTTTGTCATGCCCTTTGTCTGTCTTGTCTATTCAGAATGTAAACTCTTTGAAGGCAGGAACTGTCCCTTGTGACGTGTGTTTGTACCTCATCTAGGACACCACCGCTCCTAGGTTCTGCCATAGTAATAATAATGGAGGCTGAAATAGCTTCTTCCCTTATTTTTAATTAATTTTCTGTTCCTGTTAGTGCTGGTGAAACTCACCAGAACAGAAGCCCTGAAGAGGGAAGCCACAAATCAGAGAGAGCACAAGGGTGGGTTGGGGAAAGCTTTCCCCAGCCATAGCCTGCTAATACGCCTCACTCTCATGTGGAGGTAGGGGAAGAAGGGAGACCAGCCCTTAGGCCCATTCAGTTAGGCCCAGTCAGTCCATGCTGAAATGGGCAACCAAAGCCAGAGATGAACTGGTGACCAATTATTATCATTTGTATTATGGGCCCTGTGCTCCACTGTGCGAGGCCCATGTACCAACATAGAATAGATAGTCCCTCCACCAAAAAACTTACAATCAAAGCAACGCATGGGTGAAATTGATGGAGTCCATGCTGCTGTGTAGACCTTTTTCCTTGCATGGTTAATGTAGAATCCAGCGTGCATTCACGTTGTCCCTCTGAAGTTCCTCATCATCTCTGGTCTTGACTAACTTAAATAGTTTTATGTCATTTGCACATTTTATCACCTCATTTTTCACTCCCCTTTCCAGGTTGTTGAAAAATATAGTTTACAACAGCCCTAGTAAAAGAACCTTGGGACATCCAGCTGTTAAGTTGATGTCATGTTGAAAATTAATAATTTATCTTTGGTCCTCTTAGCCAGTTTCTAATCTATTCCAGTTCTTTACCTCTCACACTATAACTACTTAATTTCCTTCATAATCGCCTCTGAAGGACTCTTTCCAAGGGTTTTTGAAAGTCCAAAAAAGCCATGAAAAATTGCAGTGAAATCAACCAGAAAGCTTGCTTTCACTGGCATTTTTCTTCCAAAATTGTCATGGAAAAAATCAAAACCTTTTTTTTTTTAAATCAAAAAAAATTTCAATTTAAGAATAAAAAATGTGTTCCGTTTTCAGGTTTGGGTTATTTTGACAAAAGCCTGGAAATGTTTGATGAAACAGATTTTTTTCTAAAAAGGTTTCATTGAATTGAAGAAACATTTTCTGTCAAAACCGTTTAAGTGGAAAAGTTTCCACCAGCTCTGCTCCATGTCTTCATAGAAGAAACTCACTAGGAACTTGGGAGATAATGATGGGAAATTCATATTAGGCACCTCAGGGAATATTTATGACTTGTTGTTTTATCAAGATGATTGGTTTATCGTCCTAAGTTTCAGTCCCTTGTGAAGACCGGCAGAATGAAGTTACCCATTCTGTAAGCAGGATTTATAAGCGTTAGAGTCCCACTATGCTGTTAGTCAAGTGCTGCTGTTACCGTCTATTCAATCAGACCAGAGGCACACCCTTCAATATTGCTATGGCGACTCCAGACACTAGGGCCCCGAGCCATGAAAGCACTAAAACAGGCTTAAATTCCCCGCTCAGGAAAGCACTGACAGCCAGCTGTTTAAAGGTATATAGGCACTGAAAGAGGCAGACGTGTGCATAGGCCCATATCCTGAAGGGGAGTTAGGTGCCTAAATATCTTTAAACACATGGACCTTCAGCACGTGCTTAACTTTCAATGTGTGCTTAAGTCCCAGTGATTTCAATGGTATTATAAGCACAGGCTGAATTGTTTCTCTGAATAGAGACGCTTCCCTGAACTGAGGCTAGGACTATGTCTTTTTATGGTTTTGACACAGAACTGTTTATTCTGACAACACAGGAAAAAAACCAACAAAAAACTAACCATAGAGAAATACAGAGTCAAAAGAGAGAAAAATAATGGTTCATTTTTAATCGGTTTGGCTGGAAAAGTGAATCAGATTACACATTAAAGTTAATTTGGGTGAAATTTTTTCACATAAAAGGATCGTAGTCGACAGACCAGTTTTGAAGTTGGTAATCTTTGGGCCTGAGATGATGTAAATCGGCATAGCTTGCTTGAAATCAATAGAGCCATGCTTATTGACGCTAGCTGGGGATATGGCCTATGTTTTAGTTATAATTATTTTCTTGTCAGTTTCACTAATCTTTTCAATGCATTGAGGGACCCATCTGGGTTCCCTCTGTTGGGCCAACATCACCTGTAAATGATACAAAACAGCATGCTAAAGATCATAAAGTCTAGAAAGCCAAAAGGTATTTCAAAGGTACTGAGTTTGAATCATGTTTAGGTTGCACTTGCATTAAAAGTTCTTTGGGTCATATTTTTTTTCCTCTTAATGATTGTACATTTTTTACTTTTTCATCCCTGCGTTAAGGAGATATTGCAATAACCTTCATGTCAACGGAACAAATGATACAGTGCTACATTTATTCATCAGGTCACCTTAGCCAAAGGGTGTGAGGATTTGGAACCAGTGAATGAGCTTTGACTTTTGCAGCCCAAAATAAAATGTGTGACTTCTTTTAAGTAGGCGTGGCAGAATTCAATTTTTTCTTTTTATAATGTTGATGGATAATATCTATGTTTATTATTAGCCTTTTTTAAAAATGTAATTGGTTTTAAATTTTCACACTTGTAGGAAATTATGGAGGATTAAACAACAGGAGAGGTCAGAGAATAAATATTTAATGACCATAACTATTGAAGTTTAAAAACTTAAAGCTTTATAACCACTGAAATACAAATTGTCAATGTCGCGTATCAAAATATACAAAGTACATATCCTTAAACTAAATTGTAAGTTCTCAAGTAGAATTTTTCTTGCTTTCCCTATCTGTAAATTTTGATTATCAGTGGAAATATTTTTTTGTCGATTTATGTGTTTGGTGAAATCAATGTTCATTGATTAAAAAAATCTAATCCTTTTGAGCCTATTTATAATTCGCAGCATGTTTCTATTGTATGATGGTGCAACATGATCTAAGGTAGCTATTGGCTAATGTACCACCTATGCATTCAAGTAAATATGACCCAAATACTCCCCTGATACTTGAGCTTTACTTTGTAGACAAAGAACTGAGTGAGGAATATCAGGCTTTCATTTGAAAGGGTTTCAGTATTTTTCTGTTATTGTCTTTAGTTTGGTGCATGATGGAAAATGCACTGTGCTTTTGTAGTATGGACCTATAAAGTGCGTTCCTTTACTTAGTTAATGTGAACACTCAATAGAACATTGTGTAATGAGGTTCTATTACGGAAGACATAACTATGGCTAATGCCTGGGGTAAGTTAACTGTATCCTGGGAGAAGCTTAAAGTTAAACAACATGAGTTGAACAGTGAACTGAGAAAGAGTTCTAGAGAGCTATGGGAGGGACGGGGAGGGTCAGTTGTAAATCACACCTGCTATGTTTTACATACATGCATAAGGCTGGTTGAAAATTGTCCATCACCTTTTTTTCCATGGAAAACTTTGGTTTTTGATTGAATGAACATTTTCACTGGAAAACCCCAAACTGAAAATTTTCAGCTGAAAAGTAAAAATACGTTTTATGTTTTGGCTGAAAAATGTTCAGTGTTCAACAAATTTTTTGGCCAGCAATTTTTCCGCTAAAAAACTTCTGGTTTTGGTTATGGGGGGTTTTGGTGTTTCAGAACTAGAAATCTTTCAGCAGAAAATTTCAACGAAAACAAACATTTTCATGTTCATCAAAATATTTGCTGGGAGACATAACTATTTTCTGTCCGTCTCAACAAAATGACTTGATAACTTTAACACAATGAGAAAAAGAAAGAAAGAAAGAAAGAAAGAAAGAAAGAAAGAAAGAAAGAAAGAAA
>ML675646.1:7272748-7291786 GCA_007922155.1 Mesoclemmys tuberculata
AAAGAAAGAAAGAAAGAAAGAAAGAAAGAAAGAAAGAAAGAAAGAAAATATAAATTGCCATGAAAGAGACAGACAGAGAGCACAGGAACATTGCAACTTTGAAATACCTGTTCTGAACTGATTGGCCGACTTGCCCTCCAGCAGCAAGGCAGAAAGGGCCAGATCCAGGAGTTAGGTGTCTAAATACTTTTGAGGCTCTGGGCTAAAGTCTCTTTCCATATAAAGGTGCCTTACAAAGAAAACCCTCCGATAGCCTCTCCCCTACATTTGCAGAGCTATATGCTCCACATGTCATATAGGCTGTGGGTGAAAAGCCTATACTAACATGCCAGTTGGAGAGGGACAAGGAAAGGATGAGAAACTGAGTGGCTCTCTCACTTACAAAGCTCTCTGGTACAGGGGAAACACAGACAAAGTTAAGAGCCACAGGTTAAAATTTTCCTGTGAATTCACCATCCCTTGATTTAGCCACTGATGCTTCAAGCTCAGATTTTACTTTGTAACCATTACCTGCTAATGTAACGGATTACAGAGATGCAGAAAGATGTCTCTTTCCTGCTCCACGTTCGAGTAGCCACTGATACTGTTCACTGAACAGGAACGCTGGTAGCAAAAGAATTAATAGAAATCCCTTCTTAATTGGAAACAGTGAGTTTGTATATTTTTTTTCAGTTGTCTATTTTGGGCCTTATAAAATGAAAATGAACTGCAATGCAGTGGTTTCCAGATTCCCACAGCCCCTTACAAGATCAGAAAAATACATCCGAGCTTAGTGGGAGCCCTTAATTAACACACGATGACTTAGTATTAAAATAAAGTACTAGAAGCTTTATGGGATACGTCTGGCAGGGATGTTTGTCTGTCTGAAACCAACTAGACTCCCAAAGTGTCCCGTCCCAGCGTGCACCTCTTCTTGTGTAAAACTTTGGAGTGATTTTTCAGGAGCTGTTTTATATTCGATTGTTTCCCACATCCTGGTCTGGCACAGAAGAAGGGAACTTTCCTGGGCACGACCGAAAACCTCTCCAAGACCTGCCTTTGGAACCATTCAATTCCATACCAGCGCTAGCTCTTATTATATTTGTTTTGAAGAGCACCTCCAGGCCCCAGCCAGGCTCGGTGCTCCATTGTGTGAAACCCTGGACAGGCCCCTAGTCAGAGACAGTCCCTCATGCTGTGATGTGAGTTTTCTCGGACTGTAGAAATTTAAATAGAATTATTCCTTCCCTTTGGACAACTAGGTAGCTGAGGCACAAAGAGATGAAGTGATTTGCCCAAGGTTGTCCGGAAAGCTTGCAAAAGAACTGGCAATTGAACTCATATCTCTTAGGACCCAGCCCATTAGACACAATACCATCCTTCCTCTAGCACAGGACCCCTCTCCAAGGTTTCCTTACATTCATAGGGCAGGTAAACATCTAGCACAGTAGGGTCCTGGTCCATGACTAGGGCTTCTAGCTGCTACTGCAATCCAAATAATTCATCATTGGCATAATGTAAAGAATAGAGGCATGAACCATGATGGCAGGCTCCACCTCACAGCCACACAGATGGTGCCGCACTGTGGCCAAGAAAGGTTGTGAAGTGTTCTGGAGCAATGCGAGATCTTATCGGGTCGTTAGCTGCAACCAAGCTTGCCCCTGGTAGAAAGCAGAGCCACAGGAGCAGTAATCGTGTTAGGAAAATAAATAAATCTGGGCAACCAGCATGAGCAGAGGGAATGTACAGCTGCCCAATGGGATACCAGGCAAGGGGGTTGGCACCACCCGCTGGGGCAGAGAAGTGGGGTAGACGTGCGAGCTGGCAAGACGGTCCTACAGATGTTACACCTGAAACTCATGTCCTTAATCAGGATCATGATGACACAGGTATCTGGGGGAGACAAGAGCAGGGCTCCTTAAATACACTTATCGAAAGAGCCATCAGCCCAGCAATTCTTGCTGCCCAGCAACGAGGTACCTGACGTCTATGATGTCATCTCAGGCATAACCTGTCCTGCCTTTTAAATTATGACTCTATTTTACCACCTCAGGCTGCCAGGTGGAAGCAGGCAGTAATTCAGCATGGAATGACTTAGTCATCTAATCATCTGCACTACAATGTAATTCCTGGGTGTTCCCGGCATCTTTCTGGCCTGGACTCGCTGCCTGGGGCCTGGAGTTCGCTGCTGGGAACTGCTCGACTCCCCACGTCCACGGATTTCAGTGGCAGTCAAGAGGCTAAATAACTTTGAGGATCTGAGCACGAATCCTTGGGCATTTCCTGCACCACTTTGCCATGGAGTCCTTTGTTTCCTAGGACTTTGGCCAGACAGCAGTACAGCTTAGTAGATAGGGCACTGCACTGGAGGTCAGGACGCCCATGACATGTTCCTGGCTCTGCAGCTGACCTGCAGTGGGACCTTGGACAAGTCACTTAATCTTTCTTGCCCAGATCCTCAAAGGTACGTAGGTGCCAGCCTCCCATTTACTTCCATGGGAGTAAGGAACCTAATTGCTGTTGAGGATCTGGGACCCTGTGCTTCTGTTTCTCCTCTGTCTGTCTTACTTATTTAGACTGCAAATTCTGGCGGCCAGGGACTGTCTCTTAATTTGTGTATGTACAGCCCCTGGCACCATGGGGCCTCAGAGCGCTACTGTTTATATTAATAATATTATACAACATATACCTGGGTCTAAATTTCTAGTACATTAACACAGTCGCAGGAATTTGTCTGTCTAGCCATCATAGGTACTTATCTGCCCCTTCTCCTATTACTGTACAACAGTGAAAAGCTCCTCGGAGTCTTTACACTATCCCTAAAATTGGTGTCATTTACTGAGTGGAGAAGGGAGCGTGACCACTGGAAAGTGTCTGCAAGGCAGATCTTCCGTCCCCTTAAATCAGCTTTGATGATGGCTGTGAAAAGCAAATTTAAATGGCTTAAGTGACCCGGTAGGATTCCCAAAGCATAAGGGAATCCTTCAATTGCAGAGAGCCAGCAAAGCCTATGTCACGTCCAGGGTAATCATACTGTTGCTGTGTTCCAGCAATTTCCAGTTACCATAGTGGTCCCTTTGGGGGCTGTTGAGTTGGGACAAAATTAGAGCAGCTCTGAGGTCATTCTAAGTTGCGCTGAGGACAAACTAGCCCCCAGCGAGCTTCAGGATTACAGAGGTAAAGATGGAGAACAGCTATCTTTGTGTCTGCTTAACACCCTCCTCTACACCTGCATCAAGCACTGCTCCTCTAGACCCAGGGATTGGGCTCTGTAAAGGTAATTTTTGGGAGCTAGCACCAGAACATCAACTTGCTGTAAAAACATTATTTAAAGATGGGAACAACCCAAAACCCTGGCTGTGATCAACCCAAACATAGCGGGGTGCGGGTGAGGTTCAGAATGCAAACTAAGAGCCAGGTCCCCATTTTGCAAACGGCCCCTCACTTTATAACGAGCTGAACCAAAAACCTGGATCTGTAGAGCCCCACAATTTGGGAGGATTGAAATCCGGATCCCAGATTTCTGGCTTGGACCCAACTCAAACACTATTGTTTTATGGAAAAGAAAAACCCTATCTTTTAGCAATGCCAACAAAATATACAATTGTGTCTTGTGTTGATTCTGTCCTATGAACTTTATTAAGGCTCCCATAGAGACAATTTTTAAAAAAAAAATGCTTAAAAATATGCAGCTCCTAAAAGTTTTCTTGCAAATAAATTGATGCCCTGTTCCTCCACAGCAGTTCATTAAGAGCTCTATTACATGCTGCCAAGAGCTTGATAATATTATACATTGCAGCAGGCACTCACCGTACTGCCATAATTAAGGTAGTAAAACAGTTTCCATTAAAACCCCTGTTTTCACAAGCTCATAACTTTCTGAAACATTCACTTTTTAGGTTGAAATTTTTTTCATGCTTGGCATCTGTGCAAAGGCGATTTTGGAGGAAAGTTTGAGCACAATCCTGTTGGTCACTTTTGGGTTATAGGAGAGTTGTTTTTTAAAAATCCACTTTTTACCTTGCATCTAAAAAACTATTTAATTTCCCCCCTAAATAGCTATAGCAAAATTAGACGATCTCAACAGCTTGAAAGCTGACATAGATACACTCCTTATGTTAGCCCTTAAACACAGAATTATAAAACACCTAAGTGAACGTAGTGTGAGAGGGACAGACAAGCATGGGTTCTATTAAGGATGATTATGTATTTGTTACCAGTAAGAATTCATTGAAGGGGTCACTTCTATCAAACTGGTTGATATTGTGTAATTGACATTTTGAGATGCCTTTAATGAATTCTTCTGCAAAGGGCTATTAAGGAAACTAAGTAATCATGCTTGCAAGGTAAACGTTTGTTGTGGATTAGAAATACAGCAGAGTGGAAAATGGATCTTCTGTCCCATGAAAATTTTTGAGATACCAAAAAATGTTCCTGTCCTGAATCAGGACAAAAAGTTAAAGTCTTAAATTTTCACAAGCCAAAAATCTGGAAGAAAAAAAATTTGGTTCGGCTCAATCAGAACATTTCCCTTTGATTTGAGCCATTTAATTTTTATTTTGTTTTTACTATAATTACCTTAATTTTTTAAACAAGCTTTGAGCCAGAAAACTAGAACTTTTCATTTTGAAAATGTTGAAATGAAATATTTTGACCATCTAAAAATTCTCAATTTTTTTGAGGGAAAAAATTGATCAAAACTGATCTGTCCCCATGAAGTTTCAGTTTTGACAAATTGGTGTTGTCTGATTAAAAAAACGTTCAGTTGAAAGTTTTCCCAACCAACCCTAATTAGAAGCTGGTTAAAAGACAGATTTGAATGAATGCACGGTGAAATATGTTGGAAGGAACAATCTGACCTGCTCATAAGCACTGTTGAGTTGTAAACTAATTATAAACATTCCGGGAATTAATCTTGGGTAAAAGTGTCTAAAATTTGTGACGTGGGTGCCTAGGTCACATTTCCAAAAGTGATTTAGTTATGACCCTCGGTCTCATTGAAAGTCAACAGCAGGTAAGCTCCTAAGAGTCAGATTTTCAAAGGTATTCAGCTTCCTAAAGATGTAGACAGATGTCTAGTAGGTTTTTCAAAAGCCCCTAAGAAGGTTGGATGCCTAACTTTCTAAGGCGCTTTAGAAAATTATGCTAGGGCATATCTTTCTTTTTAGTTACCTAAATACTTTTGAAAATCTGCCATAAATCACTTCCGATAATGAGACTAAGGTCCTGAGTCATGGATGCATTTTTGAAAATGTCAGTGCTGGTCATCAATTGCGCTAGTCATCAATTGTCTGCTTAATGGACAGCAGTGATCAAAAAAGAGTATAGGTGGAATATAGATTAAAAGGGAAGAGGACTGAAAATATTATAATACCTTTTTGTAATTCACTGATACATATACACCTGGAATAGAATGTTCAGTTCTGGTCACCCTATGTGAAAAAGGAGCTGGTAGAAATTAATCATTTTCAGCATCCTTGCCTAGATACTATGAGGCCAGGATGAAGAGAGATTTGGCCTGTATCATTCCAAGGAGATGAATGTGAGTTGATATGACAGAGGTATATAACACAATGAATTGTAAAGGTAAATCAGGCATTCCTGTAATTATCCTTTCTTTTAATAGTTGAACAAGGGGCGACACAAGGGGGTCAAAGAGCAACCAACAATTATAAATGATGCAAGAGTTTTTTGGTTTTTTTTTTTTACAGAATGCCAAATTAACCTGTGTAATTCATTGCCACATGATTATGAAGCAGTGTCTATTCCACAGGAAAGGCCGAAATTAGCTTCCAAATAGAAGCCTGATTTTCAATGCTCCTCCCAGCTTGGCACCTCATCCTTGAGAAGGTGTCAAAAGATGGTGCAGTGGCTAGGGTGCTAGCATGGCACACAGTGCTTGCTGTTCTGCCACATACTACTTGCATGACCTCGGGCTACTCATGTAGAGCCAGATATTGAAAGGTATTTAAGGACCTAAAGCTACAGATCCTTGTGGGCTTATCGATAGGAGTTAGGCACCTAGGTGTTTTTGAAAACCCTACTAGACCCCTACTGGCATCTTTAGGCACCTAAATACCTTTAAAATTCTAGCCCTTAGTTTCTCATCTGTAAAATAGGGGTAATAATATTCCCTACCACACAGAGGTGTTGTGAAGCACTTAGATATCATGGTGACGGGGAAGGCTGGAGCTGCATACAAGTACCTAAAACAGACTAAGCTGTGATACACTCAAGGGGTTCCCTGCATTTTTACACCCACCCATTTATTTTTCAGCTCAACACCAGCAAAGGGGCAGGTGCCCTTCCCTTATCTCTTAAGTTTGTCCCAAAGCCTTCAGTGATCTTTGAGGGGCTTCATCTTCTTGCTTGAAAATCCCACTTCTGCCACCTAGCTGGGCAGCATGCGATCAGTTGCACAGTCTTTGTTTTGTTGTACTTGTTTGTCCATGCAGTCAGGAGGGCATGATTCCTTATTTTCAAACCATGTTAAGCTCCCCCTGGGTTGGTTTTGTTGTTGTTATTGTTTATTTAATAAAGGGATAAAAGTGCGCACACAGATTTTGGCCTCTGTGTAAATGATGGTGGATGTGCTTCAGAAAACGTAGCCATTAAGGCGAATTGGTCAAAAAAGGGTTAGGGAGAGGGGAGAGGAAAAAAGAGTGAGGAAAAAATGTCATCAACACTTTTTAAATCAAAATTTTGACAAGCAAAATTAATTGACACGTCACCCAGCTCTAGTGCTAGTTGAAAATAGTGGGAAGGGGAATTCATAACATTTTAGTGTACAATGTTTTTTTGTTTTGTGTGTGTGATTTCAAAATGTCACTGAAAATGTTCATCAAAAAATGAAAATGTAGTAAATTTCCACCAGTTATCCCTTTGGGAGGGACTTTTGGAAGTGCTCAGAATTGGTCTAACTGTGCTCCCATTGAAGTTCTACCATTGGGAATTAAGTCAGTGCTGAGTGCTTTTGAATATCCCCCCCTTAAGCTTTCTGTGCCTCAGTTTCCCTCTCAGCAATATGGGCAGCGGGTAATTGTCGCAATAACACTGCCCAGCCTCAGAGGGGCAAGATGAGAATGGATGTTTGCAAAGGGCCTGGAAAGTCTCTGCTGGAAAGAGCTGTTGTTTTCAGACATGATTGTTTTTGGCACTTCTGTTAGCATGGCCCCCGAATCGAAGTCATTTGACCAATCTTTAGTAATAAGCAGATACGCACAGGCACAAGGGTGCTTGTGTGTGGTTACGACCAGTGCCTAACATTCATTATCGTGGCATTCTTTGGAAGGGAAAGCCTTTCATCCCCTTTAAAAAGCAGGAACATGGGATGTGCATTAAGCTGGCTTCACAAGAGAGTATTTTCGCTTTTCCTTTACAGAGGCATTTCTTTCCCCCACTCGTACATTCCTGCACAGACCCCCCTTTGTTCGCTGCCCTTAGCCAATCTACATTCAGCAACAGCAGCCCAGATGTTCCCTATCAAACTCAAAGCCATGCCAGCAAACTTTGGCACACATGAAAGTGCACTGAGTAATGGGTCTCCACAAATACCATTTTTCCCCTCTGATTTCTGCAAGCCTTTTTACATGTTAATGGGTTCCACTCAGTTACAGCCTAAGGGAGGCCCCAGAACTAGGCTGTGTGAGTGTCCGGCAAATTAGCAGTTAAGGCATACTAGGCGCCTCGATGCTGTCATGCCTTTAGGGCCTCATCTGGGCTTCTCTAACCTTGAGCTGCCGTCACTCATTTTCCTGCTAATAGCTTTCCAGTGATGGGGCCGGATGGGTGTAGCCTTTCCAACTGAGAATGTTCGGAGGCAGCAAAACAAAACGCGTATGTTGGTTTCCAATCCTTTACCCCCGGAACTGCAGAAAAGACGTTCTGTGGCAAACCCTATTCCCTCAGCACCATCCATGTCATCTTTATGCATTGTAGAAATATACCCTGGAGGTTTGTGGATAAAACTCATTCAGTTGGCCCCTTCAATGTGTGATGTTTCAGTATGTTTCACATTTTCCTCCCTTACAGCAGTGGTTCCCCTCCGTCATTATGTGGCTATTATTCCTTAGCCAATGCTCAAGAGCCCATATTACCAGTAGGTATGTGACAGCCCTTTCCAGTTCCCCTTCCTCAGGTTGCTGCTGATCACCAATGCTAAACCTCAGCTAACCTCAAAGCCTAAGATCCCAATTCTCCCACAGTTATGAAGAGTTGCGCCTTTCCCCACAAATAATGCCATTGTTTTCAATGAAAGTAAGGTATGTGAGTATGGGTGGCAGAAAGTTTTGAGCAGGGGGTGGGACTTGAGGACCTCCTGAGGTCCCTTCCAACCCTAATCTTCTATGATTCTATTGATCTAGTCCTAAACAATCATGTGCGCCACACTCTGCTACCTTTATTCATGCAACATGGAATAGGGTATTAATATATCTGCCTATCTAAGGTATATGACCCCCCTTACCGTAATGTCAGCACACCTCACAATCTTTAATGGATTTAGGGCAATGCTATCACCCCATTATACTGAAGGGGAACTGAGGCACACGAGGCTAAATTACTTGCCCAAGATCACACGAAGTCTACGGCGGAGTTAGGACTTGATCCCAGGTTTCAGGCTCGTATGCTAACCATGGCACCATCTTTCTTTTCATATCCTTACCTCAATAAAGTTATCAGAATGTAGTCTCTCTATGCCTCTGTGAAAAGTTGATAGAATTATTTAGCTACCTCACAGGGAGAGTTGTGAGCTGGGTAGATATTAATGTCAGTGTGGTGTTGGACAAAAAGGTCCATCTGTTAAACATTATTAACAGAAATTGACCTTGGTTTCAGCTACGCCCTGGCTGAAGGGATGGGAGAAAGGAAAGATTTTAACAATCAGTAAAACAGTGAGCTGATTCTGTGGCTATTTGATAAAATGGAGTGTGACCTTTTTGTGTGTGTGTGTCTGTGTTTTTAATCAAATAACTCTAGGTTTCAGTAACAGAAAGCGAAGGTTGCAGTTAAAGCACTTTAAAATCAGGAAATGCCAACTGCATCGTTTCCCGTGCAACCTTAACATAACCCTTTGTGCACTTTGATGGGCTTTAACTGAAGAATCACATTTTGTCTCTCAAATCACAATATAAAATTATACATCTACGATCTTAGATGCACAATACACTAACTTTGGGTGGGCAAAATGCAAAAAAAATAGAGACTCATATCTTAACCTCGTCAAAACCAGTATTCATGCGAACCATCAAAGGTATTTCCTCTAATAAGGTGTGTGTTCCTCTCACATTTCAATCTACTCCCATTTGTTTTGGTACTGGAGCTGTTCAGCAGGAGTTGTAAGACTGTTTATTCGTTTATTTTATAATGGGAGCAGTGTATTTTTTCCACTCCCCTCTCACCTTACAATGACTGAACCATTTTTACTCAAACCTTATAAAAAAAAACAGCGAGAGTCCTGTGGCACCTTAAAGACTAACACATTTATTTGGGCATAAGCTTTCGTGGGCAGAAACCCACTTTGTCAGTTGCCCACAAAAGCTTCTGCCTAAATAAATGTGTTAGTCTTTAAGATGCCACAGGACTCTCGCTGTTTTGCTAAAAACAGACTAACACAGCTACCCCTCTGGAACTTATAAAAAGAAAAAAAAAAAAGAGCCTTGTATAGAAAGAAACCAGACCTAGAAAATTTCCCAGAAGATCTAGCACATGGGAGATGGCCTTTCCACAAGGGATGGTAACTCCCTCTGCCTCTTAATGGGATACTTTGAAGTCATCTGTGCATGGACTTCTTCACGAAGATTTCCCCATAAAAAAGGCCCCTCTGATGGCTTTTCATGCAAGAGTGGACAATCTGGGCAATTATCCAGTGAATCAACGAGATCGTTTAGTCATAAAGCTAATACCATGACGAAAAGAAATGCAGAGTCACAGGCAAGGGAGGACAGAAACATTTTCAGCCCAGATTTGAGATGAAGGACCATTGAGGACAGTTTTAGGAAGGCTGTACAAGATGGCAAGAGCTGCAGTGGAGAAGGCTCTTGAACCAAGAGTGACCAGGTGGTGAGAAGGGACAGAGAGGAAGTGGTTTTATGCAACCTGAAGTGAGAGAGTGTCTCTAGGGTCAGGGCAAACACTCAAAGAGGCTTTTAAAAATAAGGATGATTTTTGTTAATCGTTAAATGAAGTGGGGAGAGAGAAAAGATGTCTGGGGATGGGGAAGTCAAATTTCTTTAGAGAGTTAGGCTGGGAAGGGTGAAAAGGGTAATATTTTAAGCTTTTCAGGAACTATTAAATGTTTATAAACAGCAATGGAAGTTTAGCAGCATTCAGGGAGAAAAGGCACCACTTCAGGAGATTTGTCATTTCAAAAAACAAATGAGTCCCGAAATTATCCTGTTAAAAAAAATTAAGAGGCAGCTGCCATTTCACACGTGGTTTGGTTTAACTAGTCAGAGCAAAACGGGGTATAACAGCTCCTGAAGATCTAACTTGCCTGAGAAGCACCCAGCCGTGTTCAAAGGAGCTGTTGATTCCTAGATTCTCTTCAAGAATTTCCGTTCTTCTTAGCTTGTGCTACTGATCTAGTGGGATGTTAGGAGACTTCTGAGGAGAGGCTGAGGGAACTAGGCTTGTTTAGTCTGCAGAAAAGAAGAATGAGGGGGGGATTTGACAGTAGCCTTTAATTACCTGAAAGGTGGTTCCAGGGAGGATGGAGCTAGGCTGTTCTCAGTGGTGGCAGATGACAGAACAAGGAGCAATGGTCTCAAGTTGCAGTGGGGGAGGTCTAGGTTGGATATTAGGAAAAAAAATTCACTAGGAGGGTGGTGAAGCACTGGAATGGGTTACCTAGGGAGGTGGTGGAAGTTCCATCCTTAAAGGTTTTTAAGGTGCAACTTGACAAAGTCCTGGCTGGGATGGTCCTGTTAGTTGGGGTTGGTCCTGTTTTGAGCAGGGGGTTGGATTAGATGACTTCCTGAGGTCCCTTCCAACCCTAACCTTCTATGGTTCTGTGAGACCTGAGCAAGCATGGAAAGATCTCTCTATTCTAAATCATCTTATGGGGGAAACAAACTCATAGGTTGGCCAAAGGGAATTACGAAAAGCCCTGCAATGAGGTAATCACTTCAGATGTTTGCTCAAACTGTCTTGTTCCGTAGCTAATGCAGAGGTCAGTGATCCCAGAAACTCAGAAGAAGACAGGAAGAACCAACATCATGAATTATGAAAATTATGCAAACAATGGATTTTTCAGTCCACTGGCAATTCCAAAAAATTGGGGAAAATATCACTTTGGATTGACACAAAAACAAAATTCTTTGACATTTTTGGTGAATCAAAAAGTTGAAAAATTTCATTTCAGGTCAAGCAAAATGTTTTGTTTAAAAGATGCTGAAACTAAATGTTTGAATTTTTTTTAAAAAGTTGTTTGTTACTAAACCATCTCTGTAAGATGCAAATTTGCAAAATGCTTCAGTGTCACCAAATATGTATTTTCTACAGAAACATTTTGGCTGCAAAATCCCTCCAAGTTCTATCGATGCTCTCTCCACTCTGTAATCACAGTAGAAATCTGAGGATTTCAGTATAGCTGATCCCAACACATGATCTCACCCAAATGCTGTAGAGCTAGAGGAAAAATTCCACTGTCAATATATGTGAAGAACCTGGGTGCTATCTACAATATTCTTACAAATACTGCGTGTATCTCTGTATGTTTGGTAGTTATTGTGTTGCTATATGGAACACAAAGAATTAATTTCTGCTGGAGCTTGCAATGTGAACACAAGAACCAGATACTGACCAATTCAGCTGTGGATGCTTAATGGAAAGTACCTCAACCTAGTGGGAGAAGAAATGCATAAGCCAATTTGGCCAAGTTCAAAAGCTCTGCTCAACATCTTGGGAGGTCTTCAGGCAGAAAGTCTTAAAGAGAGAGACTCTGAACTGGACAAAAATCTGTCTGAGAGCTGAGTGGGCCTCATAGATACTGACTGGGGGAATCAGATTGGGAGGGAAAGGCTGTATGAGTTCAGCCTGCCTTGCTCTCCCCCAATTCTGTGAGTCTACCTAGAGCTGGCCAGGAAGGCCAAGGTTCAGATAAGATAACAGGTGTTTAGTCTTTTCGTGTCTTAATCTTTTCACTCTGCTTGCTAAATTCCTATGGACAAATAAATACTCTGATTTGAATAAGCTGTCCTTGGTCACTGCATTTAGCAGCTGGTCAAAGCTCCCCAAGAGAAGTGTATAGCAGGGCCTGACCCCATCTGGGTCTGCTGGAGGAAATCGGCTTGTTGAAAAAGGGGGTACTCGAACATGGTAACAGTGTAAAAGTGGGCTGAAACATGGGTTTCGTCCTAAGAGAAGCACAAGCCTGTGGCTTGGAAACAGTTCTCACTGGAGAGATAACAGGTGCGGCTCACCCCTGCACCTTATCAATGTCCATGAGCGCTGGGGAAATAGTAATCTGGTTCTTGGTGCATGGGTGCAATAGGGAATGAGGGGGCATCTCCCAATGTCCCAGACAGGAGCGACAACTATTGGAGTGACAGTAACGTGGGGCTTGTCCCACTTAACGCAACTGCAGCTCCCCTATAGGTCTACTCCTTGTCCACTCTACCCAGGCCCTCAGCTTTTGGTACATGGTTGCATCGCTGCCCAGAGCACATTTACAGAACGACTCTCGTTCTGCTGGAGCTGCATCTCCTGCCAGGCTGTGAATCTGGAACGTATTAATAATGGTTCAGGCTGAATCATTTAAGCCAATCTTAAATGCCTATCTTAGTATCTTGCAGGATTTGAGATGGACTCTGAACGTGTACGGTTTGTAGGGTAACAGACTTTCAGGAAAGTTGACCACTTTCTTTACCACTATAGTGAGGCTGTCTACCCAGAATGGGAGGCTTGCTCCCAGCTTCAGTGTAGACAAAATTCCCATTGACTTCAATGGTGCTGTTTTCCTAGCCTTCCCCTACCCAACCTGGGGCCATTCTTTCACTGCCTGCCCACAACCTGCCCACTTCTACTAAATGGATCTCAATTCCACAGAGTATCACCCCTGGAGTTCTGGAAAGAGGGGAGTAGGGACACAGACAGGGCTGACCCTCTGTGGCATGGGCGGGGTGGTAGGTTCCCTCCATACAGGGACCTAATAAGTCTTGGTCCTTTAAAATGCAGTTTCTAGCTTCTGTATGATTAAAAAATAGGGTGTTTCCAGAATCATGTTTTTAGATATTAGTTCTTCAGGTAAATGGATTTTTGTCCCCACTAAGAAGTCCCAGAAAAGACCATTTTGGGCTTAGGTCTTATACATTTGGCTGTTGACTCCAGCTGGCAAGTTCAGATTCTCAAACTTAGAAAGCCATGATACAGAGTAATGTACTTTAGATCTTTTAATTTCCCTTTCCCCATGTCTATAGGTGACTTTGCATTAAGAAAAGAGTTTAGATTTATATTAGAAAAGCTACATTCTCCTTCTAATCACAGAGCAATGTTTTAAGAGAGAGACATGGTTCCTTACTGGCCGTGCCTAGCATGAAAATGCCCTGTTTAGTTTCACAAAGAAAAATTGATTAAAAACTGAAAGGAGACATCTGCATTTGATACAGCGGTTGAGGAAGAATATTAATTGTGATCAAAGCTACTCAGCCATCAAGAACAATGAGAGATTTATTCACGTATGATGTCTTCTTTAAGTTGTGGGCCAGTGGGCTGATCCGTTTTGGGGGTATTTGGAAGTGTTTTATGCCTAACTAATCAATTCAGACCATTGCAATCTGGAGAAGTGATTGTGAGAGAGTATGGAAATCAATGCCCCTCACACCCCACAACATAATATGGTTTTTCACTCATTCAGTTAATTTCTTTTATCCAGAATAAAGCGGTTAGACAGTGGAGCAAGGTAAGGTGTATCCAGCAGAAGAATACTCAGTGATAAGCTATTCCTGATTCCAATTGATGTAGTAAAGTCATAGTGTCTTTCTGGTCTCAGGGTTTCATCATGTTAGGTGTTCGCCAGCGAAGTCTTGACGTGCTTAAGTGCATGCGGGAGCAGAGACACAATTTTCAGCACTGCCCAGGATAAATCCCATTGACCCTGATTAAGGAAAGCACTTGCCTAACTTTAAGCACATGGCTGAAGTTAAGCACATGCTTAAGAGCCTTCCTGAATCAGGGCCTTAGGGTCCCATCCAAAGCCCATTGCAATCATTGGAAAGACATCCATGATTTATTTGGGGCTGGTCCTGGTTTGAGCAGGGGGTTGGACGAGATGACCTCCTGAGGTCCCTGCCAGCCCTCATCTTCTATGATTCTCTGATCAGCTGTCTTCATTGGGTTTGGATCAGGCACCGCAGGCAGAAAGATGCAAATCCTGCTGGGTTACTGTTGGGTGCTGAGCAAACATTCTCAACACATCCACAGCCCTGAGCACCTACACATCACCTCTGTAGGTTGAGTCCTTAGGCTCAGATCCTCCAGAATCTTATGCATGTATCTTAATTTACTCTTGTGAGTCACCCCATTGACGTCTATGAGACAATTTGTGCGCTTAAAGTTAAGCCTGTGCATAAGTGTTTGCAGGCCTAAAATAGACATTTGTTGTTTTTAAACTTTTAATTGTTTTCAGTGCCATGTTAGAAATAATTTGTCCTCCAACCCAGTTTTTAAAACTTCCTGCCTTGTGGTGAAATTATTAATCTTTATATCATTGAGCATAAAGCCATCAGTAGAAAGTTTCATTAATGGATGTATTCAGTACATACAATAAGCACCTTTTTGCAAATATGTTAAATTTGCAGCGAAACTCAGTTTTAGCTGGAGCATCTGCATTTATTCCCATAGAGAACAGGGCACAATCAAACACAATCATTCCTTCCAAACCACCATACTTTATAATTTGTAGCCACTCTGGTAGTATCAAAAAAGGATCCGTGTTGATATCTTTATCACCAGAGTTTCCATGAAACGGAATTAGCTTTTTGGTTAGATGAATATTTTTCCAGACCTCATACCATTTGAGATTGTGAATTGTGTCTGACAATCCTCTGGACTTCTCAATGTGGGGTTTAAACAATATTAACACTAAAAAGAAACAATCCTGTTTCCAACTTAAATAACACAAATCTCCTGCATTGTTAAAAAAGCTTGCGTTTATTCACAACGTACTGCTGTAAAAGTTTTTCTGCTTCCACCTTAGTGTGCAGAATTTCTGGAATGATGTGGTTTTTAAAATATTTCCAGTGCAGGGATCACAACTTGCAATCCCTCCCAATTTATGATTAAAGAAAAAAGATACAGCATGTTCTAGAGTGGATGGATGAATCTCCTGCAGAAAAGCTAATTTGGCTCTTTAAGAGGGGGTGAGGAGGATAAACAAAACTGGTACAAATTGTAATGCACTGACACAAATTGTCTTTGCACTGGAGGCCTGCCTCACCATCTGAGGATCTGGCCAAACAGTCTAAACTTGTCATCTTAAAATAGCATTTCAGAACTGGATTTGAAATCTCATGAGAAGAGATGTTCTAACGGTATTATGGCAATCCTCTACTAGCAGTCCTGGATTGAATCAGGAAGTACAAAGTCATGCAAAAATTATATAGAATGGATATGGAAATAAGGGTGATCATGGTGGTAGGAAGTTAGCAGACCCTTTTCGACTCTCAGGTTCAGCTCCAATGTTGAGCAAAGGGTTGGTTCTTCCTTTATCTGAACTGGTTTATCTACTCCTCCTATAAAGGTGGTAGCAGGAGAATAAAAGCCCTTTTCCCTCATTCTCGTGCCCTGGTACAGACCTTGTATTCCAGTGTTGGTAACTGTGAAAACACTCTAAGACAGAAATAGCAAATCCAAAGCACCAGGTCATTTGCAAACCAGAGAGAACTGATGGCCTCCATTTTTATAGGTCTGGTATTTGTAAATGTCCAATT
The DNA here is from genome assembly GCA_007922155.1 of Mesoclemmys tuberculata. NCBI lineage: Eukaryota > Metazoa > Chordata > Testudines > Chelidae > Mesoclemmys > Mesoclemmys tuberculata. The sequence goes on from ML675646.1 coordinate 7,288,654, forward strand.
AAATGACTTCACTAGGTCATAATTATTGCTGGAGAAAGCTGGCCAAAGAGGCTGGTAATTAAACCATGGACTGATGGAAACTGTTAAATAGGAGAGCTGCTTTGCCTAGCAACATTCTAGTTAGCAATTCAAAAGGCCTTATACTTTTCTATAAAACACATGGGAGTTTTATGTCTGGAATATTTGCTGCAATAAAGAGAATATGGTGCTCCATTTTTGTTCGTAATATTAAAAATTGGAAGCAATTTGGAGATTCAAAATCAGGTCTGGATTTTGTTCCTCAGCAGTTCAGGACCTGTCAATGTCTGGGGATTGGGTTCATTCCATTATAGAGATGAAGATAGGGACTAACTGTGAAATTCATGTCCATAATCAGGGCTGCATTCTGGACCCACCAAAGTTAGAGAGCATTCACATCTTGACTTTTGATTCTTCTGCCCCAAATTGGGATTCCTTCTTTGCTCTGTGATGTCTATAAGAAGAACTCCATCCACCTGAAGGATCACTAAGTCAACCCCCCTCCTCCCAAGATCACACAGGGACGATGACAAAACCTCATGGCCATCAGTGCTGATAGAACAAATATAATCATCACGGACACCTTACCCGTCTCCTTTGTCAGACATCAGTACAGTCTCCATTTCATACCAAAGCCTGAAACCAGACTGCTTAGGGACAGTTTTGCCCTTTTGGGACTGTATGGCCAGCCCTTATAGACCCTTTAATTACTGTCAGAGAGTGGAAATACAAGACCTTTCCTCCTCTCACTAAATGGGACCAGTATATATGGGATGAGTTAGTCATGCAGAAGCTGTTAAAGTGTTTCCAAGATAAATCTTAGGATTATACATGGTCATCTAGTTATGAATTCTCTCTCCGAGGGCTTGGTCATGGCAAAACTTCAGAGCCAGGCTAATCCTTTACAGATTGGGAAACTATGGAAGGGGGAGGGATGTGGTTAGACACTGCAAATGTCCCTTTTTATTGCAGATGATGTATTACTTAAGCCTTCAGTCTGTTGGGACATCTCAGCTAAGCCGGACCACTGCTGCCTCTGTATTCCCTTCTGGCTTTTTCGTGACTGGAGGTAAACTTGAGTTATAATTATTTGGGCCTGCAATATGTTTAAATCAGCTACAGGAACTGTGTGCAGATAGACAAAATACTTGCGCTCCTTAAGGCTGTCTTTGTTGAACTATAAAAATGTATTAGTGTCTTTTGCCTTTGTGTTTATTTGTAAATATACAGGTATTTCCAAACAAAATGTTAGAATAGAATTAAGACAGAGCACACAAATCAGTAACTTAGGGTAAAATACGTTACAGGGATACTGTAATTAGCCCAAAACCAAGCATTATCAACACAGGAAATTCACAGTTACGATTAAACATAAAAGAAATCCAAATATGTGAGTGTCCAGAAAAGCATATTTGGGGCACCCAAACACATTATATGTTATGAGGGAGTGTGTGTGTAAAAGTAATATATAGGCACAAGCAACCTTCATTCTGGCATTTCCTAACTTTTGAGTGCTTGACTGTGGAACCATAATAATGTTCCTTTAACATAGTTTTTGTATGTAATTTCCTAGTTTTTTTAAAAAAGCAAACGGAAAAAAACAGAAATTCCATCAAGTGACATCATATTGACGCCTTCCTGGGTCATCAGCAGGATTGGGACCTTTAAATCCACTGCGTAGATCTTGGCTACTTGAGCTAATGGAGTAACTGACAGCAGTAGTAGGTTGTCACCCTCTGTGGGGACCCACACTAGAAGAGGATGAGATAGTTTGCCAGTGGATTCCACAGAAATATGCTGACACTACAGGAATGGTGAAACTCAGGAATTTTGGGTTTCATTGAAGGCTTCGGAGGGGAGTGGGCTATAGTAGGGACAAATTCTTCTGTTTCCCCCAAGCTTGAGTCTTTCCGCACTGCCCTTTTCATCCTGTCCCTGTCCTAGTCCTGTCCCTTCCCCATCCCTGGCTATTTGTCTCAGTCCCATCCTCTTCACCTTGTCAGTTCCAGTTTCCACTCCTTTGGTTCTTCATCCCAGTTCCGGTTTCCTAGCCCAGCAAATCATAAACTCCCTGTGAGCTCCCATCCTAATCTGAGTTTTCATGCTTGTTCCCAGACTCAGTCTTCGTGCCCAGTGATTCCCAGTTCCCCCACCCTTTTCCAGCTCCTTGTCCCATCTCCTTGCCCAGCCACTACTGGTTACCCCCTCCTGACTCTTCATCCTATCTGTCTTTTCCTCCTACACCCCCAGCCCCTTCTATGGCTCCTTATGCAATCTCAGTATCCATCCTGCCACGCCCAGCTCATCTCAGTTGCTTTGTCCCTCTCATCCCAGTTCTTCTGCTGCACGCTGGCTCCTTCTCAGATTGGTTTCACACCCCCTGACACCTCCTTCCATCCCCCCCATCCCCTGCCCACTGATTCTAGTCTCCCCTAGCAGCTCATAAGATTTGTCTCTCTATGAGAGTCCCCCTCATTTCTCACCCCTGCCTCCAGTCCCCTTGTCCACCCAATTCCAATCTCCTCTGCCTCCCCTCACAGCTCCTGGTGCTCTTACCCAGCCGCTCTCATCTGCCTCCAAATTCCAGCTTCCCTTTCCCTCCCACAAGCCTCCAGTCCCAGTCTCCCCTTGCCAGGCTCCTTGTCCCACTCTACTTGTCCCCTCCCCAAATCTGGCTTTTGTCCTCTCTGCACATGGTTCAGGCATCTTTCTCTTCCATGCTACCCGGGCATCAGCGGTGATGAGGATGGGGATGTTGAGAATACTGGAGAGACAGGCTCCCTGCTCTAAGATCTCTGACCAGGACCCAGACTTGGCAGAGTTTGGTGCATCTAGGAATTGCAGTTGCAGGGAAAGTCTTGTTCAGCCCTGAGCAGCTGGAATCTTTGGAGAAATAGGCTGTGAAGCTCTAGCAAGTCTTTCCTGAGCATTGGTGAACTGCAATGTTTCAAAGGCCTGTAGTTTGGTCAAATTTGGGTTGCTTTTCCCAGCCAAATAAACATTCATGCAATCAGGCCTGCCAACAGGGGGCAAAGAGGGAAATTGTCCAGGAGCCTGACAATTTAAGAGGGCCCAGGCCATGGGTGGAGGGTGAAGTTTCTCCTTGGGGAGGCTA
>ML675646.1:7292186-7519689 GCA_007922155.1 Mesoclemmys tuberculata
CGTGGCAGCGGAAGGCGGAAGCGGCGCCGCGCGGCCGGCCGGGGCCCGGCCCGGGATGAGGCGGCGCCATGGCGGGGGGCTGGGCGGGTTTCTCGGAGCAGGAGCTGCGGAGGCTGCGGGGGCCGCGCGCAGGTACCGGCCGCGGGGGCGGGGCGGGTCCGAGCCCGGCCGTGCCCGCACAGGCGCGGGGGCTGGGCGGGGGCCGGCCCCGTTGGGGCCTGGCCCGTGCCCGTGGCGGTTGGTTCGTGTGTGGGCTGAGCCCCCGGAGGTGGGGCCGTTGTGAGCCAGGCGATGGCTGCGGCAGCCCGAGCCCGCCCAGGAAAGGGCCCGAGAGAGAAGATGGCCCGGGACCGGGACACCGTCAGAGGCCGGGGAGCTGCGTTAAGCCACAGGCCGATCGGGCCGTGAGACCCCCCCAGTGACGTATAATGCACTAGTCAGACAGGCGGGGGGAGGGGGGAGGCGCGTGTGGGGCCACGGCCCCCCGACATTTGCATCAGCCCCCCCGCGCGAAGATCAAGCCTGGCACGGAAAGGAGGGGGCAAGGCATGGCCGCCCTGACTCGTGCCGTTCGGGCGGACGCCAGGGTGGCCGTGGGGCGCAGGTGAGTGCTGCGAAGAGCCAGAGTTGGGAGTTCGATGGCACCTTTCACACCTTCCCAGCAGCCAGGGGCTGAGTCAGCTGTGAAAGGGGATATTGGCAAAGTTTCTTCATGCCCTCCCCCCATTAAATAGTAACTTTTAAAAGGTAACTTTTCTTCTCATAAAGATGTGATTTAGTCTTCGTTTAAAAGCAGCAAGAAGAGGGCAATTCACTTTAAACAACGGGGTTATAAATTTAGCATTTAAAATAGGGTTAAATATACAAATGTGTTTCATTTATAACGGAGGGCCCGCTCGGAGACTTGTGTGAAAGGGATCACCGATACAAAAGGTTTGAGAACCACTGATCTGGTTGGACCACCTGCATTGTGCAGTTGCATCCAGTGATTCCTGCATCCAGCCCAACAACTTGTGATTGAACCAGAGTCTGCCTTTTGGAAAGATCTCAAAGCTTGACTGAAAATTTTCAAGTGATGGAAAATTTACCACAGCTTTGAGTAATCCAAGTGTTCTGTTCACCATCTGAGCTCCTGTATTTCACTGAAATAATCTGAACTTCTAATGTTAATATTATAGTAGCAAAACATTGTCATCTGGTTCGTTAACATATCCCCATTCACATGACTTTCTGACAAAAGTTGATCATATTACCAGCATTAATTAGAGTTTCTGAGAAAATAAATGGTCAAGATTCGGTCTTTCCTAAATGGTTTCTGTTTTATTTTTACAATAAATAGATCTATCTGAATCTTCTGATCAGCAGCGGAGACCCCTGTCTGTAAATAAGAGCCGGCAACAGTTGCAACGAGAAAAAGCTCTTCAGCAACAATGTCGGAAATTGGAACTGCAGGATGGAGCAGCCTCTGTGCCTCCAGAACAGCTACTTTCTGTGCCAAAACTCAAGCCCTGTCTTCCTCAGGAGCCTCTGCCATCTCCCTCTCCAATCATGGCTCAAAGGCAGCATGACACTAGAGATGAACAGACTGCACAGGGACTTGGAAACCCTTGTAATGGCAATGAAAAAGTCCAGGACCTCCCTGCAGAGATGGATGTCAGACTGGAGAGAAAAAGAGTGGAATTGTTAGTAAGTCTGTAGAATCAAGGGATTGGTTTCATTCATTGTTTTGCTGTACGATATATTGACATTTAATATTAAACTACACTGTGTTTTAGAATAAGAAGTCTTCTCCTTCACTTCTTTCCTGCTCATCCTTTAATTGCCGTCGTTTGTTTGGTTATATCTCATGTAGACCAAAGTCCTGCAATCTGATTCATGCAGAAGGGAGTCCCGTTGTCTTTTTAATAGACTCTGCAGACAATATTGCAGGATTGGGGACCTAAATTGTAAGCCATCCAGGTCATGGGACTGTTTTTTTTTTAAATGGTGTACTACATAAATAAATCAGACTCAACAAAGCTTACACTTGGAAATGCATCTTTGTGGTTCTGTGTAACTTTTGCCCCTTTCAAAAATTTTTTCTCCAAACTTTCTATAGGCCCTTTTTTGAGTTAGTCAGGGGAAGGTTTCAGTTGTTTAGTCTCCTCCCTTGGCTAAATCGTGGCCAGCTAACATGGTTTCAGATGTGCTAGACTGCATCTTGATGGGGTTTTCCAATCGTGTTGGGCGAATATGATTGGAAGAACCCCACCCTTTTTGCATCAAGAGAAGATGGTGAAGTTAAGGAGCTACACACTGTCTCTGCCTCCTTGGTAATTCCTCCTTGTTTTACTCTAAAGGGACGGGGAAGACATTTTTTTACTTGTGGTGTTCTCTCTCTTGAGCTGTGTTTCTCTCTCCAAACTACTGAATTACTTGTTCTTTTAAAAGTTGGTCTTAAACCCTTCCTGTTCACTCCAGTATAGCGTTGTCTCAAAACCCATCCTAAATGTCCTGCCTCACCACTGCGAGCCTTCTGCTCTCTACTCATTCTCTCTAACACAGCTGATCAACTCATTTATTTGATAAATTTCACAATTTTTTTCAATAATCTAGGCCTGTATTTTTTTCTTTTCACCCAGTGTGTAGAGCTGAGTGAAAAATAGATACATATTTGACTGTGTAGAGATTCCTGAAATTGGAATAGTTTTCATGATTTGGTCATTCTAGTAACTAGACTGCCAGATGGTATATTTCTTCTTATTGTAACTGTTTTGCCCTTGTTTGACTTCTGTGTACCCGGAGTAATAAGATCTTAGGTTCCAAAATTATAATAGCTAATGCTAAAAAAACATGGGAAAGAGATGATAAAACATCATGTTTCAGGTCTATGATCTCTAACAAGGAGGGGTTAGGATGAGATGATCGTGAAGATCAGATTACCCCACAGGGGCCTACAGTGGTTTTTTGCACTCTTCTCTGAACCATCTGGACAGTAATTGCTGTACTTGATCAGACACAGGCCCCATCTAGTCCACTATCCCATATTCCTGTAAGTAGTTATGTGCAGTTTTAGTCAGGAAGGCGTTCTCCTTTTCTTGACTGGTACAGCAGTGCATAAATGGCTAGGTGCCTTAAATATATTTATTTTTCCTTTGAAAGACTGAATATCTGGCACCTTCTATATTAAGGTGATTGTTGTGTTTACATTTTTAGATTTCTTTTCCTGCATGCCTCCATACACTCTGTTTCTTTTTCCATGAGTGAGAGTCCCAGTATTCAGTAAAATGTTCATTCTTCCCCTTTCTGTAAGTGTTTTGTAATGCTCCAGGGCATATCTTCATTTAAAAAGTAAAGTACATACTTTGGAAAGCCATAGATATTGCTACTTCACACTGACAGGGCCAAACTTTCCCACTCAATATACTCTGTAGTTAACCCATTGGTGGCTGCCACCAGTGCAGCTCCAGCACCATGTATATTCCACTGGAACATTCCCACTTCAAAGAACACCACCATGTTCTAGCATCACAGTGGTTTGAAAAACTTTTTCCTTCTCTTTAACTATCAAGTAACTTCTGATATTTTATTCCGAGGTGGATTGATTTAAATCAAGGCCATTTAAATCAACAAGTGGAAATCCTCAATTTAACTAATCAATTTTAATGAACGTTTCCATTTGTACTTCAGTTATTTTCTCAAGAAAGGTGCATTCTCATTGGTTGATATAACCATTAAAACGTTGATTTACAACTAAATAGAACCTAGTTTGGTACATCTCTTTGCTACCTAGGAGGATACACTGTACCTGTATATATTTATTTAAGAAATTATATAACTTGCTATTTTCAGATTCCTATTAATTGTACATTTTTAGTATGTTAGATAATGGTGAATGATAAATTGCTTATTTACTAGATAATTAACTTTTTGCTCATGATTTGTGCCAAACTGCATTAGGGGGGTAAGTGGAAATTAAACACACAAAACAGCATATCATTTTTTTTATTAAACAAAATAACCTTGAGTGTTTGGGTTACATAAACTTTTCTGATCAAAACATGTTTCACATTTACAACTAAATTATGAGTTCAGGCCTTAATGTATTTTATATTAAATTCAGATTTTATTTTAAACAGGTTTTTAAAAAGAAAACCTTAGTGTAATTTCAATTAAATCAGACATCCAATTTAACTAAAGGTTTTTCAAATTTAAAAAAAATCGTAATTTTGTATCCTGTTTTCCTTGCTCATGGAAGAGGAGACATATTAGGCATTAAGTTATGGGGAGAGGATTGTTACTGGAGGTCCCTTTGAAAGCTGATGGATGAGACTTCACCACATCTACTAACATGATGTGACTTACATAGAGGAAAATGGCATTCTGCTACCAAAGGCTGTTACATTCATCTAATACAATTAGGATGAATTTATATTTTACCATAAAATATTTCCCTGCCCAGGATTTTAGAGATGGGATGGTGTGGGGCAAATAAAAAAAAATTCCCTTGTGGAAAGGTGAATATGAACTTAAAATAATATAGCTACATTTATTTTGGTATGATCTTAGGTGGAGGGAGATTTCAGGACGGGGGATGGGAGAGGAATGTTAAAGCATGCAGGCTTTTTCTTTTTTGAGTCCTGTTTGATGTAAGCCACATCCACTTCAGTCTCATCTTATATGAAAGCAGCGCTTTCTGTTTGAGAATTCGCTTATATCCCCTGTTGTGTATGATTTATAGTGAAAAATCCACCTATTTCTGCACGAGATGTGCTTTCATTTCAATTGAAAACATGGGATTCTAATGTAGCAAAGAATTAACTGCAAGTTCTTTGTTTGGGGTTTTTTGTTTTGTTTTTTAGAGTAAACTTGTTGGGCATCTCCTAAGGCTAATAACTCTTCTTCCTGAATCAGTCTCCCTAATTCCCACAGAACCGTTGTGGTGAGCTGCCCTGGGATTCTTGGGAATTCTTAATGGATGTGTTCATTTTGTTGACGCAAGGAGTCTGAGTGCTGTTTTGGGTGGGGAGGGGCAGGAAAGAAATGAATCCTTGTTTAACCCTGTTGTTTTGTTAATGCCCAGGCAGGAGAAATCTCGTTGGGAAGTTCTCCAGCAGGAGCAGCGGCTGATGGAAGAGAAGAACAAACGCAAGAAGGCACTCTTGGCCAAAGCCATTGCTGAAAGGTGACGAGGCCATTCTGGTGCCATACTTGGGGAAAGGGGATATTTGTTGTCTGATCGGTTGCTACGTTTTAGCAAACCCAACTTGTCCCCCTTTACTCTGCACTAACGTTTTTTTTGTGTGCAAATGAGCAACAGTCTATGATACTCACATTTCATTACAAATGTGAGGTGACTAAGAAGTTTGTTTTTATGTGGGTTGCATTTCTGACGATGCAGCTCCTTCTGCAGACTGATAAATCTTGTTACAACTTTATGGAGTAAATCTGATGTTCTTGAACAGATCAGAGATTGAGCATTTCACTCGGTGGTACCGTACAGTAATTAGAGCAAGGGGACTGGGTTTCAGACCTCCTGGGTTTTAGTCCCAGCTCTGCCAGTGACTTGCTATGAGACATTGGGAAAGTCACTGAATCTATTTGTTCCCTCACCTGTAAAATGGGAATATTACCTTTTTCTTAAAGATCTGGAGAGGCTTAATTGATTAAGGTGTGTAGTTTAAAGTGTTTTGAGATTCTCTGATGAAAGGATCTGTATTAAAGACATAGTAGTAGTAATGAAAAACACAGCTAGTGGAGTCTAATAGAAGCTAATAGAATAGCTGTGCTAAGTCCACACTCAGTGCACAGCACTGAGAGAAACAAGAGCTGGGATCAAGTCACAGACCTTTAATGCTAAGTCAAGAAGGAGTGCATAGAGATGAATGAAGCAGCAATTTCCAACAGGTTTCAGAGGATGGGACTGTATAATACAAGAATTGGGTGAGTGAAACAGAGAGGACTAGATGATATAGTTGATGGCTAATACGTTATTTGGAAAAAGTGGCTGAGCTAGAAGGGCTTATTAGTCTGCTGGGAAATGGGTGAAAGATAGGGCTGAGGACGTTTAGTTGTGGGAGTATCAGGTTAAGTCTCTGTTTCCTTTGTACATAAAGGAATTAATGATGTAGGACATTTGGAGGTACCAAGATACGTATCTGGACTCAGATGATGTGAAAAAGTGTATTGGTACATGACCAAGTGCTGAAAGAATTGGTGAATTGATTAAAAAGGTGACAGTGATTGGCTAATGCTGGTAAAAAAACTGGAGATTTTAAGATATCTGAGATTATTTGACAGGAAGATCAAATTTGTGTTTAACAAGCATGGGTTCTCTGATATGATGGGTGGGAGTAGCAGGACCTACTAAGATCTCATTGCAAATTACCGTAGGTGCTTGGGTCTGAAACCCAAAACATACTTTCCTTAGATAGTTTTAATTCTTGAAAAAACTTACAAATTTAATAAACAGAGTTGAAGAAGCTTATGTAGGACTTGATTAAAATCTTTTATATTTGATTTGAATCGTTCTGTTGATTTCATTGGGCTTTGGATCAGGCCTATAGAAAGTAATCCTACAAAATGGAAATAACCAGATTTGAATTAGGTGAGCTAATCTCTCTTTGGCTCTTACTATCTGGGATTCTTTGAAAGGGGAAATGTGCAGGACAAAATGCCCTTTTTCTTTCTAGCAATGTCCTATATCCTTACACTTAAAATTACTTAGGTAGAGTGAGTGAGTTTTCAGAGTGAAGGAATACGATGCATTTTAGACACTTTAGACACTACATAATTTTGTTTTAGACTGTTAATAGCAGACACTTTAGATTCCCACTGATATGGGAAGAAAAATTAAGAGTCTTAAACTATAAAAGAGAAACCCTGAAGCAGCTACTAATGAGTTTGTGAGTCTGTAATTGAAACACGACATGTCTCTTGTCTTGTTTTTGCAGATCCAAAAGAACTCAGGCTGAAACAGTGAAACTGAAGCGGATTCAAAAGGAGCTACAGGCTCTGGATGACATGGTGTCTGCTGACATTGGGATCTTGAGGAACCGAATCGATCAGGCCAGCATGGACTATTCATATGCTCGGTAAGCAATTAACAGACAGAGCAGAGAGTACTCTTGGGAAAATGTTTGGTGAAAATGCAGTTTCCTTTCACTGAAGAAAGACTGATGGGAGTCTTGGCACTTTAATCATAGGCATTAAAGGACACGATTCAGGTGTATTTAATAAGTTTTAATATGAAGTGGTTTTTCTTTAGTTCATAGTGGCCCTTTGGAAGCTTGCACCTGAAATAAGTTTCCTGACTGAAAACTTTACTTGGCATCTTCTCCCCCTTTTCATCGTACGTATGTGCTGGTCTGTTATGGTAGGGTTGCACATAAGCCTACTGTGTTACAGGGTGGTTTAATTGTTGGCTTTTTTCCTGGGAAATAAAGCAGTTTTAAAAGAACCAAACACATGTAATGTATTACATCAATGGAAAGCACCCCAATTCAGGACAGCACTTTGGTTCTATTGAAATCTGTGGGACTTGCATACATGCCTAAAGCGAAATATGTACTTAAGTGCTTTCTTGAATGGTGACCAAATAGTCAGTTTCAGTCTTCCAAGGTTCTCAATGTCCCTTTACTCATTTCAGTTTTTTATTACTACTATTATTATTATTTTCACAAGGGACTTGCAATTCTGATGATAGCCATTTGCAGCATCCTTCAACATGCAGAATTAATTGGAGTGCCTCATTAGTAGCGGGTAAACCACAACATGAGGGTGTAAACGTAAGCATGTTTATATAGCCGAGTAACGGAATGGAAATGTTTGGTTGCGGTTGTTAGTTCACTATTCAATGTGTAGAAATTGTCGTTTTCCTTGTGACTTTTGCTATACCTTGACCCCGGACCAATAAACATGGTAATTAGCTTTTAAATGAATACCAGTGGTAGCTCAGACCTGAAGGTGGCTATCAACTGATTATCATTTAAAATGTCAGGGACTAGCGGATATTATGTAGTTCCACTACTTTAGGATATTTTGGAAAATTCTCCCAGTTTCAGATCTACACCAGAGAAGGCTTTTCATTGTCAGCGTGTGTTAACGCAAACAGATTTCAGAAACCAGGAAATCTTTAGACCTGTTTTATGACAACATTATACCCATTTAAACTCTGCGTCTTAAATTCACAGTGGTAGGAAAAAAAACATACAGAATATTTACAGGAAACTGTACTTAACCTTCCTTTTTCCACCTTTTTTAACTTGACAGGGAAAGAAGGCAAAGCTTTAAAAATATGCCTAATGAGTTTGCTGTGCTTTGTATAAACAGTTTTTCATGATTTGGAAAGTAGGGTTACACATGGATTTTCAGTGTTTGTAGAATATACCACCCACCATTGAAAGCTTTCATTTACCTAACAAGCAATGCCTTTTTGAGCAATTATTGAAGTCTTGCCTATGTTTTAAGGCTAAATGCCAAATTACTTTAACCTGCCAAGAAGTGCAATATTTACAGTCCTAATTGCATAGTTTGGACATCTGACTGTTATAAAATGGAATATTTATAAATATTCCCATGCAAAAAACCCTATATGAATACGGGTTAAAGTTTTAATTGGATAAATGTTTCCACAGTAACCTTGACTTCTGTTCCTTGCATGTATGCTTCATATTTGAGTCTTTCATTACATCTTCTCTGTGACTCATTACATGATCTCTGTGACTCCCTTGTGACAGAAAGAGAAGTGGGGATTTTGGGGTCACTGTGGACATGGCTATGTCACTGACTGCCAGGGACAGAGCTCCAGAGGGAGGGCAGAGGCCTGCAGTTATTTCTCACTGAAATAGACTCCAAGAGAATTCCTGTTTCATTTTGATCTACGTCCTCAAACAAAAGGATCCCTGTGTCCTTTTATTGCTTGGTAATGGGACACCTGAATCTGGTTTTTGAAGCAGCTCTCTGTTTTTACAGGCACCTTTGTGATACTGTATTTGTGGATGCTCTCTGTCACAAGGTGCAGTACAGAGTCATTGTGCGCATGCATCCACAGCCTCCCTCTCCTGTCAGCCAGCCTATGGTATCCTTCTATTAGCTAAGTCCTCCCACCATTATAGTGCACCAATAAATATCTGTAATTGTTGCTTTTCATTAGAGGGTTTGTCATGTCAGAATTTAAGAACTGGTAAGTGTCCATGCTGATGATACAATTATTTCTACCTCGGCAGCTCTGCAAAAGCTGTAGTTTTATGGTGTTGTGTGCTGTGCCCATGTGTACTGCTAGTGACTTAGGTCTGTGGTTTTTTTGAGTGGTGGGGAAAGTACACATTTAGAAAAGATTGAAGGGGCAATGTGACTTAATTACATAGCATTTATGTCTGTTGGATTGTTGATCTGATTAGCTAACAATAGAATAAACATGGATCACTTTGGTATCATTCCGAATAGTTCATTTTTCGTTGGAATATGTGCAACAGTTACTAGTGATGGTTTCTTTCAGCATGCTGGGGGTGTATCTCGTGCAAAAGTCAATAGAACTGTTTGCCACTTGTGCCTTTCAGACAAGGGAGTTCGCTGCTAGAATGTAGCAGCAGTAGAAACTAATGGAGTGGACTTTCTTCTGTTGGCACATTTTCCTTTGCTTCCCTTCCATAAAAATTATTGACTCAGCATGTTGCTGTGTGCTATTAAATAGCTGGCATCGCCCACCCCAGAGGAGAATGCCCTTCAGTGATTGATAAAGCATTCATCCGTGTGCGTGACTTGTAAAGCACCTTGGGATTCTTCAGGAAGAATAACACCACCCAGTTTATTTTTGCAGGAAGCGCTATGATAAGGCAGAGTCGGAGTATGTAGCAGCCAAATTAGATTTCCAGCGGAAGACTGAGATCAAGGAGCGTCTCACAGAGCATCTATGTACTATCATCCAGCAGAATGAACTTCGTAAGGCCAGTAAGTTGGAAGAGTTAATGAAGCAGCTGGAAGTGGAGGCAGATGAAGAAAATCTGGAACTTGAGATTGAAGTGGAGCAGATGCTGCAGCAGCAGGAGGCAGAAGCAGGGAGACAAGCTGCCCTGTCTCAGAATCTGTCTCTGACTGCTGAAGAAAATGCAGCTCCACGTGCTGCAGTGAAGGAGAATGATTCTGAACAGTCAGTGGAGCCGCCCGGAAATTCCTGTAACCAGTCGCTTTCAAATGTGGGCAGCCAAAATCACTCAGTAAACACTACTCGGGATGTAAGTCCAGCTCCCTCTGATACAGTACTATTGTGTGCAGATAAGGTAGCCTCTGATGGATGATATACTTGACTTACTGTGTGTTGTCGGTGAACCCATGGCTGTGGTGTCAGTAACACATTCCTCTTATGTTACATCTATTTTAAATTTGATTTAAAATAATCATTTTTCGTGGACCTGTCAATATCTGTCATTCTGGGTCACCTGTCTGTCCTAACTGTTTTATGTTTTTTGGTCCATTCATCCCCGGATTTGCTCACTGTTTATGGTGGTTTGCTGGGAGTGAGTACTAAGAAGTGGGCAGCAATGTTCAAGGCTGGGCTTGTGTGTGAATGAAGATTCCCAGTTAACCGTTGCAGACATCAAACCAAGAGAGGGAAATGTTTGTTTTCTTAAGAAGATGTCTTAAGATATTAGATTTTATTACAGATATGTTCTTTTCCTCATGCATAATGGTATATTTCCAGTGTGTGCACACATTTCTTTAGCAGTTTTTAATCATGTAAAACCTGGCTAGCTCTGAGACGTCCTTGGAAATGGTAGCTGATATTCTATTCTGAAGAACATTATAGAAAAATTTAGATTTCTATGTTGTTGTAAAGGCCAGGTTGACTGACTGTAATATTTCCTATTTATAACTTCGGTGTCTACTTTTAAAAAAAAAATGTAAAAGTCTCAATTTCTGGGTCTTTGGGGTCTGTGTTGTGAAATCACAGCATCAAATGTCTTACAGAAGTATCAGTTTCATATATGGTAGAAAGAAGGTGGTTGTAAAAAGAAACTCTGCTAGAGATCTGGCTAGTATTGAGGCTAATGTGGTTACAAATATTTGTCTTATTCTCAGCAACAGCATAACTGCCTTAAATCAAACTGGTATTGATAAAACAACAAATAACCCCAAAAGCAAATGGGAACTAAGCCCTTCCATAGATTATGTAATGTTCAATAAATTAAAGTTGTCCTAAGGGTGGGTGTGTGTAACCCCAGTAGAACCTTGTTAATTTGCCCAATTATTGTTTTGAGGGGATTTTAAAAAATCATTCCAGATGGGGAAAGACAAAGGAATACAATTCTGCTTTTGTATTGACCTCTTGGATTGAGGTGATTTGCAGAGAGCCTATGATGTAACCATGAACCAAACAGCAATTTTCATATCTTCTCTGCTACACAATCTGCAGCTTGCTTTCACCACAGAAATGTTAACTGTTTCTCTAATACTGTATGTTTGTGTGTCACAGTTTGACTCTCACTGGAGTGACCCCACCAGACCCCAGTGTGAGGGGATCAGTTATGTATTCAGTCATTGAAAACCATGTCACCTTATTCTCAGTTTTAATTCTAAAAATAAATCAATGCATCTTTACTTGCAATTATAGTATCTGATGTTTAATACACATGTTTAAGAGACGGGACCAGAGTAGGTCCCAAATAATCATGTAGCAAGCCTGAAAGATACACCCTTTGACAGCCTTCCTTTCTATGCAACCAGAACCCTAAAGGTGACAAAGTGTGTAAAATGGCCTTGCAGAGCTGTGTCCCATACCATGAAGCTCCAACTAACTGCAATGTGGAGGAGCACCAGGAAACATCTTCATCACAGTGGCTGCAATAAGCATCTTCCAGGTCAAAGCAGTTTCAAGAGAAGTCCTTCCACACACACTCCCCAGTTACCATGTCTGATGATGGCTTACAAAAACTGGAGCCTAGAAAATTCAGTAACTGCCTTTGTTTGTTACATATGAAATATTCTTGTACCTGGGCCCCTGCATGGCAATAGGGCACTAGAGGAGCCCTCTTACTCTCCTGCAGAGAGCTTAGAGATGTGCCTGTGTTCTGCAGAATTAGCATTGGATGCATTCATTGATGCTGCACTTACAAATTGGCTTGTGACAGTGATTGTGGCTGGTAGCAACCGCTGGCAAAATTGGAGATCAGCACGTTCAATAAAAGCACGTGGCAGAAGCATGGAAAGGGAGAGAGTGCTTCCCTGAGCCACCAGGCCTGCTGTCCCAAGCCCTTGAGCTATATTATACCCTTTGTAGCTTCAGCTACAGAAAGGCCCCGGCAGAGCACTGCCCAGCAGTTGAAATAGCCAGAGAGGGACCTACCCACAAGTTTTAGTTAATTGTATCTGTGATTGCGTAGTGTGAATGTTATGGGAGAAAACTTAATTTTAAATCTGACCTCTGATGCTGCTATTACAACAGCTTAACTTTTTTAACAATGACATCTCAGCCCTGACTTGACCCAGATAGCATGGAGAGAACAAAAAGTTAAATGTGTCCCTGAAATTGCCTGATCCTGCTGATCAGCTCCCGTCCTCACCCCCAAGAGAATGTGAGGCCCAGTGAATTGATCCCCTTTTTAATAGTTGCACTTATCCAATCAGGGAGCAGAAACAGTGACATCCAACTGAAATATCTGATTGCGCAAGGGTAATAATGAATAACAAATACCCACCATGAACACAAGGTGTGAGCACCTGATAAGGAGAAATATGTGTGGAAAATGGTCATCCAATAATCGTAACAGTGAACGATTCAAACAGAATAATGGGGCAAGATTTACCAATTTATGAGATGTTCCAGAGTGGCTAACAGATCTAAAGCTCCTGTCCTATTAAAAGCTATTACTATGGAAATGAGCAATCTTATATCCAGCTGAAATGTCTGAAAAACAGCACCCACAATCCCTCCCAGACACGATGCTGAGGTTTCTTACTGTGTCAGTAGACATTCCTCTCTCTGAATTAGCAGTGCCAGTTTCTTAATATGGGGGTTTTACTTGCTGGTTCCTCTCCCTGCCTCTCATCTAAGTTCTGGCCAAATTTAGCTTCTGAGACTGTGAACTGAAGTGATCTAGCTAGAAGCCACGAGAAGATTTTAAATGCAAATACGTAACATTTGATCATTTTTCTCTGCAAGAAAGGGTTAAATTGTTTTTTCCCTCTTGCTTGCAAAGCTCTTCTCTGACTGTGAAGTAAAACACTACAATCGTGTCATTTCCACTTCAGCTGACATAGCTTGAGTATGGTCACAGATATTTTGATGGGTGCCAATTTGACAGTTTTAGATTCTCCCCCTGCAGGAGTTCAGCAACCCAATCATAACAATAACGTATATGAGTTAGAAGTGTCGAGAGATGGTTTGGTGGAACTGGAGAGTTTTCTTCTCCAAGGAAATAGAACAACTGAAATCAAGCGAAAGTTATTCCTAGCATTTAGTACATTTCACAGCATTCAGTCTATTGCATTATGGAGTGCGCCAAGCTTTATGCGTGTAACAGCATGGCAGTAAAAAAATGTTTTTCTTTAGGATTCTGAAGGATGAGTTCATTTAAGGTGTGCCAATTTCTATTGTGGAAAGGTCTGCTTTTGGGAGCATGATCGTGAATCCATTCTCTGCCCAGGGTCGAGAACATTTTAGAGAGAGTGTAAATTGCTACCCCCCCTTCCCTAATCTATCTTATGGTTTTATTGAATGTTTTATCCCAAAGCACTTCACAGTCAGAAATCACTTGACCCATTTATGATGCTGGCACCGAGCAGGTGCCAACTTGTGCCAAGGCCTCAAATGAGCCCTGACAAATGCATGGCTGGAACCAATCTGGCTCACTTATGTGTTTGTATTGTTAAAATAGGTACTAGAGTTAGAAGAATGTTTGGACTTTATGAAATGCTTGTAAATTGCTGCATGCATTAATCTCACTTATAATATCTGCCTCATGGTACAAGGTAACATTTGAGTGTTTATACTTGTAAAAGACCAGATAAGAGAGAAGCATTAACAAGTATGAAATGCTAGTTTCCAACAGGAAGTGTTCTCTCCTGCCCAACAAAAAAGGCCGTGAACACCAGACAAACGATTGTGGAACATCAGAGGGCAAAAGACGTTGTTGATTGCTCCCTTCCCCTCCATGAAGAGAAGACTCGCAAGTGAATTCCTCCCAACAGTTGAATTTGCAACTCGAAGCAGAAGAGGGAGGGAATAAAAAACTCTAACAAGGGCAACTGTATCTTTTATGCGGCTTGGACTCTGAGGGGGCAAGGGTTACTAAGCATAAGCAAAAAAGCCCCAGTATTTAGCCTCGGCTAGCCCTAAAGGACACACAAAGCTTGCATATTATAGACGCTTCTGTTACTTTTTGAAATTTAAGATTGGAGCTCATATATGTTTATCTGCTTTATCCTTGTAAATAACTCTTCTTTCCCTGGTTAATAGATCTTCAAATACTTTAGTATAGGGTTGGCTGCAGTGTGAGATCTAAGCTACAAGTGACCTGGGGTAAGTGGCTGGTCCTTGGGAACTGAAAGTAACCTGAATATTGCTGTGCTCTTTGGTGTAAGGGGCCTCTATCACAAAGGTGTGCTCACCTGGGTGGCTTGCCAAACCTAATCTGGGGTATTGTTTCGGTTCCGATTCACACACGGGAATGCTACACACTATGGAACCAATACAACTCTCAGCTGTGGGCTGGGTTGTCCTTGTCTGTCTCCCATCTGACTGCTGAATCAAAAGGTCCCTGCTTAGTTTGAGACCTGAAGAGTTCTCAGCCTGAGGCAACTATCACAGAAAAGATTTAAGTTCTACGTAAAGAGATGATCATGGTAATCCCTTCTGGCCTTAAAGTCTATGTGTCTACAAGTGCTTAGCAGCTAGATATGGTGGGCGATGCAATCAGCAGCAGTAAAATGGCTATTTTAGGCCTCCGGATATTTATCTCTGCAAATTCAAAAGGAGAAGCTACAAAGAAAAGCATATTGCGAACGGTGCCTACAAGAAGATGACCCTACTCTGGGGAGTTTCTGTAGCCACAAAGGTACAGAAGTTAGGTGCCTAACTTCCATCCATGAAATCAATGGGAGGCACCAAAATACCTTTGAGGATCTGGGCGCAAACAGTCACAAAGTGAACTGCTCTAAAATAAAGTGACAGGGCAATGTCGGTCTATCTGCTGTGTTGGAATTCCCTCTCCCCTTCACCCTCTGCTTGGTCCAATAGAATCTACACTCTACGAGCTATCTGTTTCCCTAACCTTATGAGAAGAAATGGGTTAAAAGGGATTTAACTTGGATTAGGGGGCTTGTAGGGGATTCTGTCATTCTGAATGAGTTAGCAGATGTTCATTATCTATCTAATGTACTTGTATGGACCCCAGTAGTTTAGAGTCTGAGTGCCTCAAAATCTTTAGTTCATTTATTCTCACATTATCTCTCCATTGGTACTCCCGATGGGGTCTACGAGAGTTCTTCAGTTTCCACAGTTGCTAGTCTGGCAATTTTCACCAGCAATGACTTCGTAGCATATTTGTGGGAAATGAAAAACTATTAGTAAAAATATTAAATATGTAAATCTCTACCAGACCCAATGACTAACTGAATGTTATTCCAAGACATTAGGAGAGAGAATGGCATAAAACTTTAGAAGAAAATTTGTCTGAAATGCCACCTATTTTTGGTCTAAATTTTATCTAAAATTTGTCTAGAAAAGTTCAGTGTTGCAAACAATTTGTGTATATGTTTGGGTTTTTTCACACTATGGTTTTATCCAAACCATGATGAAAATGGTAATTGGGAACCTGACTTTTAATGAAAATTTTGAGAAATTCAAAACACAAGCTGTGAATCT
This sequence comes from Mesoclemmys tuberculata, assembly GCA_007922155.1. Classification (NCBI taxonomy): domain Eukaryota; kingdom Metazoa; phylum Chordata; order Testudines; family Chelidae; genus Mesoclemmys; species Mesoclemmys tuberculata. The sequence goes on from ML675646.1 coordinate 7,308,028, forward strand.
GTTTCAAACACAGCATGATGCAAACAACTTCACATTTTTAATTTTTTTTCACCAGCTCTACATCGAGGAAAAGTTACATGTAAGGGGGCCTGAGTCTTATAATTCTTGCACAGGCAAAACTCCCATTGACTGAGGTGAGCAGCCATCAGTAGTGAAAGAACAAGTTCAGGACTATTTAGAAAATCTAGACGTGCACAACTCCATGAGTTCGGATGCAATGCAGCTGAGGGAGTTGGCTGATGTGATTGCAGAGCCATTGGCAGTTATCTTTGAAAATTTGTGGCAATCGGGGTAGATCCCCGATGATTGGAAAAAGGCAAATATAGTGCCCATCTTTAAAAAAGGAAAGAAGGATGCGGGGAACTACCAATTAGCCTCACTTTAGTCCCTGGAAAAATCATGGAGCAGGTCCTCAAGGAATCCATTTTGTGGCACTTGGAAGAGGGGAAGGTGATCAGGAATAGTCAGCATGAATTCATTAAGGAAAGTCATGCCTGACCAACCTGATTGTCTTCTATGATGAGATAACTGGCTTGGTAGATGTGGGGAAAGCCGTGGACGTGATATACCTTGACTTTAGCAAAACTTTTGATAGTCTTCCATAGTGTTCTTGCCAGCAAGTTAAAAAAGCATGAGTTGGATGAATGAACTAGAAGGTGATAGAAAGTTGGCTAGATCATCGGGCTTCACAGGTAGTGACTAATGGCTTGATGTCTAGTTGGTGGCCGGTATCAAGTGGAGTGCCCCAGGGGCCGGTCCTGGGGCTAGTTTTGTTCAACATCTTCATTAATGATGTGGAGGATGGGATAGATTGCACCTTCAGCAAGTTTGCAGATGACACTAAGATGGAGGGAGTGGTAGATACACTGGAGGGTAGAGATAGATACAGAGTGACCCAGACAAATTAGAGGATTGGGCCACAAGAAATCTGATGAGGTTCAACAAGGACAAGTGCAGAGCCCTGCACTTTTAGGATGGAAGGATCCCATAGACTGCTACCGACTGGGAACCGAATGGCTAAGCAGCAGGTCTGCAGACAAGGACCTGGGAGTTACAGTGGACAAGAAGCTCGTTATAAGTCAACTATGTCCCCTTGTTGCAAAGAAAATAAATGGCATATCGAGCTGCATTCATAGGAGCATTGCCAGTAGATTGGGGAAAGTGATTAATCCCCTTTATTCAGCACTGGTGAGGCCACATCTGAAGTATCGTGGCCAGTTTTGGCCCCCTCCCTCTCCCACTACAGAAAGGATGTGGACAAATTGGAGAAAGTCCAACGGAGGGCAATGAAAATGATTAGCGGGCTGGGACACAGGACTTATGAGAAAAAGCTGAGGGAACAGGGCTTTTATAGTCTGCAGCAGAGAAGAATGAGGGGGGATTTGATAGCAGCCTTCAACTACCTGAAGAGGGATTCCAAAGAGGATGGAACTTAGGCTGTTCTCAGTGGTGGCAGATGACAGAACAAGGATCAATAATCTCAAGTTGCAGTGGGGGAGGTCTAGGTTGGATATTAGGAAAAGCTTTTTCACTAGGAATGTGGTGAAGCACTGGAATGGGTTACCTAGGGAGGTGGTGGAATCTCCATCCTTCAGAGGTTTTAAGACCCAGCTTGGCAGGCCCCTGGCTGGGATGATTTAGTTGGGTTTGGTCCTGCTTTGAGCAGGAGTTTGGACTAGATGACCACCTGAGGTCCCTTCCAACCCTAATCTTCTATGATTCTATGACTTCAAGAAGCCAAACCTTCAAACCAGGAATCGTTTGAGAGGTCCAAAAAAATCACTTTTTCTAAAGATTCTAGAGATTGGCCCAACCCAAAACCCTAGATCCAGACCAACACCAGAAGTCTGGTAATTCCATGTAAAATGCTATTCTTGTGGTATTGTAATCTAAGTAACAAAGTTCTGATGAGCATCTGCGCTTTTGGGTATCTGTCTAAACCAACTCACCTCTTGGAATCACATCAACCAATAAATAATATTTAAGGGAACTGCCTAAATGGTCTTCACTGTCTGCATTTCCCAAACTGAAGCTACACTAATCGGTAACAAAAAGGCTTGGGGCACATTACGAACATCAATTTATATTCTCGCTACCCATAGGAGTGAAGTTAACTATTATCCTTATTGGACAGAAGGGGGTCATTGAAGCACAGAGGTTAGACTATCGCAAGGTCACAGTGGGAGTTGGTGGAACTGGAAGAACCTGATTGGGAGCCCAGGAGAAAGTAGTTCTGAGGACTTGGCTCATTCCACTGGACCACACTGCCTCTCCTGAGGTGGGGATTTTCTCCAAGGAGAGATTGGGGGGAGAAGCCATTTTGCTTGGCATAATGAAAACCCCATGCTTGCTAATTGCCAGAGCAAGCCTTTTTCTTCTAACTCCATTAAGGTGGGCTCAGACTTCTTTGAAGAGGAACGTGACTGGTTTCCTCTGGCATTTCTCCTGATTTATGTCCCAGCAGCAGCCTTCCCAGGCAGATTGGGAAAGACCAAGTAACCGGAGACGTGAAGCATAAAAACCCCCAACCCAACATATATGTATATATAGGATGTCAGATGAAACTTCTTTCTTCAAATCCTTGCCTTTAGCAGCCTGTAACAGGGTTTAAATCATACCTTTAAAATACAGATAGAGACACTAAAAGGCTCCGGGGGCTCTATGAACTAGGGACTGGATTGAGGAGTTAGAGTCATTTTCTCAATTAGCTGAACATAAATCAGCAGTAATGAGGTGCTTAGGAGAATTGGACAGGTTTAGTGCCCCTGCTCCTTTCCTCCCCCAGAATCCCCCGTCCTCCAGCTCCCACCTGTTTGCTGTGCAGAGCTGTCAATTATTTTATTTTTCCATCTCGACAAACCTGAGCGATGGGTTCCAGTGTCGCCGAGCTGACTGCAGCACGTGGCCTGTGTGGTGGCGGGGAAGGGGGGTGTCCAAAATAGTCTAACTGGGGAAAACATTTGTACTTAAACATGGTGCTTGTGTTTAACGAGGGTGCAGAAAACCCGGCAGCCTTGAGGTGTGTTTTCCTCCTGTATGTGGGGACAGACTCAGCACGAGTAGGAGCTGGAGAAAGAACCACAAGTGTCAGGAGGGACCTAATTCAATGGAACACCAGAGGCTCCGGAACGCGGTCCCGGCCAGGCAGTTAGTACTCAAACTCTAGAGCCGCACCATGTAATCATGGCCTCTCAGCCTGCTGAATATAGATCTCTTGCTTACAGCTCTGCCTGCCGCATCTCTTGTTATTACGGGATCAGGGTGCAGGAGGAAGAGAGGGCTGGGCGCCGTGGTAGCAGTGGACAAACCACAAAGAATCAGAGGTTCATTTGGGAGAAGGGTCCAAAAGCTGACTTCTCTGGCGATTGACCTCTCCCCCTCTCCCTGCAATCTCAGCGAAGCCCAGGGAGTTGTACAGGGTGACAGGAGGGAGCCTGGGAACTTCTGTTTGCCCTCTCACGTCATGCAAGAACAAGGGAGACCTTGCAAGACTACTGAATTAAAAGCACCAAAAGGAAATGCAACTAGTGTACACCCTATGATTACACGGGGGAATTCTCTGCCACAAGATCGAACGGTGAGACCCCGTGGGTCTAAAATCCAGGCCCGCAGAGCTGCCAAGCAGCTCACAATAGCATGCTGCTACCAGCTTTTGCTTCATGGTTCTGTGACCTGTTGGGGATGCTGACCGTGGGAAGTCCCGCTTCAAGGGGTCTGACAGGCAGCCGCCCCAGGGCTCCTGATTGGCTTCCCACCCTATATATACCCAAGGGGCTGTCCAGACAACAGTCTGGATCTTTTGTAGTTGCAGTGAGTGGCCCGGCTCCTGAACTTGTGCCTCTGATCTTGACCGGACTTGCCTTCTCACCTGGACCCTGAAACCAGACTTGGCCTCTGACCCTTTGTGTCAGCCCTGGCCTGTTACTTGACTATGAACTGCTCCCGGCCTCAGGTTTGCCCCTGCTCTAACCCTTGTGCCTGACTGCCCTTGTTGGTATCCTGTCGCTAACTGAGGACAGGAGCTGAGCAAGATTTAAAAACAACAACAAAACTTAGACATTTCTATGGCTAATGAAGCTATCCCCTAGTTAGTTTAGACAGAATATAGTTTTTAATAAGGGCTGTAAACTTGTAACAGGGCAGTCTGCCCTGGTAAGACCAGGGAACCGGAAGCCAGTCAGCCCTGTTTGGAGACAGAGCCTTTTTCAAATGGGTGGCTGGCCCTGGTTGATCAGAGCCAGCTGGACCCTGATGACTTACAAAGGCTGAGTGAGCGCAGCTGATGAAGGAATGCAGCCTGTGGGTGCTGTGGCAGGCCCTAGAGTAGGTAGGAGGGGGGTGGGGAGAAAAGGTTTCTGGGCCCAAGAAGAATATCCTCGGTAAGGGGAAAAGAGCCATTTTCCTGGGGGATTTCTGTAGCACTGTTTATTGCGTTTGACCCTGCACAGACGTCGGGCGCGCTGTTCACTCTGCCTTGGCCTGGAGAGACAGCCCGGCAGCCGACAAAACCATCTTGTTTCAGGGCCTAAGCCCGCCACTAAGTAATGGGGCTAAGGAGGAAACCGCTCTTGGTTTATCCCGTAGCTGCTGCTCTAGGGCTTCTTGTATCTTCTTCTGAAGCATCCAGTGCCAGCACTTCTTGGAGCTGGGACACAGGATTCGAGAGGCTGTGAGCCTGCTTTAAGCTAGCAATGTCTCTCCTCTTCGGCTGTACTCTGCTGAATTTGACCCCTTAAATTTAAGCCTATGGTTTCTTCCTTCTTGGCAGACCAGGGAGAAGAATTGGTCCTTGTCCCCGGTGTGATTTGATATCCCTTTATCATAGTAGGGATGATCCCAAATCAAAACCCTGCACCCCAACTCCCCCGGGCTGGGGGAAGGTTAGATCCAGGTCTGAACCTTTGACTGGGGAGCCTTTTCAAATTATTATTAATTATTTGTATTGGGACATCACCAATCAAGACCCTGCTGATATGCATTTGAAGGAGATTCTGCACCGGGCAGCTTAGTTACTTAATATTTATATTAGAGTAGTGCCTAACCAAGATCTGGGTCCCTTGGTGCTAGGTGCTGTATGTACATAGAGTACGGAACAGTTCCAGCCCCTGCAGAGTTTATAATGGAGATAAACAGGTCAAGGGGTGGGATGGGAAACGGAGCAAGGTTGGTGGGAGACCTTGGGTAGAACCCAGGTTTCTTGACTAGCTGGCCAGTGCTGGAATTACTAATGGGAGGGAGTGTGGTCTAGCGCAGGGTCCCAACCTTTTTCTTTCTGAGCCCCCCCACCCCAACATTCTATAAAAACCCAGGGCCCAGCATGGGTACTCGGGGATCCTGGCTTCAGCCACCCTGTGTGTCTATGGGGGGGGCTTTGGGGCTTCAGCCCTGCGCGGGTGTGATTCTGCCCTGTGGCCGCAGACCCCGGCTGAGAACGGCTGGTCTAGCAGATACAAGACACAGCAGAGATCTGCAACAAACAAATTGGGGAATGGAAGAAGAGGTGAAACAAAATTTCCCTTAGCCGATCTTCCAGTTCTTTCCCCACAGAATCTCGGATCACTTTTGGTGCTCTCCTCTTCCCCTCTGCTTTGTTCCTGTCCTTTATAAAAGGGCGGGGCCCAGAGTTGAATCCGTTAGTCCGAATCAGGCATCACCAGTAAAGGGATATTATGTTATTACTGGGACTGTATTTGTATTACTATAGTGCTGAGGAGTCCAGTCCTGGCTCTCCCCGTGGCGCTAGGGGCTGTACAAACACAAATGACTGCTGATTTTAGCTATAGGACTGCTATTGCTGCAACCCAGCATTTGCCTCTTCTGCAACGGCGTTCAGTTATTGACTCCCATGGGATTTATCATCCTCGCTGAGTCTTTTTCTAAACCCCTTCAGTGTGGCGCTGCCAACCTGAACTTCCCCCATTCTGTGCTCTGTCTTTGAATTACTCTGTCTCTAGTTTATTTCTCTAGTGTATCAAATTTTTATCCTGTCCATCAGAGCTTTTATGATCCCTCTGTGCTCCAGATCTGATATGGGCATGCTTTGCTCCATCCTCCAAGTCATTTAATGAATATGATAAATAATACTGGATCCAGAGCAGATCCCTGAAGGAATAAATTTGACTCCTCCTCAGCTTGGTGCTGAACCAGTCATCACTTCTGTCTGGGTTCAATTTTTGTAGCCACCTGACCTCTCTAATCCTGTGCCAGTAGGCCATATGCGACTGTCTCAGATATCTTACTTAACCGGAGACGGGATGTTCACTGCATTTCCTTTATCCACTGACCTTGTTATCATATGCAAGCAAGCCGTGAAATACACGTGCCAATCTGAGCACTGTTTTGAGTCATCTGCCAGTGCTCAGCATAGAGTTAGACCTACTGATGGGCTAATCTGATCCAGGCACCCTACTTTTCAAAGAATCTTCCATGTGTTTTGTGGAAACAGGCTCTTCTGGGGCTGTCAACTGCCCTCATGCAGGGATGAGCTCTGATTTCCAAAATACTGATCTGGATTCAGGTTTGAAAAAAAAAAAAGGCAGCACTTTTTTTTGGGGGGGGGGGAGAAGCTGGGAGTGGTTGATAGGAGATGGCCACTGTAAAAGAGAGGACACTGGGCTAGATAGACCATTGGTCTGACCCAGTGTGGCCATTCTGAACTTACCTGATGTCGATAATGGTTTTTGTTGTTCAGATCACACGTGTGCTGGGTACGCATGTACGTAGCTCTGTAGTACTGTTAGCATCGTACCAGCCATGTCTCTGACACGCCGAGATCCCATCACCACAGGAGGCAGGGCATGTTCTAGGCTTCGGTTATCGTCACTCCAGGGAAGGAGACGCACAGGCACAGAGCTCTGCTTACGGAGACCTTGTTGGCGTGCAGGCTTTTTATTACGGGCAAATCTTACCGTTGTTTGAAAAGCTAGTCCAGGCTCCCAGCAAGGATTCTACTTTGCTTCCACTTGTCTTTTTCTTTTGTTCTTTTTTACACGTGCCCCACACGCCTGACCCCAGCTCCCCAAATAACTGGTTTTTCTGCTTTTCTCAAAGGAAGGTCCCCCCGCAGTCGTCTTTTCTCAAGACTAAACATGCCCCATTTTTTGACCTTTCTTCACAGGTCAGGTTTTCTAACCCTTCGATCATTTGTGTTGCTCTCTGCTGGACTCTCTCATATTTGTCCTTCTTTCCTAAAGCGTGGTGATCAGAATTGGACATGCTACATCAGCAGAGGCCTCACTAGTGCTGGGTTGCGTGGGACAGTCTTACCTAAGACTCTCCTGTTAATACACCCCAGAATTATGCTAGCTCTTTTTTGCAGCTGTATCGTAGTGTTGACTCACGATCACTGTGTGATCCACTAGATCCCTAGATCATTCTGAGCAGTGCCACATCTCACCGGTTATTCCCCATTTTGTAGTTTCACATTGGGTTGTTTTTTCCTTCCGAAGTGAAGTGCTTGGCACTTGTTTGTATTGACTTTGTCTTGTTGAACTCAGACTCGTTCTACAATGTGTCAAGGTTGCTTTGAATTCTAATCCGGTCCCAAAGTGCTTGCAACCCCTCCCAGCTTGGTGGCCTCTGCACATTTTACAAGCATGCTCTCCACTCTATTATCCCAGTCTTTAATGAATAGTACTAGATTCAGCACTGACCCCTGCAGGACCCCCCGGGGTATGCCCTCCCAGTTTGACCACAACCCATAGATAACTACTTTTTGAGAATGGTCTTTCAACCAGTTGTGCACCCACCTTTAATAATCTCATCTAGCTCCCATTTCCCTAGTTTGCTTATGAGACTGACATGTGGGACTGTGATTTTAGTAAAGTTTTTGAAAATCTCTCATAACTACGGCTTCCCCTGCCCACACTCCCCTTCCATTAATCCAGTCAAAGAAGGAAATTAGGTGGGTGTGACATGATTTGTCCTTCTTGACAAATCCATGCTGGCGATTCCTTATAACCCTATTATCCTTCAGCTGCTCACACACCGATGGTTTGTTCTATTGATGTGGAGCTTCAGTGGGAACAGGCGTAGGCTCATGCCGACTGCTTTCAGCTATCCCATCCCATCTCATCCTCCGCTATGTCCAGGAGGCATGTGCCTCTTGCCATGCGTAATAAATGATCCAATCTCACTTGAGTCTCTGGGAGTGGAAGCCGCAGTCACCACAAACTGAGACATGACATGTTCACTGGGTGAGGGTCTCCAGCCTGTGTTATGCAGGACTCTGACTAAAGGGGCTTAGTGATCTCTTCTGGCCATAATCTATGGATCTATAGCAGCTTCTTTTTAAATAAAAATGACCGCAGTCACTCTTCGGCAGGTAATCTCCAAGGCTTTTTTCACATCCACAATAGCATCTGGACAACTCGCTAACTCAACCCAAGCTCTTCTGCTCTAAACCTCTGATAACAGCTTCCTCCTTCTGTCCTTTGTCCAGCTGTCTCTTCCTCCTTCCAACAACTGCTAAGAAACTTCCTGGACCTTGCCTTCAGGCTTCTGATGGGAGGATTCATGGACCAGTCAGATTTAGCCGGAGCTGGACTCGCTGCCAGATGATAACCCATCTAGGCATGGCTAAAGAAAGGAAGAGAGAATCTGTGATGATGTAGTGTGTTTAAGAAGGATTGTTTTGGCATTTACTGGAAGTAACTGCATTACACACATCTCAGAGGCATGAGTGGGTCCTGCAGGTCATCCTAATCTAAGGGCCAGTAAAACCTTTATACAGTAACACTCCATCATGTGTGCCACATCTGCCCCGTGTTTAAAAGAGAAACTGTTTTAGAGTTTAAAAATTCTACTGGAACTATATCTCACATCCTTTCCCCTAGGAAGCCAGAAGCGTTTGTTTCCATAAGTTCAGCTGCACAGGACTCAGGAGGAGAGGAAAAATAACTAATGCATCTTAGAAACCCTCTAAAAATGATGTGAAATAGCTTTTTGAGGTATAAAAACGTCCCACTTGATTCCCCGGGTCTGTCCACCCATTGGAGCAAGGATTGTCTCCTCTGGGAAAGCTCCCCGGAAAGCTCCCCTTTTGAATGGCAGCGCACTCCCAACTCGAGCGCTGGGGTGTGGGGAGATCTTCCACCCATCACTCTGACGTGACCGATCAGTGCCAATCCTGCACTTTAGGCCAGTATAATTTGGATGGGAGAATTCCACATTTGGTGGGGAAAGAAGGCAACACCTCCCAGCCAGGAGTCTACTCTTATCTTACTTTTCCCCCCAGAGGAAGATTAAACATTGCGGCGTTTTGTGGGAGGAGGGAGCACATGGCTTTGTAATGCCATAATACGCTACGAGTGTTGAGAGAATGTGGTTACACAACGCCGTATTTTTTAATACGACTGACAGACTGTCTCAGGATTTAAGTGGCTTTTGACAGTTTTTATGCACCTGTTAATTCAAAGCTCTTAACATGTGCCAGTTAAAAGGAGCTAGGCACTAAAACATTCAGTGTTAGGATTTGAACGTGGCTCAGCTGCCGATCCAGACAGCCAGAGTGTAGCGATTCCACCCCAGATGGAAACTGGCCCCCTCTCCACGTCCAGGGGAATAACCAGCAGCTATGAACCCCTGCACCTCTAGGCTGGCACCACCCGTCTCACTTTCCCTGGCGTCTGAGAAGGGATCTGAGTTGACGGTTTGTCTCTGATCCAGAGGTGCGCACACACCAGTCAGTGGCGGGGTGGCCTAGCAGAGAGAGCGCCACCATTTAGGCCCCAGACCTGCAAACAAGGGCAGGGGTTGATAGCTAAACCTGCATGACCCATGTGAATTTCAAGAAGCCTTTTTTTGGGCACAGCAGTCAGCCTCTGAATTGCAGGATCAGACCCATATATCGTAAGCTTTTCGGGGCAGGGAATGTCTTCTGCTATGTGTGTATACAGCACCTAGCGCGCTGGGGCCCTGATCTTGGCTAGGTGCTAATTATGGTTAATAATTCTGTGATCTGCTGGAAGTGACTCCTGGGTTCCCCTTGTTAAAATTCTGCCACCTATTTTAAGGGGTGGCATGGATGGTTTCCCTATCTTCAATAGAGTTCAGGCCCTACCTGATAATATTGTACCCTTTCCCAGCAGCTGGGGTTGATCTTCTTTGACCACAGGCATATGAGGATATTAGGGGAGGAGACAGGGAGCTTCAGCCAGTGCCAGACCCTGACATTGCTGGCCACAAAATGGACATGGTGGATCGAAGCCTCTGTGTGGATGACCCCCCAGCACCAGTGGATCAGCTGCAATCCAGCGGCGTTCACCAGCCTGGGGGATGGGCTCCATGGGAGATGCCACGAGCGGGGAAAGCACTGATCTCCCTCCACCCCTAGTGGAATGACTGAGGAGAACATAAGAACGGCCATACTGGGTCAGACCAATGGCCCATCTAACCCAATGTCCTGTCTTCCAGCCATGGCCGCTGCCAGGTGCTTCAGAGGGAATGAACCGAACAGGGCAATTATGGAGTGATCCATCCCTGTCGTCCAGTCCCAGCTTCTGGCAGTCAGAGGCTAGAGCCACCCACAGCATGGGTTTGTCTCTGACCCTCTTGGCTAATAGCCATGGATAGACCTATCCTTTGATGGACCAGAGGAAGTTCCTAAGCTAGTGAGCAGCAAACGGGAGCTTAGAGAGGGAGGGTGGGAGCCAGATGCACCTAATAAACATTCGCTGAACTTAGGCCAATAAACTTCTCTTCCCCAAAAAGAAGAAACAACTCTGCAAGAGTAAACTAGTTCAGGTAGAAGTCCAGCAGCAGAGTGGGGGCAATCTCCTCTATTGCACTGCATACAGCATGTACAATTACCTGCCTCGTGGGCAGGGGTGAGGGGGTGTACATTCGGTGCAAGCAGCTCCCAGCCTACAGAGACTGAAGATCTCTCAAGATATCTGGACAGTGCAGTGAGGGGAGGACTGAGAGGTTGTGGTACTTGCAGGTAATGACACAGGAAACAGTAGGAGAGTGGTCCAGGGGGCCAAATTTAGACTGCTAGGTAAGAGATTAAAGTCCAGGACCTCCATGGTAGCATTCTCTGAAACACTTCCAGTTCCATGCACAGGACCAGTTACATAGGCAGAACAGTCAGGTCTCAATGTGTGGATGAGACAACGGGGTTGGGAGGAGTGCATTAGGAATTATGGAACCTTTGGGGAAAGGAGAAGCCTAGAAAGACAGGAAAACCAAAATGGAACCAGATTGCTCGCAGGTAAATTAAAAAGGTTGTAGAGGAGATTTTTAACCTAAGGGCTGCGAGAAAGCCAACAGGTGTGGAGGAGCACACAGTTTGGACAGAGACATCCCTTAGGGGAGGATTTATTAAAGGGGATACTTTATATCTTAGTAAAGAGAGGCTAGAAGTTGTTAAAGTGCAGGTAGGAAGAAGCAACTAAAAAAAAAGAGGGCCATTCAGATACATCACATGAAGTCAGACAGCTAAATACTGACAAATTTTATAAGTGCTTGTATACAAATGCAATAGGTCTAAATAATAAATGGGTGAAATGAGGTTTGGGATTATGTTTTCCGTTGTGCATTACTTTGTGTTTATCAACACTGAATTCCATCTGCCATTTTGTTGCCCAGTCACCCATGAGATTCTTTTGTAACTCTTTGTTCAATCCAGAGCTGACTGTAATCTTAAGTAATTTTGTGCCACCTGCAAATTTTGCCACCTCATTGCTCACTCCCTTTTCCAGTGCACTTATGAATATGTTCAACAGCACTGGTCCCAGTACAGATCTTTGGGGGACACCACTATTTAATTCTATGCATCGTGAAAACTGACCATTTATTCCTATCCTTTGTTTCCTTTCTATTAACCAATTACAGATCCATGAGAAGTTCTTCCCTCTTATCCCCTGACTGCTTGGTTTGCCTAAGAGTCTTTGGTGAGGGACTTTGACAAAGGCTTTCGGAAAATCCCAGGATGTAAATATCCACTGGATTGCCCTTGTCCATATCCTTGTTGACACTCTCAAAGAATTCTAATAGATTGGTGAGGCATGATTTCCTTTTACAAAAGCCATGTTGGCTCTTCCCTAACACATTGTGTTCATCTACGTGTCTGATAAGAATGTTCTTTAATATTGTTCCAGCCCATGCTGCAATCAGTTCTCCTCTCCCAGAGCGATTATTGCGGCGGGGGCAAGTCAGTCCTCACCAATCATGAACCTCATCCTGCTCGTTTTGTACATACCTGTCCCTTGAAGTGCATGGACCAAACTCTATTAGCAGTAGATGAATCTGCCCCAAAGTGAACAATATAAAGAATAGGAGGAAATGTCTTTATTTTATTCTACTTGTTTATGGAAATAGCTGGAGTCAAGGATTTTCTTTTCAGACATTTTCCAATGGCATGTAAATGTCCAAAAACACCACTGAAAGCAGCTACGCAAGTTCCTAGCTCCCACAAGGCAGCGATTTCTTTGCCAACGCTGCACGTCTGCAAGGTTGTTAAACTCAAAATCCATCTCTTATTTTTTATGAATTTTTACAGTGGTGGGATATAATGTATGCAGAGCCAAAAGACATTAATTAGTTGGGTCTTTTTTCAAGAGGAATTTTGATGGCATATAATATTTTATTTCACACTTTGTAATTTAAACGCTATAAACTTACAGCTTTAGTGAAGGAACTCCAAAAATCAAATAAAAACAAAAACCACTGATGAAGTCCAATTTACTGTAAAATGTCCTGGATCGTGAAGTTCTAATATTTTTTCCCCTACATATTTGGTTCAAATTTATATCCGTTGCAATGTTTATGCACCTTAAGCTTTGTTTATTAAAGGATATGTAAATCGCAAGCCCAATTTTAATTAGACACGTTGAAATCTGTAAGGCACAGTGCAACATTTGTTCTAATCAGCACTAAATCTTGTCTCTTTACCTCTTCTGAGTTGAAAACAGTCATGTTGGTGAGGAAGAGATGGTGTGTATATAATATATTATAACAGGAATAGCATTGCATCTCATTCTTTATTGCCCTGCACTCATCATATACATCAGAGGAAACTCTTACATCACATTCTAGGATCTGAGCCGCTTATAATAAACACTAATGGATTTTATCCGCACAACAGCCTTCTGAAATAGGGAGGGAAACTTAGAAAAAGAGATAAAGAGAGAAATTTTCAAATGCTCAAGTTGTTTAGGAATCTCAGTTCCATTTTCAAAATTGACTTAGGCACATAGGGCCAGGTTTTAGATCATAAATACCTTTGAGGATCTGGGTCATGGGAACCTAAGTTTAATTGAAAGCCAATGGGATTCAGGCTTTTAAGTGTCTAAGTCCCTTTTGAAAATAGTATGCAGGTTTCTAAATTCCTTATAGAAATGACTGTCATCAACATCTAGGGCAGGAAATGGTTTATTTTTTCCACTTTTTTGGGGGGGGGACAAAACTGAAAAATGTTCATTTTCATCTACGTTTCTCTGCTTTCTGTTGTAAACCAAAAGATTTTCAGTTTAAAAAACTCAGCTGCTAAAAGGTGGAGTTTTGTGTGTGTGTGAGAGTGAGAGACAAAAACCCAAATATTTTCAGTGAAAATGGAAATTGCCTTCCACAAATAATCCAAAAGATTTTCTGGTAGAATATTCATCAGCATTTCTACTGAGCATTTTCAGCCACCTTTGCTCAGACCTGTACCCCAGACCCCGCCAGTTTGGAAACATGTGCCAAGTTTTCAGATCAGATATCCTAGATCTTTGTCTGCCTCCCTCCCCCTCCCTTCTTCAACACATGAAAGCATTTCTTCTTCCCAATAATTTCCAGGTATAAAAATTCCCCCACAGAGTAAAATGAATTCTTTGGGGGCATGGGGCGCGGTGGAATCTGCTGCAGTGAGAATATTTACTTTCGAATGAAAGGCACTTAGAGAGAAGGAGTGAAATGAGAGCTGGAAGTGCCTGATCAAGGAATTAAAAGGGGGGATTGATTGAAAGGGGGAGCTGAATAATAAAGCCCAGATTTACTCTGTAACGAACTCCAGCATTTGGGAGATTTTTTTTTGGACATATGGAAGTCTATTTAGAAAGAAAATTGGTTGCAGCAGCTAATAAAGGCCTAAACCAAAGCTCATTGGCGTCGATGCAAAGACTCCCCTTGACTCCAATGGGCTTTGGATTAGGCCCATATAGGAACCCAGGTGCCCATTCAGCAAAGCATTCACACATGTGCTAAATCAGGGGTCCCTGTAGCCCCTCACTCAATCTAATGAATGAGATTTCACTGCTGCCAGACGGCTCAAGCAAGGAAAGGGCTTCAAGCCCTGGCTCACTGCAGCCACGAATCACAATAAACTCGCCAATCCTCAAAGGTCCGTGGGCACATCACAATCGCTGGTTTCAATGGAAGTTTAAGGGCCTGATTCAACTGATGGGCTGCAAATCAGATCACTAACACCTCAGCTCTGAACGGCAGGCTAGGGTAAATGAAAATATTATCTGGGGGCAGCGGGGCCTTGTGGCAGAGTCGAAGCAGCTTTGTTTCCAGCAGCGTGCAAATCGTATCCCCCAAGAAAAGCTGGAAAGACGGATGGGCTCCGTTCTGACAACCAGAGGCTCTATTTATCGCTGGCTGTAATCGTTTGACTTTCCCCAGAAACGCTTGTTGTGCAATTAAATGTAGTGGACGTGCTTATCTGGACAGCAGGCTCCTCAGCCAGCTACTTCGGCACAAAGTCGCTGCTAACGTTGAATGGATACTCAGGCAAGGGAGCTGGGAAAAGGAGGGGGGTGGTACAGCAGGGATATTTTCAGAAAAGGAAAGAAATTAGTTATTTTGGAGTGTCCCATCCTGCCCTGGGCTATGGAAGCCATATTCCCGCTGGCTCTGTAACAGAGCTGAGTCAATAACTGATTTTCCAGTTTGGTGGCAGGTTTCTTTTTTTGGTTTTTGGTTTCTTGGGAGGGGGGGCGAAGTGCTGAGGTTTGAGTAGAACCAAGGTCTTCTAAATCACAGGTGAGCGCCCTGACCTTGGGCTAAAAGTTACACGGTGATAGAGGGCTGGGGTGAGGACTAAACAGTAACTCCCCTTTCTCTTCTGGCTATTTTTTGAATGGCTGAAACTATTGTCAAATTTGCAATAGTTTTAGGTAGACCAAATCTGCATTTTTCACTGAATAAACTATTTACTTAGCCAGAAAATCTTGCCCGGCGCTTAGTAAGGAACCTATCTAGTCACTTTCATCCCAACATTTCCTACAACATCCCACTCATATCTGCTTCCCTTCCTCTTTATTGTTGCAAATGGGTTCCATGAGAAATAAAGAATCCTGAGTCGGAGTTCATAGAAGGAGCGATTTACCCTAAAGGGAGTAATTCCACAGAGTTCGAACCTCATCTTTTTGACATCCAGGTTTCGGGATATTAAGGCATAGGATGCAGAGCGGGAACATTACTATAACTTTCAGGAAGGCTGATTTAGCTGGAGTTTGCATGAAAGAGAAATCTACCGGCAAGACGTAAACTATGAGAGACTGTTTTAATCTGTGACGCAGGAGAAGGGTTAATACACACACAAATGACAGAATTTCATTCGACAGTGGGAGAAATTGATGTTTGTACCTTGTTGGGAAATAAATCACAACTGTGGAGACCATGTGTGATAGGGCACTGGACTGGGAATCAGGAGAACTGGGGTTTATTCTCAGCTCTGCCACTGACCGGCTGGTTGACCTTGAACAAGTCACTTTCCCCTGTGTTCCCCCTCCTACTTTTTGTCTGTCTTGTCGATTTAAATGGTAAGATCTTTAAGGCAGGGCCTGTCTCTCACTGTATGTGTGTACAGCACCTGACACACGTGGCCCCCAAACTTGGGGTCTCCAGGTGCTACAGTAATTACCTTGTCACTGTAGTCTCCAGTTTGAAGCATTTTTCGCAGAGAGTAAACTCCCACCTTTCAATAATTCTGGGTATTTGATCACTTTTTTTCTTCGACCTCTTTGCTTGACTGCAATGTTTGTGAAGCTCCTTCCTGGCCCAGCTGGACAAAGAGTTTGTTCATTACAACGTAATTAAATAATCCACTTTAGAAATAAAGCTGTGTGGTTTTATTCCTTACAAAAACAAACAAGACTGATATTTATTACACTACAAGGCTATTCAATAAGGGTTGGTTTGGAACCCTAATAAATTACTGAACAAACTTTACAGCCAGAGCCCTAAAGATGGATTAGATTTCTGAGAGCCTGGGTTACATTATTTGTTTCCTGTTTTATCTGAAAGATGAACCCCCAACATTGTGCGTTGTTAACATCAGCAGTCCCACTTTCACATGAATTCACGCCATGCACAGTTCATTCAGTTCTGAAGCAGTTAACAGTTTCTTAATTAAAAACACCCCTAATTATTAGTTTGAAAAATGTGGACGGGATTGTCACCCTGCCCAACCTCAGAGGCTGGCATTACATTGTGTTTGCGTTTCGTTCAAAGCTGCATTAAAATACAATGTGGCAAGTACGTAACCAAAATTCTTTTTTTAACCAAATTCCTGGTCTGTCAAATGTTAATAGTCTAAGACGCTGCTCCACAAAGTTTAATGCATGTACTTCCCAACTTGAAACATGCCAGCCATCCCAAATAAACTCGGGTGTAAAGTTGAGCGTGTTCATAAGCCTTGTGGGACCAGGGCCTAAAATGCAAGTTATGCATTAGGCTCTGAGCCACCAAAGCACTTAAGCACATGCTTAACATTAAGCACGTGCTGAAGTGTTTTCCTGGATTGGGGCCTGGGCATTTAAATGTTTGCTTTGAAAAGAGCCCTAAATGCACTGAAAAAAAGGTCTTTTAACTTAATTAATAGTTTGCAAATGACATCATTCGTTTGCAAGAGCCCAACGAGTGTTTAAAAGAGATTTTTAATTAAATTAGTTGCAATTTTAATGGCCACTTACAAGGGAGATTTATGGAGAAGCATAAACTTGCTTTCGGTGAGTGACGACTGAGCTTTTAAGAGTTACCTTCCTCGGTTTCTCTCTCCCCCCGCCCCTCCCGTGCAATATAATACCCCCAAATATTTGTGAGTTGGGACTAAACTCTGAGGGCTTATTCCTCCCTTGGAAAAAGAAAAAAGCACTGGTGCCAATTTGTCTGCCCAGGCTCTGATTATGGGATGCATTTTTTGTTGGCGAGAGGGGTTTGGAGGGAAGGTTTCTCCCTTCAGGGTTAGAGATATCTGATATCCAGCCTGAAAGCCACCACAGGGCCAAACTTTCATCTCCAACTGCGAAGGGTGGGAAAAAAATGTATGTGGATAAAATTCTTGGTTAAATTTGCAGTTGGTCTGTAGTTCCTGAGGGGCAATTACAGCTGTTGTAGCATTGCTGATTGTAAAGAACACTGATTTCTTTAAATATAAAGATCACTTGATGCTGGGGTTAAATGCACTTATTTATTTATTTGGTTTCCCGCCCCACTGCCCCTGTCTCCTGTCTCCAAGTGCTATCCAGTGACCCCTGGTGCTGATGAAAGTTTTTCGATGACCTCTGAGGGCTTTTGCTATGCTGGGCTGGTAATAAAACCCGTTTAAACTGCTGGCTTGTCCAAACTCTGGTCTCTGCTGCGGAAAGCTCCGAAGTCAGTGTCAGGTCTTGGCCACAGGGAATGCACAGAGCAACTGGAGTGAAACGGGAACACGGTTGATTCTGCTCCCTTTTCTCACGCCGAGTAGTACCTTGCTGTGCTATTGATTTCAGTGAGACTCCTGGTGGAGTCAGGTACGACTCAACACAAGTGAGGCTGGCAGTCAGGTGTTTAACGACAGCCGGAATCAGGAATATGAAGTAAGCGTCAGAATTTGCCTCCCTTTCTCAGGCTGAGTAGTAACTTACTACATCAGTCACCCTAGTGATGTCCATAGGAAGGTTCTTCTCAACGAGAGCTAGAAGCAGGCCTCAGCTAATTCCAGCAATGATCTCTCTCTTTTTCCACAGCTCAAGGTGTTGCCGGTTTTAAGAAACATGTTTAAAAGGAAGACGAGCATGCCTCGCTCTATCCAGGTACGTCTCTAGCCCCGACTACATGGGATCTGGCTGATTAAGATGCTGCTGGCTTAAAATGACACTGTCAGCTTAAAACTCAGAGGCCCTCATCCTCACCTGGTGTAAATGAGCCTAGCTTCCTTTACGTCAATGCAGCTCTGCTGATTTACGCCAACTGTACTGGAACCAAGCAGTGTATGTAGCTGTGTGGAAGTGTAATCCAGCGGTCCTTTTGTGGCATCCTACGTTACTGCAGCCCCCTTCGGTTGTACTCGCAGATGCTCACCTTGTACCCCAAGTCTCTGCTACTCTTTGCCAGCTGGCTATACCACCAATGGCACACCAAGAGACCTGTCATCTCAGGCCATGATCATAGAATCAGAGAATATTAGAGTGGGAAGGGACCTCAGGAGGTCATCTAGTCCAACCCCCTGCTCAAAGCAGGACCAACCTCAGCTAAATCATCCCAGCCAGGGCTTTGTCAAGCCACAGCTTAAAAACCCCTAAAGGTGGAGATGCCACCACCTCCCTAGGTAACCCATTCCAGTGCTTCACCACCCTCCTAGTGAAAAACTTTTTCCTAATGTCCAACCTAGACCTCCCCCACTGCAACTTGAGACCATTGCTCCTTGTTCTGTCATCTGCCACTACTGAGAACAGCCTAGCTCCATCCTCCCTGGAACACCCTTTCAGGTAGTTAAAGGCTGCTATCACATCCCCCCTCAGCTTGCACTGAACCGCACTCCAGCTGCATGTCAGTGGCCTATAGGGTGGCCATGCTTCTCTCACCTCTGCTGCTTGTTGCCGAGGTGGCTGTCCTAAAGAAGCAGATTCTTTTTTTTTGCCACTTCTTTGTTATGGGTTTGATCCAACTCCCATGGTCTTCAGTGGGGGTTGGCTCCTCTATAGGGCTTAGCTAGTAACCTCTCCCACCACACAGCCTGCCATATAGCACATGATGGACATCCAAAGTGCGACTGTGCTCCATGGTTTTAGCAGCGTTTTCTCTGCAGTGTATTTCTTAGTGCTCAGTGGAGCAACAAATCCTCAGGATTTGGGCTCTTTCATACAGAGATCCCATCACGGTTGTTTTCCAGTGTACAGATCAGCTTGTACTGAGGCCTTAAGATGCGCAATCAGCATTACTCAAAAGTGCCATAGTGGGGTGATTTCATTTTTTATTTACTATAGTACTAGACATATTTAAACGGTACACCAGGAAATATTTCGTTTATACAGCGTGCGTGTATGGATATATATTGTCACAGCAAATAAGTTAATAGCATAGTGCAGGTTGAGAACTTAATCAGTTAATAACATAGTAAAAGTGTCCTGACTGGTTAATAATGAAATCACACACACTGTTTCAATATCAAGTGCTCCAAAGAGCCCCAGGAGATGCATTAAACAGCCACTTGTGGCTTGCAAGCCTCCGTTGGCGTGTCACTGGGTTAGATGGATGGATCAGGTCAGATGCAGGTTTGGACACAAAACACCACAAGAAATTCACACTGATCTCATGGAACAAATTAAATAAATGATAGCGACTTCACCAGGACAGTTTGTCGGCGTCCCCAGTATCCTGGAGGATCTGTGTGACGGGGCGTGCCAACCTCATGCTGCACCACGAGGGGTTAATGAGAGCCTGTGGGCCCATTTCAGCCCCTGCTCGCTATACCTGCTCCAGGTGTCAAGCCAGCAGGGAGGGGCTAAAAGGGCTGAATCTGGCTGGGGGGAGGAGGGCAGATGGCTGGCTCTCACTCTGGGAGAGAAACCTGGCTGGAGATAGGAAGCAGAGCCGGATTGTTGGTGGACAGAGCCTCCCTGAAGGACAGTCAGGCTGTCCCAGGGAACTCAAGGCAGTGGTGAAGGGAAGGTGGGGGAAGGGGTCTCCCCAGGGCTGTGGGTGCTGGTGGAGGGTCAGGATTAGGGTCTGCCTTACCCTGCCAGAAAACACCCCTGAGGCAGAACCATCCAGGTGGCCGCCCATGCTAAAAATTTCTCCAATGAGCTTGGGGAAGAGGCTTAGAGAGGCGTTGATACGCTGTGAGCCTGGGAAGAGGTTGTGAGAAAGGCCCAAGACATGGCAATGGAGGAAGTGGGCCAGGGAGGCAGCACAGGGTTGGTGCAGGCCGGCCTGGAGGATGCCTGGATTGGAACCCAGAAGAGAGGGAGGACCTGGGTCCCGCATTGGCTGAGTGAAGAAGCAGGAATGGAAACCCCTTGACAAGGGGTGAGAACTAGTGAAAGCCCTTTGAGTCTGGAGTCAGCGTGAGGGCCCAGGTTGAGGTCGTTGAACTATTGACTTACTCCAGAAGGGGCAGGGTTATAACTAAGCACCACAGGGGCAGAGTCCAGAGTGTCGGTGAGAAAGAGATGAAAAAGGAGGAGGGCCTTTTGGACCATGCCCTGCCAACAGGGGCTGTGGTGATTGCGTTCTATCCATTCTGTACATATCAGACATATTAATCATAGAAACGTAAGGCTGGAAGGGACCTCAAGAGGTCATCAAGTCTATCCCATGCACCGAGGCAGGACCAAAAACCTAGCTCATCCCTGACACGCATTTGTCCAACTTGTTCCTAAAAACCCACTGCCTCCCTCAGAATCCTGTTCCAGTGCTTAACTAGAAGTTTTTGCTACTATCTAACCTAAATGTCCTTTTCTACAGATTAAGCCCATGACTCCTTGTCCTATCTTCCATGGACATGGAAAACATTTGATGACCCTCCTCTTTGTAACAGCCTGCAACTTATTTGAAGCCTGTTATCAGTCATCTTTTCTCCAGATTAAACCATCCCAGTGTTTTAAATCTTTCGTAATAGGTCAAAAGTTCCAGAGGGGGTAGCCGTGTTAGTCTATTTTCATAAGGCTACATTCACTGCCTTCCATGGTGAAAAGTTCCAGAGGGGTAGCCGTGTTAGTCTGAAGTGGGTTGCAGCCCACGAAAGCTTATGCCTGCAGAAATTAAATTTGTTAGTCTTTAAAGTGCTACAGGACTCTCGTTGTTTTTGCCATAATAGGTCAGGTATTTTAATCCTTTTATCTTTTCTGTTGCCCTCTCCACATCCTTCTTAAAGTGTGGCACCCAGGACTTAGGAACCTCCTGCTAATACACCCAGAATGATATTAACCTTTCTTGCAACTTCATCCCCATCTTTTCTTTACTGTGTTTTTTAATACAATAGCTCAATTATAGGATACTATGACAGGGTGGACTAGGCCCATAGGTCCCCTGCTGGAGAACTCAGGGTCCTGCCACACACCATCCCAGGAAGGAGAAAAAGAGAAGTCCTCCAAGCAGTTCAGAGTGGCTGAAAGCAAAGCAGCCAATCAGAGAAGCTGCTAGGAACAGCCAGTCAGGACCTGGCAGGGCCATATAAAAGGAGCTGCGGAACAGAGCAGCAGTCAGTTGCTGCCTGGAGCTGGAGAATAGAGGCTTGTGTTCCTGGCTGGCTGAAAGAACAGCAGGACCATGGACAGCTCAGTGCTGGCAGGGACTGGGGGAGCGAGAGCGCTCCTGGCTGGCTGCTGTGACTGAGTAAGGACTGATCCCAGGGAGGGATGCAGGAAGACATTGTCTCCAGGGAGGAAGCCCTGGGAGTATGGCCTCCTACCACAGCCAAGACTACTTAAAGACTGAGCCTAAGGAGGGCTAGAGAGACACCAAGAGAAGAAGTACTGAGGTAGGCCCCTGGTGGACTGTATATCCCAGAAGGAATTGTTCTGTTTCACATACAGACAGTGTGGGTGGCTTGGCTGGAGGGCTGAGTCACTGAAAACCCTCCTGAGGAATCAATCATCAGCAAGAATCACCATAAACTGAAAGATTGCAGACACACTTGACCTGAAGGGGGTGCTTGTGAGAGGGGTTTTGCCCAGATACACATGCAGATACTCTTTTACTGTTTTATTCGGGAGCTGGTCTACCTTTGCCAAATTTCAATGAAACTTCAAATTTCAAAATCTGAAAAGCACATGGGAGAACGTTCCTTCAGTGTTCACACCGGGTTCCACACCCGCATGGTTTTGGCCAGTGATAGAGCTGGTCCCATTCTTTTGAAGTTTGAAATTTTGAAATTCACACCATTTTAAAATGTTCTTTTTTAAAAAAAAAAAAGTGGGACCATTTAAAATAGATTTGTAAAATGTTTGCCTTTTCCCTCACCCAGCTCTACTTCTTTGCATCAAGTGTGTTTTATACGGGACTAAAAGCCCTTTGCTGAAACCCCCAGGAAACAATCCATTATGCTTTCCTAGGGGGGAAGAGCCAAATGTAATGAAGCACTTTGCTGGCTCAAGGTCTGCGTCCTACACACTGTACATAGGTGCTTCACAAGGAATTTTTCCAACAGCCTAATATTTATCATCTTTCAAAAACAAACAAACAAAAGAGCTGATTGTTCCTTCTTTGAGAAGTGCTAGCAGCCCGTGTGAACGCTGTGCATCTAGAAGGAAGTCAACTGCAAAACTGTCATTGCGTCAATGGGAACAGTGTAGCCCTTAGTTCACAAGGAAAGTAACTCCTATTCCAAAGCACACGTATGTGTACACGCACATGTGCACAGTGCCACCATTTCGTGCGATTGGGGAGAGGAGGTTGTTAAAGTCCCAGCTCCTGGAGCCCTGTGATTATGTGAGCATCTCAGCTGACATTTTAAAAAAAACATTTTTCTAGTCCTCATGGGGAAAAGCTTGAAAACATAAACCCTAAAGGCTCAAAACGCAAGAGATATATTTTTTTAAAATTAACAAAAAGCACATGGTTTTTGGAGGGTTGGGGGAGGGCTGACATTTTTGGACACTTGGGGTTGGTAATATTGTACATATCTATTAGCTTTAACAAACCTTCGACTGGCAGCTAAATATTTGCCAGCTACGATATCCCAGCCATGAAAAATTATTTGTTGTCTTACCGATTCTTTCTTGTCACTTAGGCAGAATTGTTTACAGGTCTGGAGATTTTTAACATACACCATAAAGGCCCAGTTCAGCAACTTTTATGGCCCGTGTTCTGTTCTATTCCGGTTCTTATAATGTATTCATCACTGAGGTATCAGAGGGCCCTCCTGCAGTGCAAGGGGTGTTTGGTCTTTGCTTGTGATGGGAACAGAAGAAGGTGCTGGTGGTTTAAAGTGAAGGCCTGAGCCTGTGCGGCACTGAAGGGTTTCTGAGATGTGCTGCGATTCTGTCTCCCCCTTGGAAAGCCATGGGGATTGAAGGCCCTGCTCGGATAGTACTCAGAACCTCAAAAGGTTAAGACCTAAGAGTGCAGACCAGTAATATGATCTGGCTGATCAGGTAGCAGTGTCTAGGGGGCAGGGCTGTAGGCAGGAATACAAAGCTTTATTTAGGAATTGTAGCATTTCAACCTCACTACAATCCTCCCCAGCCTTTCCTCGCTTTATACTTTTTAGCGCTCTTTCCAGTTCCCACATTGTAGTAGGTAGTGGCTTGTCTTCTCTTTCAATGACTATATTTTCCAGTTTTTCAGAAACATCACTAACTTTCTTCACATATTCCATCCCTCTTTCCAGGATGCTGTTGGCTTCACAGCACACCCTGCCATCCTTAGTTTTAATGCTGCTAATTCCTTTTCTTGACTTCTTTATTTGTCTCAGCTTCTTTTTATGGTCTCATTAATCTCTTTGTGATTATGTCTGGTTTCATAGTCTTTGATTTCACCCCAACTTTGTTCTAGCCTTTTTTCTTTTGCCTCTTTATATGCTTTCTGAATTTTTTGTATTCCTCCCTCCTCCTATCTTTGCATTCTCATCTCGTATTTATTAGGTTTATACTTTCATTGGTCATCCCTGGTTGCTTAACATCACGTCCGTTCTCGCCCAGTACCAACATAGTGGCTCTATGTACACTTGACTCACCCTTTTTCTAGGTTTGGTCTACAACGTCTTTATTGTATTCCTGTGAAACATCAAGGTGTGGTTGACTTTTGAAGCCTATGCCATGCATTTTTGCTGTTATTCCTTTGAAACGTCTGTCTCAGCTTCATAGCAAGCAGATGGTGATCGCTTGTGCAGTCTGCCAATGGAAATAATCTAATATCTAAAACTGCACTGTGAAAACTTTGTTTATTATTAAAATCCAATCTATTAAGAAGATAAGTCTCAAAAGACATCAGACTCAGACCAGCAGCTCTCACCAGCATTACATTTGTTTCAAACTATAATTTAAAAAAAGGGGATTTTCACTGGAAAAGGAAAGGAAAAAAATGTTTCCCTCCCTATATCAATACAGGGATAATTACAGTAAAACAGGACTACTGTGCCATTATTGTATGATAGGGCAATAAGCTCAAGAGAAGGAAGATAGTCTTATAGTTAATACACTAGCCTGGGACTCAAGATCTCTGTTCAGTTCCTGGCTGTGCCAAAGACCGCCAAGGCCCTAATCCAGCAAAGCAGGTAAGCATGCGCTTACCTTCACGCACCTGATAGTTCCGTTAATGTAAGAGCTTTGCTAGAAAGGGGCCAACTGACTATAGGCTTGACGGTGCAGCTTTTAACAAGTGGCGAGTCTCACTGACGTCGGCAGGAGTATTCCCATCAGTAAGGGGTCTGGGATGAACAAAAATAAAAAAAGGGACCCAAACGCAGAGAACCACAAAACCCACTCAGTCTCCCTGGGATTGCATGACTGGATGTTTCTGCCCAGACTCTGGCACGCTGCATTCAAACAGCATAACTGTGATTTGGCTCAGTGTCTTTCTCATAATCTTTTGTTTGCATTTGTTCCTTTCCAAAGCTCTCTGGATTTGTTACCCTGCCTGCCTGAGTCATGACGCTAAGGACTTTGAAAGTTCTTTAGCCACAGTCTGCAGTAACTGAAAAAGTTTTCCCAACCAAGTGTAACCCCTGTCTCCTAGGAGCGCATATTTAAATGATTAGGAGAGTGAGCAGTGCATTTCTGAGTGATTATAACACACCTCAGGTAGTGTCATAAAACAGGAGGCCTGACTTTTACTGCTTGAGAAATGCACTGCCTGGAGCGTATCTGATTGCTGGTGCAAAATGGAATGTATATATATAAAAATACAGGAATTAGACCAGTCACTGGGCATTACAGGCATGGCTTTGACATCACTGACGGTCAATCAGAAAGCGCCAATTGGGTGTTCCAAAATCAGGGCCGACTATATTGTTACGATTCTGACCTCATCTTCTGCAACAATCTATCACTTTGTTCCTTTTCTTTGAGATCACACTGGCAAATAACGCGCTATGAAAGTCTGTAATTTATAAAGTGAAATCTGGTCCCTGTGAATTAAGCAGGGTTAGCAGTGAGGGTGACTCTAGATACATCATTTCAAGTACAGTAGTTATTGATGGACTCATAATTCATCCTGGGGGAGGAGGAAAAGGGAGCCAGGAGCGAATTGCCCAAGTCAATTGTATCAGTAAAAATATGAGCCAGGCCGTTGTCCGCTGGTGAGAACTGAGAGAGGACAGGCAGTGGATGCCTAAAGATGCACTCAGAGCCATCAGATCAGTCCCGATCTCACGGCTCATACTCACAAAAGTAAGGGCTGCAGATTAACCCTACTTCATCATCTGACTCCAGACAAGACAATGACTAGCCAGGGCAGCCGCCGTTTCTGCTGCGTAACACCAGTGTGGGTGGAATCTTGTGCATCAAAGCCAGTGGGAGTCAAGAGCGGGCAAGGCCTTTTTTTAAGATGTAGGCCCAAATGGTTGACCATATGTACTAATCAAGGCGTTAAGTCTTTGCTGAAGGATTCTTTTATGTTCAGGAGCAGTATAGGGCTTGGGAAGGGTTGTGGGAGATGGGGAGTACCGAGATCCACTCTCTCTTGGAAGGAGGTACTGCCTGTACTTCGCAAGACCAGTGGGTGCAGATCTAGTGGTGCACGAAGGAAGGCATTAGCCAAAGGACCAGAAAAGCAGTCTGGGAAGTCTGAGCAGAGGAGAAGTGGAAATGCAGAGAGGAATGACTGCAAAGGCCAGGAGGAAGGGTTTTTGGCAGAGGCAGAGCCAGATTTTGCAGCCAGGCAGGTGGCGAGCTGGACAATGAGCCCCCCTCACACACACACGGCCAGCAGTGGCATCTCCTGTCCCATGAGGCTGGTCCTGGCTTCCCACACCGGCCATTGGAACTGGCCGCACAGTGTCACATAGCCATTCGGGTTTGGCCCAGCCGCCCCTCCATCCTGACCAAAGCTGAGTGAGTGTTGTTGCAATATGACCCACAGGGTCACCACCACGTGGGACCCTTTGTACCATGTGACAATGCCCACATCTGGGAGCTGGGCACAGCCACAAGAGATAGACCTGCCACTTCTGGCTGCTTGCAGGACATGGAGGCTCGGTTTCAAACCCTGGGTGAAAATTGGTGTCACACCCCTCCTTTGGTCAATTACATAATATGCTTAGCCTCTGGTTTTAGGTGTTTCTGAGGGAGATGGCAGCTGAACAAGGAGGAAACTGGGGTGTTTAGCTTGAAGCAGGTCGGCAATAAGTCAGTAAGTGCTGAAATTACAGGTTCATGACCTGGCCAGGGTTGCAATAACGTTATTTCAGCATTTGCTACGTCACTGTTCAATGACACCCTATAAATCCTGTTATGGTATCCATACTGCCGTGGTGCGCAAGGGGAAGGATAGTCTCGTGACTAACACTTAGGGGTTGAGAGAGCTGGTCCCATCTCTGCCTCAGTTTCCTCCACCTGTATGGCCCACAGGGGACTTGGGCAGATTAATATTTGTGAAATGTGCTGATGTCATGGTGGCTGTCCAGCAGCTGTATGCCGATGGGTTATGGATAGGCTTAGCAGCATTCCATTTTGATTTTTAAGAACTGTGACAGATAATGTTTAGTTTTAAGCATTTTATTTCAATTTGTATCTAATCACATGTTCACACATGTGAAATTATGGACTATGAGCATTTATTTTTTATTTTTATCCATTTAAAATTTCACAATTGAGGGAAATTGCAGGAGGGGGGTCAGCCAGTGGACGAGTTAGACAATAATTATTTAATGACAGTGGATGTTGAGATTCAAAATGTTAAAGCTTTATTACTCTTAAAACACAAATTGTCAATGTCACCCATCAAAATATACAAAGTAAATATCTTTAAATCAAACTGGAAGTTCTCCAGCTGCATTTTTCTTACTTTGCCTATATGCACATTTTAATTAATCAGTGGAAATATTTGTCCAGTTGGCTTGTATGTGTGTGGTGAAATTGACGTTTACCGATTAAAAAAATAATCTATCCAAGAGTAGCTCTGGAGAGGAACTGAGTGCTTGATGTTGCTGTTATCTATATTGCAATCGATAGCAGACCAACCAAGATCAGAGCCCAGGGTGCTTGGGCTGTGCCTCTACAAAATAAGAGAGAGTCTCTGACCTAAAGGGTTTACATCTAAATAAACACGACAGACAGACGTATTATTGTTCCCATTTGACAGATGAGGAATTGAGGCACAGAGAAAGTAAATAACTTTCCCAAGTCTATGACAGAGCTGAGAATTGAATGCAGACCTGCTGAGCCCCACTCCAGTGCCTTAATTCTAAGACCATCCTGGAGACCCAACCCTGCACCTTGGGCTTGGCCCATCCTAATGTTTCTTCCATTCAGAGCCAGATTCTGGGGTTGTTTGGGTCCAGTAATGTTATTAGCCAAGAGATTGCAGTCCCTCCCTCCTGGCTTGGCAAAAGAGCAATTCCTCCTAGCATCTGAGCAGCGCTGAGGCTTAAGGAGAATGGAAAAACTAAAATCCAGAGATAAAATTTGTAGAATATAATTTAATTTTTTGTCAGTGAAATTCCAATTTTGAAGTGGTTGGACTAAGTGTCAATAACATTCCCAGAGTGAAAACATAGGCCCAAGAGTGGCACAGACAAAGCGGGAGAGGTAATATCTTTGATTGGACGAACTTCTGGTGGTGAACGAGACAAGCTTGCAATTTTACACAGACCCGAAGAAGAGCTCCACATAAGCTAAAAGGCTTTCGCCAACAGAAGTTGGTCCAATCAAAAATATTCCCTCCCCCATCTTGTCTCTCTAATTGGCCTGGGGCCAACATCGTTACAACAACACCGCAGACAAAATGCAAATGGAACAGTTGGGTTAAGCAAGTCTAGGGTTTGCTTTTGCCTTGACTCAGATCAGCAGAAACAGCTAGAGCTTGGGCTGAGGAAGGAAACCCGGCTCATTCTTTGGAGAGGTCCTGATCACATTTGTAATTAGGCCTGTGGGCTGAAACTACAAAGTTTTGGCCTTATATTCCTCTCAGTCCACAGCAGAAAACTAGTGAGATGAGGAGAGAGGGGAAATTTGCTTGTCTGGTCCCAATAGTTTGTAGCTGCTCCTGGGCAGGTCTGGGGTGTAGAAGAGATGCAGGCAGGATGGGGGAATTGAATAGACCTCGATAATAGGCAGTAAAAGAAATTGGCTTCCATGCTGAGATACATACACAGAGAAACAAGCCACAGCAAAAACAACTGAGCAGCTAAGGCTTTGTGAGTTACTTTTGTGCAGTGGATCAGAAGACAGGTGAAAAGAAGGGGCTGCGCCTAAATAGCTTCTTGGCACAGTTATTGATTTGATTGTCCATTTATTTACTCCGGTTTTTGTATGCTTTTTTGGAAAGGGACATAGCCGAGAGAACATTCCTTGCACATCCCCCCAAATTATTATAAATGGGAACAATTCTATTCCACAGCCGGCTTTATTTTTGTGTCTCTTGGTTAGATGGATTTGAAAGGCTCATTCCGTCGGCAGGGACATGCGAAGGAAAAGTGATCAGGCACGTATGTTGCATTTAAAGAAAAAATAATTTGGGTGAGCAGCATTACAATGCAAATATGAAATTAAGAGGAAATAATAAACAACGTGTTTATCCTTTTGGTGGCGGTGCAGAAAACAGGACCAAATTCTTAATGGTTTATTGCATCATGGGCATAAACTCTGGAATTAAAAATACCTTGACATTCATTGCATGTACATTTAATTATTGTATGTACCTATGTCACGCTAATAACATGTCAACATTTACATAGCTATAGTTACGTGTATTGTCAGCAGCCATGGTGGAAATGTCAACCTGACCTACAATAAATGTATGTTAATGTGATAAAACGTTTGCACGTTGTTACCACAATACACAACTGCATGTACATTTAATTGTATTGTATGTGGTGCATTATGGTAACAACATGGAAACATTTTACCACATTAAGGTTCATTTAGTTTTATTTGGATGTAAGCTGTCCCAGTACCGTGCAAACGTTTAACACAGCTACCTGTACATTTCCGTGTGTTACATGTTAACTATGACACACAACACACACTATACATATATAAGGGGTGCTGTGAAATGTCTGTGTGTTGTTATCACGATAACCACACATTTTGGACACTGCACCATGTCTAGTAACATGCAGACATTTGAAAGAGCTGCTTGGCCAGGTCCAGCAGGGGTAGGGGTTGTGAAACCTTGGCGTGTGTCCACACTGTACCAGGCGTTCCTTCTCGTGCTGGCTTGCTGAGGTGTCCCCCAGGCAGGGCTCATAGTACACGTGTGAGGCTGTGCACGTCCCCTGCTCCTGGCACAGTAACTGAGAAATACTCGGTCGTTCAGCACTCCCCCCATCACTAGCCAGCCCCTCCCCGGGGCGCAGCAGACGCCGGCACCTCCTTGCAGCCTGGCTCGTTGGGAATAGGTTGAATCAATTAATCTCTTAAGTCAATCGGGTTGATTGGGGTAAATCCAGCTCGCCCGCGCAGGCAGATGCTGCGGGGATTCGGCGGGCCACGTTGTTCCTCTCCCGCGTGGGCGAATTTAGTACCGCGGGGCGTGGAACCCGCCCCCTCCCAGCATAGGCCAGGCTGGCTGAGGGGAAGGGGCCAGCAGCTGCTGCTGGTCTCTGGCCCACAGGCCAGGGGGCGTTCGCAACAGTCCGGATGAGCTGGATCCGAATTCATAGTCCCGTGTAAACGCAGATAGACGCGAATCACGGAGGCAGGGCGGGGGACGGGACGAGCTACCCCTCCGATCCGACTGCAAAACAGCCCCCATCGCCCCCGCACCCTTCCCAGGTGGGGGCACGGTGTGTGGGGGGTTGAGGGTCGCAGAATGGCACCCTGGGGTGCGTTTCACCCCCCTAGGAAAGCCAGGGGGTCTAGGTCAGATCCCTTGGGGGCTCCAGGAGATCAGCAATAACCTGAAGGCCTAGGCCAGGTGTCCCCACCGTAAAGCTCTGCCCTTCTCATGGATGCCAGGCAAGGCTCTGGTGCAGATGTTACCCAGCCAGGGAGCCTCGCCTGGCGCGGCTGGCCGTCGAGTCGTGTCCTGCACCCCATCCACCGCTGTCCCGGCCTGCGTGTCCCCCCTGCCGCCCTCGGACAGAGCCACGCCACCTCCCCGAGGCTGCACTGCTCGTGCAAACCGGCGCCGGGGCTGTCCTGCCAGGCCCTGGCACACAGGCGTGCCGCCCAGGGCCGCTGGGGCAGGCGTCCAAAAGCGGAGCCGAATCCGAAAGGAAAGCAGCAGCTCGTCCGTGTGAAAGGCAGGGCCCGGATCCGGATCGCAGGCTCCTGAACTCCGCGGTGGAGTGGGTCCAGCCGCCTGGCTCGGTCCAGGCAGACGCCGCTAGGGACACAGGCGTTTACACACAGGCACCCCCCCGCACAGAGCCACGCGTTCACACGAACACACCCGCACGCAAATCTAGGCGCGCCCACACCCACGCAAGGAGACAGACACACAGACACGCTCTTCCGGACACATCTACACCCCCCACACACGCGCGCTCCCCGACAGCCACGCCGTCCCAGCACACACTTCCCCAGCGAAGGGCACGCTCCGGTTCCCAAACACGCGTGTAAACACGCCCACACGGAGACAGCGCCACCGGTTCTTACACTAGCCAGGCTTCGGCTGTGACAGGAGAAAGCGCATCAGCGCCGGCTGCGCCGACCTGGGTGCTCGAGGCTGGAAAGGGGAAGCCTGGGGTCACCGGGGAGGAAAGTAATGATGAAAAAGTCTCCCCCATCGCTGCTCCGTAATGAAATGCATGGAAAGAGCTGAGGGAAGCACATCTGGTTTCAATCTGCAGCCCTTTGATGGCATCAATTTCCCAGATCAGGGGGCTGGAAATTCTAGTCTGGCGCTGCTTGGAGCCCGGATTCCTGCCATGTAGACACATGGGGCTTTCTCTCTCCCCTGGCGATCCCTCGCTCCACCCTCACGCAACTCTCTTGGCTCTCCTGGCTGAGCCCTCTTCCGTAGAAAAGATTTCCCCCCCTTTTATGAGCAAGCGAGCCCCCCCC
The DNA here is from genome assembly GCA_007922155.1 of Mesoclemmys tuberculata. Classification (NCBI taxonomy): domain Eukaryota; kingdom Metazoa; phylum Chordata; order Testudines; family Chelidae; genus Mesoclemmys; species Mesoclemmys tuberculata. Next base: position 7,339,326 of record ML675646.1, read on the forward strand.
CAACAGGCACGTCCTCGTTCACCTGCTGCCCGTGCGCTAATGTCATTCCTCCCTTAGGAGGCTCTGAAAAGGGCTGCACAATTGCCCTGGCGGGGGCAGATGCCCACTCCCCTGCCTCTGGTGGCAACGATCCTATGGAGGACAGAGGTTTGTGAGTCAAACAAGCCCCCCGAAAAGCTCTGAGCCGGGCTGAGCGTTAATTGACCGGATCCGGCGTTGGCCTTGGCTCTACAAGCCCCTTCCCGGACCCATCCGCAACCTTGGCGGCGCAAAGGGAGTTTGGCCTGGCTACTAGGCGCTAGGGGGCTGGGTTCACGCTCGATTCCCCGGGCCGCTCTCGTGCGCGCTTTCTGAGTGTAGACGGTTCAGGAGTTTGCGTGATTTAAATCCCCCACCCCCGTTTCCGTGCCTTCAGAGAGCAACGCGGGCCCCCGCTTGCAGAAGGAGGGGATCTGAAATAGCCACCCCGCCGACACCTGGAGGGGACACTGTCCTTCGCGGCGCCTTGCGTTTCATAGGCGAGTGGCTGGTTCAAATCTCCAGATGTGAAAGCCAAGCCCTTGTCTGGGTCCCGCTCGTCTGTCTTTTCCTCAGCAGCCCGGAGCCAAACGGTCGGAACAGCAGGAAACGTTACCAAAAAGCCCCTCGGAGGAGAGCGCTTGATTGGAAAGGACACGGGCCGTTTCCAAAAGTTTCCCCCCGCAGCTGTTCTCAAGACCTGCACCCGAGAGGCTGGGACAAGACCTGAAACGGATCAGGAGTTCGCGCCGGTGCAAACTCATCAGCTGGTTGGACGCGGCGGGGGCTTTTCTGCCCCAGATCCCATTGCCCGGGGGCGGCGAATTGGAGCTTTGCTGAAGAAAGGCGAAGGGTCGCCCCCTGGCTAGCTGAATCCGACGTGGGCGAAGGGGGAGGGGAGTCTTTAATGGGGGGGATGGAGGCGCGGGGTCTGTAAAACGTCAGCCAGCACAAAGCCTTTGCCACGTAATTGCAGGGCCCCCCCGAGCCGCCCTCCCCTGGGTCTCCAATTTTCGCCTGTTCCCTGCGAGGTCTCCCCCGTGTGCCAGCCTGCGCCTTTTGAAGTGCCAGAGAGCGGCTGGATCCAGCCGAGCGGGGGAGGCGGGGAGCAGCTGGGAGCGAGACGGGGGCGGATTTGGGGGGGGGGAGGGAGAAACCCTCTCCCGGGCTCCTGAAAACCTCCGTCCGCCCTTCCGTGAGAGCCAATGCTCGCGCGTCCGTCTGCGAGACAGCAGCGCCCGCCGCCCGCCCCGCCCGAGACCTCAGGCGCTCCCGGGACCCGCCAGGCGCGCCCCAGGGGCCCGGCGCTCCCGGAGATGGTTTAAAGCGGGGACCGGCCCCCGCCGCCGGCTCGGTGCCTGCCTGGGAATGCGCCGCTGCGCCTGAAAGCCCCGTTCCGAGCGCGGGCGGCCGCGGCGTGGGAACGGGGCGAGCCGGGCGGAGCGAGGGGGATTGTCCCACGGGGAGCGTGGGATCTTGGGGAGGGGCCCTTGGACCCCCCTCCTTCGCCTGCCCCTTCCCGCCAGGGCTCGGGGCGAGCCATGACTTCCAGCTATGCGCACATCATGGAGCGGCAGGCCGCGCTGGCCGCCCGCCTGGACAGCCCGGCCAGCCTGGACAACCTGCAGGCCAAGAAGAACTTCTCCGTCAGTCACCTGCTGGACCTGGAGGAAGCCGGGGACATGGGGGCGGCCCAGGCCGACGAGGGCGTAGGCGAGGCCGGCCGGAGCCTGCTGGAGTCGCCGGGGCTAACCAGCGGCAGCGACACCCCGCATCAGGACAGTAAGTGGAGCGCTCCGCCTGGCGGGGAGCATGTTGGTGCGGGGTCAGGCAGCAGGGCGGCCCGGCGGGCCCGGCCCGTGCCGGTGGGGGGCTTCCCCGCGGGGCCCGAGCGGCTCAGGCGGTGGCGTCGTGTCTGCCGGGCGGCGCGGGCCCGGGTGCCGGGAGAGGCTGTGTGGAGACGCGCTGGAAAGTTCACCCGGCCCGCGCGGTTGTTGGTAGCACGGAAGGGCCGTGTAGGGACCTAGGGAGCGAGCGGAGACGCGCCGCTGGGCAGCCCGCGTGCACAGCAGCTCGCCGGGGGCTCCTAACACCTTTCAACCCCGGCTGACGGCGGCCCTGGAGGGGGGTGATTTCAGGGGAGGCGCGGGAATCAGAGCGCGGATTCAATCCGAATCCGTCTTTAACCCAGACGGCTTGTCCCTGGACCTGTAAAACGGACTTGGGGAGGGGTTTCATACATCGCTGGGAGTTGGAAATGGGGCCTTGGGTGCCCGGTCGCAGAGACCTGCCCCCCGCCATCGAAACGCAAACACAACTGCCCCCGAGACATCTCTAATCGGGGATATCAGCCCGGAAAATAAAGCCCATCTCTCCTCTCCTCTCGGTTAGGGTTACGGTTTAGGGGCCCGATGTACAGCGACCCTTGCTTGGAAATGGAAAGTAACAAAGGTGCGGACTTCGCCCTGGGAGGGTGCTTAGGTTCGCTGTCGTTTCTTCATCTGAATTCCCTTTGCTCGGGAGAGAGACGTGTTCCTTTCCTTCCACCCTCAGTGAACGCGACCCGCCCGGCCGCCGCCTCCTCGCTCTTTTTAAATCCTTGCCCCTTCGCTTAGTAAATAGCCGGGAACGCAGCTGCCCCCTTGACTGGGGAGACCTGGGTTTCTTCGCCCCTGTTGCCCAGCCGCCTTCTTTTTATTTTACGCGCTGGGGGATTTCAAAACCCTTCTCCCGGGTCCCCTGCCGCCAGTGTGGACGGCGCTCGGAGAAGGAACGGGGGTAAACGAGATCCCTGGCGCCTTCAGGCCGGAGCACCTCATTTTTAAACACTTCGAGCTAAGCCCGAAGAGAGAAGGGGTTCAGACTCTGCCACGCACCCGGGGCCAGTCCAGCTCGGGCGAGCCGGCCAGAACCGGGGCGAGCCCAAGAGAGATCCGTGCCGCGTGTGGCCAGGCGAGCTCGCGCGCTCAGGGCTCCAGAGCCAGGAGGGCTGTGTAGACCTGGGGAGGAAATCGGGCTGTGGCCGTCGGGGAAGGGGACACTTCTGCCCCCCCACTCCGGAGGCTTCTGGGGGGAACCTGCGACCCAGACACGCCGGGTCGGCTCCGGAGTGAAGGACGAAAGGCAGCTTTACAAAACAAGGCGGTGAGGGATGCACAACCTTGCGAACAAGAAACGTGTTAAAAACCCAACCCAGGAGGACCCCGGGCGGCACCAGCCTTTTCCTGGGGCGCACGCTATGGATGTAACTCCGGTTGGGGGGTTCGTCTCCAGCCGCCGGGAGCTTCCCCCCCTCGGGATCCCTGGCTGGCCCTGCTCAGCTCGGCCGCGGGGCTGAGTCCCAACTTCCCAACTTTCCTTCTGGCACCGGCGGGCCGCTTTAACCCTCCTGTCCCAGCCGGCGGCGCGGGGAGGGCTGGCGGCTCCCCCCCTTTGGGCCAAACTCGTCCCCAGTTCGTTTCCAGATGGCGGAGAGCGAGTGAAACACGCCAGAGACCTCATACGTGCTTCCCCCGACCGCTCTCCGCCAGCTGGCCCCGCCAGCCCACTGCTTTGGGGGGCTTTAAACGCTGCTCTCGGGCTGAACCGGTGTGGCTGGTTTCTGATTCCCGGGAGGCTTTACACGTGTGTGAGTTACATTTCCCCTCCCCCCTTTCACGTTAACGGGCCCCCCATTTTGGTCCTTTTGGCTTTGGTTGTGGGGCTTGAAATCGTCTCTCTCGTTGGGCCCGTCGGATGTTGTTGTAGCTCAGCTCACAATTAATCCGCTTCCTAATTGGTAGTTGCGCGTGGCTTGCTTTTCCTGACCAGCTCCTCAGACAGCCCAGGCCAAGATCCCCCCCACACACGTGCGTAATCTTTGCTCAGCCATTGCACCAGGACCATTTCCAGCCCCTTCCCCAGGCCGCCTTTCAGGTGCTTCGTGGCGCTTTTCTGGGTGTTAGAAAAATCGGAGGTGGAGAGAAACGAAGGTGCTGGGTTGAGCTGGTTATCTGGCCTCCGCAACCCCATGGGTGTGTGCAGACAGCCTGCCCTGGGCTGGGGGATCCTCTGGAGTTGGGGGGGCTCTGAGCTCCGGGAACTCCCTCTGCCGTCCCCATTCTCCAACTCCGAATTAGCGAAAGCAGCTTGTCCTAATCAGAGCTGGGTTCGCAACACGTGTAGCCGAAAGGAGGCAGACCAGACGCCAATGAGAGACGCTAGGCTGGGGGCTGGTCGTGCTCTTCTTGCCCGGACCGAGGCGCGGAAACCAATCTGAGCCATGGCAGGAGAAATCGATTCGGTCCTGAAGAAAGGGATCAAAGGGGGGAGAGATTAATCACCGGGCGAGCCGCAACGGCGTCTCTCCTGGACTGACACCCGGGGTGAAACGACTTCCCCCAGATCGGGCCGCCCTTGGAGCTGGAAGGTATTTTACGGAGCAACACAAATACAGAAACGCCTCCGGGAGCAGGGCTTGCCTTTGGAGAGGGAAGGTTTGCAAAGGAAGCGGAGGGGAAACCAGATCCCGGGGAGTGTTTCCATGCAGCCGGCCCGCGCTCTGTGATAAGCGCTTCATTATACAGAACCCCGACCTCCGCCGGGCTTTACCGTCCTCTGGTGAATTGTCGAAGTGTCAGAGATCTTCCCTGGTCTGCTTTCGAAGTGCGGAGCCGCCCGCTTTGGCAGGGCAGCTGGCACTGGCCACTCGGCTGGCTCCGCAGCTTTTCTTTCCTTCTTAACATTTCTGATCCAAGGGCCCAAACGCTACAATCCCCACGTCCACCCGGCGAGAAATTCTCCTGTCCCGACAAACGCGGCTCGCAGATGGACTTGTCCTCCCCACCCCGGGCCGGGAGGAGTGGGAAGGGGTGGGCCCTACAGAGACCAGTCCTGCAGATTTCAAAGCACCCATCCATTTTTAACCCTCCCCCCATTATAAGGGCCCGGCTCAGCAAGGATTCCCCAACGGGCGTTTCCATGAGCAACTATTATTAAAAGTCACTCCTGCTTTTACTGAGGACTGGGCTAAAACTCCCAGGGACTGCAGTGAAAAATGAGGGCCTGGCGGAATATTTCTGCCGGGCGACTTTGGTTAGCGGGGGAGTCGTGGTTCCTTTGGCTGTGTCTACACAGCTCTGGAAACCCCGGCGGGGCTCGTTCCGTTCAAACACCAGAGAACGCTGTAAGCATCTAACCAAGGCACGGAACAGTGTCGCAAGCTCCCCGGGTCCTGCCCCGGGAGGCGATTCACAAGAGACAAGCACAAATATGGGCTTTATTTGCCTTGTATTGACCTGTTCCGCAACACGCGCAGCCCCTTCTTATCAAACACGTGCCTGGCGCTGCGAGCTGCCCGCGGTCGTTAAAGTTTTACTGACGGCTGGAGAACGAATCGGGCCGGGGGTGGAAAAAATTACAGCTGTGGAAAGGAGCCACTGTCCAGGGCTCCCGCCGGGAGAGCGGAGAGGGACGGGCCAGAGCGCTTTACAGACGCGATCCCCGAAGTTGCCCTTTACCCTGATCTCGCCCACGGTGGCTGGCGGGCAGCGCATGCGATGCTTGAGATCCACCCATCCCGCACTGAAGGGACCCAGCCCCGACCCAATCGGGGCCCTTGGGTCAGCTGGGAGGACGGGGCTGGGAGAAACAGGGGCATCCCGCGTGTTACCGAGCAGAAGGCATGGACCGGAACGGTGCTAATCCACCTCCCGGCTTCTGGGACAATCCCCCACCCAATAAATACCAAACGGATCATCTAAAATTCGGGTATCCGCCTGCTCCCCGTTTGCCCTAAAGAACCAGACCCAGACCCGCAGGGCCGCTCTTTAGACCCCCCGTTTCCCAGCCCGCTCGGGTTTGCCCCCCGCGCTGTGTCCAGCGCCCCTCGCCAGACACATCCGCAGCGAACTAGCGGGTTGTGCACCCCGCTGTCTCTTCTTTGCTGTAAAGAGACGTGGAAACCGGGGCGTGTTTAACACAATCTCGGGGACCCCCCAAAAAAGCCATTTGCGCAGCGGAGCCCTACTGATTTATACGCCATGGAACAGGCCCTCGATGCGAATTGACACCGGGACCGGGCGCTTTTCGAAATCGGTCCGGCGTGGGGGCAACAGGCTCGTCTGTGGGCAGGAGCCCCCTTTCCGATGAAGCAAAGCAGGGTCATTAATAAGGCTTAGGGGACAGGCTCCGACAAAGCGCTCACGGGGCACAAGGGAGGGGAGGGTCAAAGACTGTCTGGGTGAGGGTGGCGTTTCCTCCGCCAGCCGCGTCCACACGTGGAGGAAGCGAGCCGGGATTAGACGGGACAGCCGCCGAGCCTAGATCAAGGGAGCCCCCGGGCAGCCGCGCTGGGGTTTTAACAAGCCCGGGATCGCTCTGATCCGCCCGTACAAAACTCCCGTGGGCTCCAGATCTTCGCTCCGGGGACGTGCGACAGGAGCGTTCCCCATTTGCAATAGCAGCGAGGCCTTGTTATTTAATCGGAGAGCGTTTCCACTCTAAATAGGGAGTAACAAATCCGGTCTCTCCCACGGCCTCGGTCAGTTCCATATTTCACGTGCTTGTTCCTTACCAAATCTCCTACCTTTCCAGGGCTCCTCTCCTTGGCGGTCGTTGTTGGCATTGTAAAAAAAGGAGACCCGTTTTGGTTTGAAACATTTGGGTGTGTGCTCGTGTAACGCAGCGGAGACGTGCTCCAAAATACCTATTCAGCTGCTGTCGGGTTTTCTGGGTGAAATTACGCGCTTTGAAGCCATGGGAAGGGTTTGCTCAGCTTCAACCAAAGACAAAACGTGACTCGACCCGGCTAATCCGGATCCAGGCTCCGCTCGGCTTTTATCCAGCCCAGGAGCACGGAGCAGGGAATTGTTTTTAACGAAGGACACCCCGAGTTTGATTGAAATGTGGCCGCAGCAGAATAAAGGCGCTGGCCCTGGAGTCCGTCTGGGTTTGTTCTTTGCCTCTCGTTACGGATCCGGATTTGGGGTGAAACGCGATCGTCTCTAAAACGAATTGAAGTCCCCCGGGGGGCCCGAGCCTGCGGACCGCACTTGCTCCCAGCGACTTCCGTGGGGCGCCTTTATGAGCACCCCTTACTCCTGGGGGTAAGGCTAGGGGGGAAATGGCCATTCGGGGGCCGGAGGAACGACGAGTCGAGGGCAGATTTTGAAGCGCACGAAGGGTTTTAGGAGCACAAGACCAACCTAAAAGCTAATGCTCCGAAATCCCTTAGGCTTGCCCGAAAACCTTCCCCTCCGGCTTTTAAAACCACTCAAATCTGCGCGGGAACATGGTGATCTCACCCTCCCCACCCCACGCCAGAAATTCAAGGGGTTTTGTAGCATACATTCAAACCACTGCCAGAAGAAACCTTCCTTTAAAACACAATTTCCAGGCGCTTTGTTGCTTTATAAAGAGCTGCTGTATTTCACTCCCACTCGCCTGCGTTTACAGGTTTGCGGGAAGCGGGGGCCAGGGGCCAGATCTAATAGTCCTGCTAGCGAAAGCACCCCGCTGGAAACATTTCTTTGCTGCACGGGCCTTGGCTCTCTAGCTGTACGGGGGTTGTTGGATTCCCTGTACCACGTCTGGCTCTCCTCTGATATCTTGAGAGTGCGTTTCTCTGGACGCCAAGTAGAGCTCTCTTCCCATTCAGGGACATACCCAACGCCTAAGTATCAGATCCGAATCTGAAATGGTCAATGATGGACTTTACTGGACTCTAGAAGGTCCCCCTGTTGCGTGTATTGCACTGGGGATTGAATACAAGCTCTGCTCTAAAGGCTGGATCCAAAGTGCATGGAGAAAATCTTAATCTTTGGATCAGGCCTTCAGTTTCTCTAAGAGCTCTCGGGCTCTCTGTCTGAAATCCTATTTCAATTGCAAGCTGGGGCTTCCTTCCTTTTGCTGAAGAATAAAAATATGTCCCTGAATTCCTCGGGTGGATAGAAATGAGGGTGGAAGCGTTGTAATATACCAGCAAGACATTGCTCAAAGCAGAGCAGTGTACTGGTCAGATCAAAAGGGCAAACTCCTGTAATCATTTAGCACTGCTATGTTAGTTTTTTCTTTTATTGAGGGTAAATACAGCAATTGCAACCTGCAAACATTTATTCCCCACAATGTTGTTCTGATTTTCAATCAAAAGTCAAAAATCAGCTATCAGATATCCTTAGTCTGCTCTTCCACACCAATCTCAATGTTGTTCTTATGATTATTTGATTATTAACCAGCTCTTGCCTTGCTTTTCTCATCAGCAGATTTGAAAGTACAGCAAACAGAGATGACTGACATCTCAATTTTATCATCACACACACATACAAATAAGCACTGGGCTGAGTCAAACCAGACAGGAGAGGCGGGAGACTTGGGAAACACTGAAAATCAGCCTTCGGGTTTCCTTGTCCTTAGATCCAAAGTAAACTCTTCTGAAGCTGTTAAATTAACACAGCTGATAGGATGACATTTTGAGCTGATACAGGACAGCTGACTTTTCCCAGAGTCCAGGGCTGCTGTTTTCTCCTTGTCTTGGGTGTATCCGAGCTTGTGCTGCCGGCTGATTTTAGAATCGGGCTGAGGCCTGGTGTGCGCCACAAAGTTGGGTCACCGCAGGCTGCCTCACGTTGATCGAGTCGTGTATGCGTCTACATTTTAATTTGTCTCCCACGTGAGTGCCCCGTTATAGTGATTCAGAAATGCCACCTCCCCAGGAGGCATTGCGCTGTGGTCAATGTACTGAGGTTGATGCAGCACTAGTGCGGCCATGGCATTGCTAATGTCGAGCCTCACAGTCCTCCAGCAGCTGTCCCACAATGCCTGACACTGACCGCTCTGGTCACCACTGTGAATTCCGCTGCCCAGGGGTCATGGACGCTGGAAGCGCCCGTCTCCCTTTTAAAGCCTCACGAGTTTTTGAAATGCCTTTTCCTGATTGGCCAGTTTGGCGAGAACGCCTAGCAACTCTCCATTGTCGCGTGCAGCTGATCACGCCGGCTACACCCTCCAGATGTGCTCCGGCCTGGAGTAGGCAGGAGAGATTGGATCTCCTGGGCCTGTTGGGGTTGGAGGCTGTGCAAGCACAGCTACGGACCAGCCATAGAAGCATGGACATCTCTGAGCAGATTGCACAGGGGACACGGGAATAGAAGGGGTGCGACAGGGACCAGCAGCTGTGCGGCATGAGAGCAAAGGAGCTGTGGCCGGCATATCAGGAGACCAGGGAGGCTGACAGTCCACCTGGTGCCAAGCTGGGGACCTGCCACTTTTACAAAAAGGAGCATGCCGTACTCGGCGAAGACCCCACCCCAACTCCATGCACCACTGTGGATACTTCCCAGGAGCATGAGTCACAGGTCCCTGGCATGAACAGCGAGTTGGAGGAGGAAGAGGAGGAAGATAGAGGCCATGCAGCCAGGGGGTCCAGCTATGCAGCAAGCCAGGACCTGCAATCGAGCACGGGTGATCCCAGTGCGGGGGGAGGAACTCAGGTAAGTGTGGAATTGTATTTCCCATTACAGCGATGTGCTGATGGTGCCCTGCAACTTAACAGGACGGAGCGATTGACTTTTCATTAATTGACTCATGCAAGAGGAGGTAGCAATATAGCACAGAGAAGTAGCGTTGCTTTCTGCTTTGCATTCCCTGGGGAATTCAGCAGGGGGTGGGACCATATAGAGTAGGTTATCTATGTAGACAGGGATGTCCAGTGAATCCTCCTGAGAAACCTTGACAATATTGCCCTGGAGGTTCTCAGCAATCCTCTCCCAAAGGTTTTGAGTGATGGCAACCTTATTTCTTCCCCTGCGGCAGGACACATTCCCACCCTGGCCAGCGATAACTTTGGCTGACGCCATTGGCTGCCCAGGCAGCCTCAGGACACCAGCAGCAGCTGTTGTCGCTCTGCCTTGACTATTTTCAGGAGTCAAACCAGTGCTCAGTGCAGTTGCCCAATACTCAGAGTTTCATGAACTGAGCAATTCGCTCCACGCTGCCATCCTCCTTGCGTGAGCCATATTCTATCTGTTGCTGGGAGTGGCAGCGTGGGCAAGTACGCCAAAGCAGAAGTGTCCATCAGCGTGTCTTGTTGAAAGCTTTAGGGGAGCAAGGGAAGGGAGTTCCGAATTGTAACTTTTGCTTTCTGTTGTGGCCACACTGACGACGGTACCCGGATCGTGTTTTATTGGCAGCTGTTGCCATTGCAGCCTTGTGAGGTCCCCCCTTAGCACCCGCAGAATGCCTGGGCCAGATGAGGAAGAGAGAGAAAAAGATTTGGGACGAAATATCCAGTGAGATCCTGCAAGCCACAGCTACATCAGACAGTGAACAAAGAGCCTGGAGGGTGAATGTTGCAGACAGCTTGGGGAAACAAAGAGTGGACAGGAGAAAGCCCCAGCAGGAGAAGGAGAGGGAGATGCACCAGGACATAACAGGGCTTCTCCAGCAGCAAACACAGATGCTGCAGACTCTTGTGAACCTACAGATTCAACACTCACCAGCTTGCCTCCCTTTGCAGTCCATGGTGAACTCCACTACAGCACTTCCCTATGCCCTCCTCCCACCCAACGTTTTATGTGGCGCTGGGATCTGCATCCCTGCCTCCCCCACGCCACACCAGGGAGATCCAGTCTTGTTAGTCAACAGCTCCAGCATCCTTTCAATCGACCAAAAGTGCATTAGACTGTCATTTTGCACCTGCCAAGCTGGCACTTGAATCTCCCTGATGCTGTTGATGTGGCCCGGTGTATGGCTTCATGAGCCCACGGAACAAGGGCTAAGCTGGGCTCCCCGGGATCATTAACATCACCAGTGGTAATGCATTGGTGCAGAAACAAAGTCCCTTCTTGCAGTTTTCTGAACAGTCCTTTTGGTCTTAAAGATGCGAGAGTCACTCACCTTCCCTGATCAGCCAATGACGATGTTGATGAAGCATCCTGAGTGATCCACCAACTCGTGCATAGCCATAGAAAAGTAGCCCTTTCTGTTGATGTGCTCTGCGGTAAGGTGGGCTGGTGCCAAAACAGGGATATGCTGTCTCTCGTTCGGGAGCCCCATTACTGCAAGTCCATCCGCTATGTCCTGCACCTTGCGCAGAATCATAGTCCTGCATAGCAGGAGACGATTAATGGCCTTGCACCCGTGCAGGACAACAGCCTCCACACTGGATTTTCCAACTCCAAAGTGATTTGCCGCCAACAGATAGCAATTTGGCAATGTAAGTTTCCACAGTGAGATCAGCGCTCGCTTCTCCGTGGTCAGTGCCACTCTCAGTTTGGTGTCCCTGTGTTAGACGTCTGGGCTAATCTTGGCACACAGATCCAAGAATGTGCTCTTGAGCATCTGAAAGTTCTGCAGCCACTGCTTGTCCTCTCAAACCTGCATTCTCTTGCGATCCCACCAGTCAATGCTTGTTTTTCAGGCCAGACGCGGCAATCCACCATCTGCAGCTGTCGGTGAACCCCACCCCCAACCTTGAATTAGTTCTCGCTGTGTGCCACAGCAATCTGTCCTCCAAGAAATCACCATGTTCCCTGCCGATACGCTTCTTTGTGCAGCTCTGCAAATACCAGAGGATCGTGCGTCTCGTGTTCGCAACATTTATGACAATAGTGCAGAGCTGTACAGGCTTCATGCGTCTCCCAGAGGTGTGATGAGCAGGGTCATGGGCTTTTTAAAAAAAGGTGCGACGTTATGTGATATAAATGGCATTATGGGACAGAGCCAATTGCAAGATGGGAAGCTAACCCCTTGCTTCCAGTCACACCTGTGTGACTCCTTTCTGCCCCACCAAACATTGCCAAAACTTCCCAAAAGACAGTGCATTGAACGGTGCGTGAGTTGCACAGTAGGATACACTATGCATCGACACAAGCACTCCTGGTGAGTATACGTAGCGCCTGACACAAGGAGACACGTTTGCAGGTGCACAAGCAACGTACTATCTGTGGCAGCTTTATGCTGCCATAACTTGCGTCGACCAATGTTTGTCATGTAGACATGGCCTGAGGGAGGGTTTGTGTCTTCATTCAGGGCTGGAGCTCCTAGATTTAGCTCAGAACTGGCTGTCACATTCATCCTAGGTACCAAATGTTGGGGAAGAGACCTTTAGAGCTTTGGCATATCTCCCTTGAGTATGAACCAGCTCCCAGTTAAGTTAACGGAAAGATCTCAGGGAAAGTTGGATCAGGCCAACCAAAAAGTGAGGATCAGGAGGGCCTACTCTTCTCCACGTCCTACAGAGCTGTCCTTTCTCTGAAGGAGTGGGGCTATTTGTCAGCAGTGGGCTGGATGAACAAGGAGAAGAATGGGAGATTCAGCTTCAGAAACAGATGTGATGGATTCACTGGGTCTTTGCATCTTCCTCCTGAAACACTTCCCCCAGCTGAGGGCAAACAGAGCACTCGGTGGTTCTGCAAATACATATCCCATCCACCCAACGAAGCCACCTATCATTGTTTCGCATTGATGGGGATTATCCATATTTCCCTGTTAAGAGCTCACAGCTACAGTTGCAATATGCCAGTGATTTAACACGTGAAGTTGCAAATGTTACCATTTATTTGGGTAATCTTTATATCCAACTGAACTTGTAGTGAATGAGAAATGGTTATGAGGAATAATATAAATAACCTTTGTCTTTTGGGGAAAAAAATAAACAACAACCAATGATAGGTTTTGTGTAGATTGAAATCTATCTAAAGTTTAATGTTTAAAACAAAAGCCATTTTTTAATTTAGAAGGATCAAAACAAGTTAGACATCATATTTCAAAAGAGCTTATTTTTAACTCTTCCTGACTTCTAAATAATGAAAAAGATTTACTTGTAACAATCCAGAAAATGAAATCTTCTCTCTAGAAGTGATTGGGTTAATTACGCCTACAATTGACATTTGTTTACATTCCTAACAAAATTACTTAAACTCCATTTTAACTGAAAAAACAAATATTGCCTTAACTTTAGATTTTCTACCAATGTCTCCATGCACATTGTTTTATGAGCTACAAGTGGAGCTGGGCAAAATTTTTCAGCTGAAACTATTTTTTTGCAGGAAAAAATGCAGATTTGGGTGGATTGAAACATTTCTCGACTCTGTTGAAATTGCCAAATTATTTCCATTAAAAAACAAATTCTGACAAAATCAAAAAGTTCTGTTTCTACATTCTTTATTTGAAATGTTTTGATTTTTGTTTCAGAATGGCCTTTTGCTTCAAATTTATCTTCCATTATGATTTTTTAAGAAGGTTTAAAAACCCCCCAAAATGTTAGAGGACAAATCAAATCAAATCTGTCTGTCTGTCTGCTTTGGCTTCACTGTTGTATATTTTGCTTAGAGAAGAAAAGTAAGAATCATTCACAGAATTCTTGTAGTGGGTAAAGAGGATCAAAAAACTGAATTTTCTATCCCATGGGGAATTCCAATATTTTGATGCATGTTTGAGTCCCAAACTGGGAGGAAAAGAACTGAAAGTGTTCGCATAGTGAAATGTTGCAGAACGTTTTGATTTAGAAATGGTGAAACCTTTTTGTTTAGACATTTTGGATCGAAATGAAACAGCTGAGCATTCCCAAATCCAAATGTTTCATTTAGGTTTTGTCGTCCCAAAATAAAACATCGGTTACATTTTCCCAAAAGAAAACTCTGTTGAATTTGATCTTTTCCCACAGACAATTTTAATTTCGAGGAAGCATCATTTTCCAATGGGTAAATGTTTCATTCAGTTTTTTTTTTTCTTACCAGTTCTAATAGTGTATAGAATCTGAAAGAAATAGTCACTTTAATCCTAATGTATAGCAGGAGAACATTGTCAGCATAGTAAAGGGCTGATTTTCAGGGCTGCTGAGTGCCGGTCGTTCTCACTGACTTGAGATGGAGTTGCAAATGCTCAGGAACTCTGAAAATCAGACCAGAAAAGAATAAAAGCTGATTTAATTTTGAGTTATCTGACCCACATCTGCAGCTGAACTGGAAAGATTTTCAAGGCCAAGTTCATTCCGACAGCATATGACACAACCAATGTTCAGTTTAAGCTATTGGTTCTTCATTAGTCTCCTGCTAAATGCTGAGGTGGACGTGTGTTATTTTCTACAGCGGCACTGACCTCCATTCCACAGAGGGACGACCCCTCCCATTACAGATAACCAGCCACACTCTTGTCTCCTCTTCCCTCTGCACCACATTAGGACAGTTCTCTTGTGCCAAAAACCGTCCTATGCATCCTTCCTTAGCAGAACACCCTAATGGAGGTGGGACGGCTTCTCCAGGGTGGGAACCGTAGAGGTGCTGAATCTGAGTGGCGCTGGGATCTCAGATTTAAAACTGATTGAGACATTTTTTGGCTGAATCTTTAAAAAAAAATTTTTTTTTGAATTGTCTTTTTTTTCCCCCCTAAAAAACCGAAAATCTATAAACTGTTGAAGAAAAATGACAGCGAACATGAACAATTTAATTTTTTTTGTGTGGGAGAAAAATAATTCCCTGACCAATTTTGCCCAATCTATGTACAACCACCTTGCATCTTCATTACAGTCCTTTTAATTGGCTAAGGACTGAGAAGGCCTTCCCCAGGCTAAGAGGTTAAATTAGGATGTGACTGTGGGCTAGTGGTAAAAGCACATGACTGGGAGTCAGGAATCCCCACGTCTTGCTGTGTTATGTCAGCAAGTCCCATAATCTCTCTGTACCTTTGTTCACTCATATGAAAGTGAGGAGTAAGATAAGAACACAGCTCTCTGCTCCCCATCCTCGTCTTACCTGGGGTAAAATGGTGCTCTCGGATAGCTCTCCTCTTCCCCTTTTGTTGGTTTAACTAGATCTTTCACTCCTATTTTGACCACTTTACCTGATCTCTGGAAATTAGGCAAATGTTTTCCTGCATAGGGCTGTTGTGAGAAGGAAGAGATGTTTGTAAAGCTGTTTGAGATTCTCAGATTAATGGCACAATAGACACAAGTATTAATGTGCCCAACTCCCACTGAAACCACTAGGTCCTATTATTTGTGTAGACACTCCCTTAAAACTAGGCGCTTTAAAAAAGGAGGCAGAACATTGCATTCGGCCCAAATGTGATATTCTGCCACCAACATGAAACATCAAATCTCTCCAAAGATGAATGAGAGTCTGTCTGATATGCCCAGACAGCAGATGTAAGATAAGGGGCAAAGAGCCATCCAGAGATCCTATTCAAGCTCTTTCTTTGAGAAGGTTTATTTTGGCATTCCTGATTTTAGCAACGACTAGCTCTTTCATTCTCAAAACACAGTGTTCTTCCCCAAGGGATGTGGAGATCGTGGACTTGGGATGGACAAAAATATAGGAGAAAACACTCAGGGACTTTAGACTGACTAGGTGTTAGAACGACCAGCTGTCAGGATTTTTCCTGTTCTATGTAATCAGCAGGCAAATGGAACTCTTACAGAATTGACACCCACAGGTTACAGACCATGCAAACAAAGCAGACTGGTCAATACGTTTAACTCTTGTGTTAAGAGGCAAAGAAAACGACTCCATAATGTATTATTATTTTCTTTAAAAAGTCTCATTGTTTTCTGGAGCGTGGCTCCTTAGTTTTTAATCCTGCCCTTCCTTTGGGGAGTAAAACTCGACTTTTCTGTTTATAGTCAATTTCACTTCTTGATTGTAGTGAAGTGGTAATCAAGGTGTTAACTGAGTTACTCCCAGTGTAATAGGTTGAAGCCATGCTTCACCCCACCCTTATTTCCTGTTTATTTGCTGTGTGTTTTGTCCTATGTCTCTCACGCCCCCCCCTTACATAGCTGAGTAAAACAGCATGTTCTCTGCCTGCAGACAGTCCTGTAATAAAGTGTGTTTGTGGTGCACTGGGCAAATCACTATAACCAGTTTCACTTCCTAGTTCTCCTGCTCTGTTTGTATTTTCAAAACTTCAGCCCAAAGGGTCCAACTTTTTTAATTTAAAAGGGGTTTTATTGAATGTTATGAAAAAACACAGTGAAAACATTTCTATCATGGCTAGATTTTGAAATCAATTACAAAACCAAAATGTTCCATCTAAGGTATTTGCCAGAGCGCCTTTTTATGAGCGTCAGCTTTTTGCCTTCTGCATTGAGTTTCTACTACAAGGCAGTGTATTTTGTCCTATTTAATGACTTGTGAAATGATTGATTGCATTTTGTGGGGGAAATATTATCGGATGGCTAATTTGCACAAGTTTTACTCACCCCAGTTGCTTTCAATGGGCCTGCTAATGTGAGTAAATGCCAATCAATGAGTGCAAAGTTTGTATGTTTTGTGCCTTAGTATTCAGCAGCTTGATTCTGCAGCCATGAAACTGTTCCTGTGAGTAGCGGTTGCAGAACTGGTTGCAGTTTATGTAGTTGCTTTGTGCTCAGAGTGGCCACAGAATCAGGCCCTTAACAGAGGGAAGATTCCCACAATCTGCATCAATTATGGCTACATCAGTTGTATTAGAGTCTATGGCCGGGAAGGGCATGAGAGGAGCATAGTGGAAGAGCTGGGAAAGAGTGTAACCAAGTTCAGAGGGGGAGAGGACAAAATTAAAAAAATATATTGATGTGCTGAATTAAAGGTAATAATTCATTGTGATTTTTATGGCAATTGGAAACTCGTTCCCCTGATTTATGACGACATCAGAACCCCTTGTTGGGATTATAGCAGGGTAGCTGAGTGTTGTCTCTTTATTCTATGTTTAATCATTTGTGATTCACCTATTAAGTACACCCCAGGAGATGATGCGGTTATTTTTCTGAAAAGTTTTTTTATTGCACAGTTAACCACATCCTGAGTAATTTACTGTGTCACAATATTATATATTCCAGCCTCTGTAAAGTCTGACCTGAGCCGTGGTGAGGCAATTCAACCTCTGCTTCTCAACACAACCTCTGTGTTTCTGCTTCCCCACCAGCGAAACAATTCCCAAAGGAGGTCTGGCTCTTGGGTAGATTATAGGGATGTAGAATGACAAACATCCCAGCCTAACAAGAGGTGATGTCTTAGCGAAAAAAAGCTGTGAGAGTTGTAAGGGGGACATTGATTCACCTGTCCTGATCGTCCCTGTCAACCTCAAAGAACAAATGTCATGCTGGAAAAGGGCAGGCGTGGAGCAGGGGGACCTCGTGCTGCCTTCTGAGATGTTTCCTGGGGTCTGCCTTCACTGCAGTTAACTCGAGCTATCTACACTGAGTTACTGCTCTTGAGTGAGAGCAGCCACATTATGAAATAACGCCCCAGCTGCAGCATCTCCACTGGTGCCGCCCTCCCTTGGGTGTAGGGTGACCAGATGTCCCAATTTTATAGGGACAGACCCACTATTCGGGGATCTGTTTTATATAGGTGCCTATCACCTCCCACCCCGTGTCCCGATTTTTCACACTTGCTATCGGGTCGCCCTACTTGGGTGTGTCGCTAAGACGCTATCCCATGGTTCTTTGCGTCGCGGTAAGCTTGTGAATGATTTCCCAGTGAATTGTGGGAGAACTTCTGTCCTTTCTGGATGCACAGAGGGAATTGTGGGAAGGCGCTGGAGGACTAGCGGCGCTTGAGTGGCACTAGCCTGCCTCCACGTTATGCAACAGTTGTGACAGATTGGGCTGAGCCCAGTTTTAGCCGCTCGCCAGCCAACGCCATTAGAAGTACCATTGCACTCGAGTTCAGGCTGTGTGTGTGTGGACCGGACTGAAGTTAGGGGCCCCGCTTGAGTTCTAACTCCAGTTAACAAGCCCTTGCTCTTATGTTTGGGATCTGACATTTTAGAAATGGCTGCAGTTGCCTTGTGACGCCCCAGGCTGCTTCTCCCCCCGCCCCTCTCCCCGTGAAACCTGGGATATTTTCCTAAGGATCTTTATAGCGGCCTTGCCCTTTAATGGCTGGAGGCCTGTACAGAACGTTATAACCATTATGGTTCTGCGTTCTGAACAGCTGACGCTGGGATTCTCATCTCATTCAGGGGGGAGAGCTGCTGCTTTTTATGTGTAAACCCGGTGCCGAAGTCACAGCCTGGGACAAATTATTCCCACGCCACAAATCATTAGGCAAAGTTAGCAAAAATGGTGTCTCTGGCTCTCGAATACTTGTAGGGACTTGCTACAGACTCGCGCTGAAAAGACGATGTTAGGACACCGAGCTGCATTTCCAGGGGACGTTTAGCAAAACACTAAGCACCAGATCCTCAACTCCACTGACTTCATCTTCTCCTCCTCGCTGTTGAACAGTCCCTCACTGGGGCACTGGGCCAGGGGCTGCATTTGTGTACTTCAGGGATGGAGATCCGTGAAGGTGTATGGGGTTACTTCTGCGGATTATCCATCCGTCACCATAGCTCATTTAAGATCACCCCCATATGCAAGGGTTTTAATGAACAGGCACGTAGGAAGACTTCATTGTAGAAATCGTAGGGGCATAGTAACTGAGTTTTGTGAGGAGGCAGAATAGGGTTCACAGGGCTATCGCAGGGTTCCTGCTATGGGGTTGGTTGGTTTTCTTCCTTATTTCCTTTAAAATAAGGAGCAGCAAACTAAAAATGCAGGTTGTAGAAAAGAAGGGCCTCCTATTGCACGGTACTGTTGGAGAAATAGCATGGGACCATGCAAGTGAAGGGTGTATTGCAATGCGCATGCACAAAGGGAGCCAAAATAAGGTTCCATGTGCTTTTCGTGACTTTCAGTTGCTTATCTGTGCAACCGTAGTGTCCTTGTATCAGAGCTTTTTGTAATGAATTAATCTAGATAGCACGAGGGTAGGGGAGAGATAGTAGGACACTGAAGGCCTCTGTTTACCCACAGAATAGGTACAATACGTTGCTTCCCTCACGCTGCCTGCAGGGCCCATTGCGAGGGGTCAGAGGGTAGTACGGTCTCCATGGCTCTCCTCCAGTCCTTGACTTCTCCATTGCAATGGCCAAGGAGAGAGCTGATTGTGGGCACCTCTCCTGTGAGAACCTGAAGAAAGGAATAGATTCAGAGTCGGCCAAATCTAAACCCAAGATCCAAGTGCCTCCAAACTGTGAGCCTAGTTGGCTCCTTTCTCTACAATGGATGGAACCCAAACCTGGATCCAAACCTTTGAAGGGGTTTCAAAATCCAGATACAAATTGTATGGCTCAGGCTGATTATATTTATACAGCTGGGTAACTGAAAGGAGAATTCACCATTATATTTCCTGTGCACCACACCTTTGAGCGGAAAGGAGTCCCTGTAGCTGATGTAGGCGTGGCTGTGGGACAACGGCCATTTTGTGTTTCATTGCAAGTGCAGAATGTTACAGAATCGCCCCCTGTGTGCTCCCTGTCCTGGAGACTTTGTATTCCTTCCTTCTTTGCTGTTTCTTTTACCTCTAGTAAGGGTAATCTAGAGGAAGACGTTTTGTCCTTTGTGCATAGGAAAAGTTGGCCAGGCCTGTTTCAGTATGGCCCAGTGGATGTAGCACTGGACTGGGAGCCAGGGTGCTTCAGTTGTATACTTACTACTGGCCTGCTGGGTGACCTTGGGCATGTTCCAATCACACCCTGTGCCTCAGTGTCCCCATCTGTGAAATGGGGATAATGATGCTGATCTGCATACCATTACTGGTATTAGTGACACAGGCTCCTCTGGCCCTCAATTACTCTCAGCTAGTCATTACTTTCCAGTGTCTCGACCGTTAGTGCTTAGCTAGAAAGAAGCCCATTGCCCTTTAACTTGCAGCTGGAGCTGAGAAAGTAATTTGCTGTAAAACATACCCTCTTTCTCTGCTCGTGGAATATGATTTGCATACGATTCAGCGTACGTCACGTGGGAACAAGGGTACTTGTGCCTGAACAACTGTGGTTACAAGGCAGTGTTGATCACTCACAATTTGCTTCTCATTACACATCACAAATAAAAAACGAGCAAGGTGAGCCCAGACACTGAGGACAATTCACAAACTCCCTGCCGGCTGAAAGTTGTTTGTCCAAACTATTTGATGACGCTTGGGGAAGAACAAACTCGTTTCTAGAAATCAGGATCCGCTCCAGAGCAATTCACAAACGAGGGTGGGGAAAAGCTGGGTGCGCATGAGACCGTTTATTTGCACTTAGTAATTCGCTCTCCTCTACCATCTAGGAAGTGGTGGCAAATAAATGAGACTGAGGCATGTTAGAAAATTGTAAATCTCTTGGAGCCACACAGGCGTTGTTCTTTAGGAAAACTAGGGTTTGCCGGGAAAGCAAAAGAACAAACGGCCAGCTCATCAGCCAGCGTCGTTGCAAATCCTCCTCACACCCCAGCCTCCATAAGGTGAGCAAAGAAGCCCACTGAACTACCATGATGGCAGCTTCCAAGGGCTTATGCGGCTGAGCTCGATTAGGTCTCATGTGGTTAAGGAATGACTAATGCAGCCTCGACGACATGGGCTAAACACTTCTGGGTACCGGGGGCTGGGAGATGGCATGAATGAACTCCATTCCATTGGCAGCTCCACAGATGTTCCCTTTGGCCCACTTTGCAAAGCCTGCTTCCTCGGTCTTTGTGCAGGGAAAGAGGATGTGGTACTTTGCTATTGTGAAATGCTTCATCTTGATGAGCGGGGGGGCAGGGGCTGGAATTTCTTCCTGATCTCTGTGGTGATCAGTTTGCACCCTGGATCTTGTCACCTGGTTACCCTTCAGCAGATCAACGAACATCAGCCTCTGATTGCTGCCTCCAGCAAACCAGGAGAGTCGTTTTCCTAGCACGGGATATTTTTCTTTCCCTTTCGGATGCGCGCGGAAGGCTGTTGAGCTGGGCGAGGTCCAGCGCCCAGGGGGCACCGGGAAGGCATTATGTCATGACAGAACAAGACAAAGCATGTGGGGGGAAAATGGAAAACAAATTCTTTGGGACTGAATCACTGCTGGGGAACAGGACAGCAACCGTTTGATCCAGAACTCGTGTGTGCGTGTGTCTGTGTGTGAGAGCGAGAGAGGCTCCGTGAACTGGGAAGAGCAGAGATGTTGCAAGATACAGACACAAAGTTGCTCAGAGGGAAAACTGCACCATCTTGAGATCTGCCGGGCTGGGTGCTTTGTGTGAGAGACGGCATTGATGCGGTCTGCAGCGCCTAGAGACCCCGGCTGAGATCAAGGCCCCACTGTGCTGGGTGCTGCACAAACAGCCAGTAAGAGACTGTCCTTACCTTGAAGAGATCACCATTGAAATAGTTAAGAGAGACAAAGCAGCATTGTTATCCCATTGTACATAGTAGAGAACTGAGGCCCAGAGAGATTAAATGACTTGCCCAAGGTCAGACAGAGAAGCTGTGGCACAGATGGGAGCTGACTCTGGACCCCGAGTGCCGTAGCAGTACCGTAGCCAAAAGATCCCCTTTTCCCTTCATTGATGTGTATTGTTTGTGTAATTTAGGGCCTGATCCCGACAGCTTTTGTCATGGCTCCATTAACCATGCCAGCCTGGATCGTGACAAGCACTTTCGTGTTTTCTCCAGCACCAGTACAAAAAAGCGCCCAGTCCAAATACATCGAGCCACTGCCTTGTCCTTCAAGACCAGTGCTTAATTAATTAAAAGGAGCCCCGGCACCTTTAGGCTTAGCAGTTCATAGCCCCAGAACCTCTGGGTTTGCCACGTCCGTTATGAAAGTAAAAAAAAATGGTGTGAGCCCTGGAACCTAATTGCTCGAGCCCTAGCACTTCTTTCATTACAAGTTAAGCAGTGTTCGAGACTCACCTCTGCTGGAAAGCATACAGAAAACTGGTAATGGCTAGTTGTGATCTGTCTCACACTCACTGTAAATGAAGATGATGATTTTCTTATATGAAGTACAGAGCTTATGCAATGAGAGTCCTGTAGTACCTGTATATACCTGTATACATCTCCTAGCTGTGATTTCCATTTCATGCATCTGACAAAGTAGGTTGCAGCCCACAAAAGCTTATGCCTGCAGAAATTTGTTAGTCTTTAAGGTGCTACAGGACTCTCGTTGTTTTTGCTGTATGCAGACTAATACGGCTACCCCCTGGAACTTTTCACAGAGCTTATGGTTTGTTGGTGAACTGTCTAGTGTTTCAAGCATTCCATAGCTCACATTTTGAACTGAGACGGCTTCGATTTGGCAAATAGGTCACGCGCTGCGTTTCTGTTCCCTGACAGAATGAGTGTTGCTCTTAGAACCAGGTTTCCCTTGCAAATGCTAATAATTTGAATTTGAAATTTGCTTTCTACGAATATCTCTGGGTGCTTTAATCTAGGGGAGAAAGGTGGAACAAGAACCAATGACTGGGAAATTAAAGCCAGACAAATTCAAATGAGAAATAAGGCACAAAAGGTTAACAGGGAAGGGTGATTAACAAACTATCAAGGGAAGTGGAGGAGTCTCCATCGCTTAAGTCTTCAAATCAAGACCGGCTGTCTCTCTGGAAGAGTTGCTTTTGTTAAACATAAATTAATGGACTTAATACAGGAGTAACTGGATGAAATTCTATGGCCTGTGTCACAAAGGAGGTCAGACTAGAAGATCTAGGGATCCCTTTGGCCTTAAAATCTATGAATATTTTGCAACATTCACTTACAGTTTGTGGTTTCAGTGAACAGTCCTGGCAGTAAACGTGTTGAAGAGAAAGTAAACACATTCAGTGCAAATTTGGTTTGAACAAAAGACAGCTTTTTTTTGTGTGTGAGCGCATTATTTACTCAGCTCTTATGATCATGCAGGGAAAGGTATCCCAGCCATTCCCTTATTAGAACCAGACACCATATCCACTTATGGGACCAAAAAAACCCAACAAAAAACACCACCAACCCTTCTCCCCCGTCTGCCATCCCTCTCCATCATCCTGCTAATTATGCTGGGAAAACCTCTACAGATCTAGGGTTTGGTAGGCAACTTAAAGAATGGATCTCTCTGTGCATCTTTTCTGAATTGTCTGGATTCCTTGAGTTCACTAAATTGGACTTCTCAGAAAAACAAGATTTCACATGAGATTTCGGGTATTTCCCGCTTCTGGCCACGCTGAATGTTCCGTGTGAACAGCCTTTCTGGTAATTGTGGTGCTTTTGATTGTATTCATCTTGAAACTTGGAAAAAAGGTTATTTAAACATTTGCTAGCCTCTGAAAGGGGTCCAAATTTGGATTGAGTGTGGGCTTTTGGTGAAATTCTGGGTTGGTTGCTCCAAATTAAATGGGCTAGAGACAGGGAAATCTGGGTCCATAATAGAAACAACATCGCAGAATAATTGCTGTGTGAACTTCCATTTGGAAATTTAAGCCAGTTCTTTTTCAGCTGTGTCCGCACGCAATTTGGCGTTCACTTTCCACAAATAGCCTAGCAAACAAGTTTACTAGCAGGATTGTCCATGGAAATGAAAAAATGTAAACAAATCTTGCAGAGCGGTTCCAAAAGCAAGTCCTCAGTTGCTAATCATGAGCGTTTCATGCTGGTAAACCGATCCTATGATTTCCCTTCATCACACGGGGGAACGGGAACAATCAAAATCATCCAATCGAAGCCAGTTGCATTTTGAATTTCTGGTATTATTAAATAGTCATAACTAACTGCCCACAAGGTTCTCAGCTTCCAAGACCCTTCACAAATCCTCTTCATGCCAAGGATAGTTTGCAGAGGGTTGTATTTTCAAATGCGTGCCCATGGGCATTTAGGAGAATCACAGACATAATTTTGCAAATAAGAATGGCTGTATTTGGAGAACTTGCTGTCTGCTTGTGGACAATTCATAAACAAGGAGGGGGAAAAGGCAAAAATTGTCTAATAAATTATGGTGGTTTTTTTTTCCTGGAATCTACTCCAAACACAAGCCCAGGTTCATGCCAAACTCTCACTGGGTGTGCATGGAACTTGGTTCAGATATACTGCAAACTCACCCCAGAATTACCCCCAAACTAGCTCAAGTTTGCTGAAAAAGTTGCAGCCCTCAGCAACTATAATTGTTCTGCACAGTCTACATATCTTGGGTACTTATGTGGTATCAATTCACATAGCATCTGAGCCCCTCACAACCTTTAATATGGTTATCTGCCCTGGTAATAGGGAAGTGCTATTGTACAGTTAGGGTATCGAGGCACAGAGAGGCTAGGTGACATTCCCAAGGTCACAGAGGAAACCCGTGGCAGAGCAGAACTTGAATCTGTGTCTCTATCTTCCAGGCTAGTGCCCTAACCACTGGGTGATCCTGGCTAGGCCTAGCTTGGCGCTTCCATTGTTGGTTTCTATCAGAGTTCCGCGTGTCCGAGCTAAACAAAGTCTCAGGTGAAGATTAATGGCTCTGAAAGGAAAATGTGTCCCTCGTTACTAGGTTTAGGTTTGGTAACCCTTTGCCATGTTGTTCTTCTCCCTGGCTGACGGTAAGACGAATTTGGCTCTTTCTGGCTGGTTGGACTGTATCGAGTCAGAGGGATAATATGTGTAAAAAAACGGTCCTCGTCTTTACAGATGTCTCAGTTTTGCTTTGTCATAAATGGAGACTTGCTTTGTATGCCAGTGATTTTCTTTTCCACCCGTGCCCTAGCCACCTATACGGGCCTGACCGATGCTCACAGATGTCTGTGGGAATCTTTCCACTGATTTCTGGCTTGTCTCTCTGTCAGTGGGTGGGAGAACCCCCAACCATCTGGATTAGCCTTCCTTGCTCCTACCTCGCTTCAAATCCTGCTCATCTCTCCGGCCGTCTTCTAACTCTCTTATTCCAAAAACAGGCAAACCCTACTCCTGGCCCCTCACCAGTCTCCTCTCGGGCCGAGTCCTCCTTGACACTCAGCCATTGCAAGTCTTTTCGCTCCAGTGCTGGAATGCATCACAAGGGGCTCTTTGCCGGACACGTCACTAGCTAGAGACTTTATTGGTCTTGACTGTGAAATGCTTAAAAGCAAGGCATTGCTTTTCCCTGAGCAGAAATGTACCAAACAGGATCTCAGTCAGGGAGGGAATGGTGTCTGCTGATTAGTTTAGGGCCCTGGGGGTCTGAAATTCTGCCTCTTGTTCCTAGCTTTAGCACTGTCTCACCCTGTGTCCTTGGGACTAGCTTAAACCGAAGCATTGCTGGCTTGGGGCTGAAATGCTTAACGCCTTGCAGGATTGAGCCCACGGTTGTAAATCTGGAGTAAGTGAGTAGAGGACCAAACCCCTGGGTTTTATTGGCTTGTTAAACGCTTCCAGGGCTTGCATGACTCTCACGCGTCAAATTGCGCCCCGTTGTCCCGATGAGATCAGAGTGACCAGGTGTGCACATTGCAATTGCTGTGAGTCACTTTTCTCCAGCTGTTTCAGCCCAGCCCCAGCTGCTCATTCGGCATGCATGTTATTGATACGACAATCCACCATCGGACTTGGAACTGGCAACGGCTGCTCTTTGTGCTCATGCTGACAGTCATGGAGGAGGAGAATTAGCAAACAGGAGCTCCCCCTTGGGAATAAAGGGGGCCAGATTTGATGTTCCTCATCGCTTCTTCTGCTTTGCACCGCCAGTTATGCAGGTGTGTGTGTGTTATGAGACGAATGACTTGATTTGGGGAATTAAAGGAATTGTTTAATCTATTAAGTGTTGAGCTACAAATATTTTATTTGTGGGTGTGAGATTCTTTTGTGAGGGGGAGGACAGAGCAATTCACTGGAGAGTTGTGAGATCTCCCAAGGAAGAGGAGGACAGAGGACTCCTGCACAGAGCATTCAAGCCTGCTATTGAATTTGAAGCAGAAGATCAAGGGTTCGTCTCAATTCCTGCACACCTGCCCGTGAGTCCCCCACCATGACTGGCTTCACTAAAGGCTTTCATACTGGTATCATTGAATGATAAACAATACACATGGGAAAATACAGGTAATTCGCTCTTGTTTCAGAGGGCCAGTGGGGCACAGAAGGGCTCCAGAAGAACTGTGTTCACCATGGTACAATAGACGGGGCATCGTGAGATAGTTTTCATCTTCCTGTGAAGCACTGGAGACTGTCCATTACTGGGCACAGCAAACTTGACTTCCTATGGTCTTATCCAGTCTGGCATCTCCTCTGTGCCTACGAGAGATAGGCCTGAGTCGTGGCGGGGGAATCCTGACTTCAATGGGAACTTTCCAAAAGTTCAAGGAGGTTTGTTTTGAGGATTTTGGTTTGGGCCCGTTCGAGCCGAAGGGCTGAGACACAATGTCCAGGGCTGGACTTCCCCGAAGCGGAGAGCGAGGCGGCAGTCTGGGGATGGGGCTTGATGTTGGGTTCTGGTTTGGACTTATTTGATGTTCCTTTGGTCTTAACTCTTCAGCGCTGCTGCACCAGGCTGGCGTCTCACCAGCACAGTGAACGGAAGAGCTGGGACGCAAGGAAGTTCCGGGTGCATTCTGGGAACAGGTGCTTGCTTTGGCCTGCTGGCCAGATATCCATTGTTCTGTTTCGTCGGTTTGAGCAGATGAGCTATGAACCCTGAAGCTCCAGCCACGTGCAGTGATTGGTAGCAGAGATGGGGAATGGACTAGGAATATAACTCGTGTGCGTTAAAATGAGTCATTGTGGGAGGCTCCTGCTGCAAATGGGTGGCTGAAAGTGATGCGTGAAGACGGGAGAGTCTTTGTATAGAGATGGGTTGGAGCTGTGAGGTTTGGATTCAGCTCTGGATCTGAAGCTCCGAAGGGTTCAGGTTCTGGGGTCCGGTTTGATCCCATCTTTGGAGTCAAAGTGAGGCTCCCCAGCCCATCCACATGCTCGTGAGCAACCTCTCAAAGTCAGTGGGGACATGACCTTACAATGTTCTGCCCAGAAGGACCAGCCAGCTAGTACTATGGAGTAGCCCAAGCGTGGCTGTGGGAAGAATTTGGCTCAGATAAATTAATATGGGTGAGCTGAGAATTGCATGTAAATAAATACTGCGAAAAACACCTCCCACCCCCCAGCTGCCCCCAATACCCAACAGCTACCGTTGTGCACGGGGTCAGAGACAATGGCGACTGAAGTCGGTAGACGGTCAGGGCCTCAGTTCAGTAAGGCACTTGAACAGTGAACTCAATGGGGTGGTTCTCATGGTTGAAGTCAGGCACATGCTCAAATGCCGCACCGAATCAGGGCCACTGTCCTTTCCATTCACAAGTACTCCAGCCCACACGTGCTCTCCCACTTTCCTGTCATAAAGAAGTTCAATGCTTTTATAAACTGAACGTAGGACCCAGCTTCTCCTGACTAGCAGCGGATGGGTAATGAGCAAACGCGCCCGCCTCTGTTAACTCGTTCCCACTGTAACAATTGCACTAGAGAGTTTGCTGCTTTTGTTTTGTGGAAAAGTGTGGGACTCAGTGCAGAAATGGAAGCTATGAATGTAATTTTGAGTAGAGTCAGAAAAAAAGCTTTTTCAATACCGTCCCGGGTGAAGGACTCAACTTTAGCCTTTAGAAAGCAAGGCAAAAGGGAAGGTTGCTAGAATGGGCTCCTGTTGGTTGTACAGGGGAAAACCCGGGGGGAGAGAATGGGAGACCATTTGGTTTTGTTTTTTCCATTACTTTAGTGCCATCTACTGGTTGAGTTCAATTATGGCTAGCGCTGGGCAAAATTTTTGTATGTAACTCTTTTTCGGAGAAAAATGCAGAGGCCCCAACACTCAAAGATTTAGTGACTTTGTGTCCGTTTTGTCGCATTGTTTTGGTTGAAAAAGGGGTGGGGGGAAACCCTAAAAAATTCTGAAAAAAATCAAAACATTTCATTTTGGCATTTTGTGAAACAAAATGTGATAGTTTTGTTTTTTGTTTTTTTTAGCTTGAAACGATGTTTTATTTCAAAATTTCCTTTGAACTTTTTTTTAAAAAATCAGCAAATGGCCAAAACTGGAACAAAACATTTTGAGTTTGTTAAAATGAAATGGTCTGTTGAACCCGAAACTTTTACTTTTTGATCTGCTGGAATGTTGAAACAATACATTCTTGGTTCGACTTGAAACTTGTTTAATTTTTCTCCCCAGAATTGTCAGCAAACCAAGACGTCCATTATTCACATAAGCCATGGGATGTAACCACACCAAAAAGGAGGGACATATTTGTATATTAAGGGTCTGCCAGTCTTCTGTGCTTATGTAGCTGTCGTACCTGTGCACCTCACAGTGCTAGATGTAAAGGGTACGTCTACACTGCAGTAAAATACCTCTGGCATGGCTGGCCCAGTTCAGCTGACTCAGGTTCATGGGCCTTGGCCTGTAGGGCTAAGAACTGCTGTTTAGATGTTCAGGCTCGGGTTGGACCCTGGGCTCTAAGACCCTGCAAGGTGGGAGTGTCCTAGACTTGGTCTACAACCTGAGTCTAAGCGTCTGCACCACTGTTAAACAGCTTCTTAGCCTGAGCCCCGTGAATCTAAATCAGCTGGTGCTGGCAGCCGCGGGTGTCTAATTGCATCGTAGACATGCCCAGTGAGGCTAAGTGTTACACAGGATCAGTGGCAGAGAGAAAAGCTGGGCTCCCAGGTCCTAAGAACTCTGGACCGTCCACTTCTGACAGGGAGTACTCGGAGCTGCGCACAATTTAGGCGGAGATAAGCGAGCAGTATGAAAACCTGCCTTCCCTGACCGATTTCTTTAGAGGGTTCTCCGGCTGGCTGGCTTTGCTAAAGCATACGATGGCTATACTGAGTCAGGCCAATGGTCCATCTACCCAGTATCCTGTCAGTGGCCAATGCCAGGTGTTTCAGAGGGAATGAACAGAACAGGTGATCATCAAGTGATCACCCCGTTGCCCATTGCCAGCCTCTGGCAAACAGCATTCCCTGCCCATCTGGCTAATAGCCATTGATGGACCTATCCTCCATGAACAACATCCTCTGGCAAGAAGTTCTACCGGCTGACTGTGTGAAGAAATACTTCCTTTTCTTGGTTTTAACTTCTTCACTAGGAGGGTGGTGAAGCACTGGAATGGGTTACCCCGGGAGGTGGTGGAATCTCCATCTGTAGAGGTTTTTAAGGCCTGGCTTGACAAAGCCATGGCTGGAATGATTTAGCTGAGGTTAGTCCTGCTTTGAGCAGGGGGTTGGACTAGATGACCTCCTGGGCTCCCTGCCAACCCTCATCTTCTATGATTCTATGATTAAACCAGTTTCAGTGCTGTTTTAAAGCAGTGCTGGGCAGACAGCCAACTTGCTAACAAAAGAGGCCAGACAGAATGGTACTTGGCTGACCAGCAGTTGAAGCCTTCTCTTTGTAAAGATATCCCATAAAGGTCTCTATCAGGAAGCGCTGTGGGCTTCTAGACACAACATTGGGCTAGCATTCAAGAGACTTGTGTTCCCTTCTTGACTCCACCACTGACCTTCTCTGTGTCCTTAAGCAAATGATTTCCTCACTCTGGGCCTGTTTCTCCTCTCACCCTTTGTTTAGCCTGTAAGCTCTTTAGAGTGCAGCGGCTGATTGTGCGGTGCCCAGCTTCATCGCACTTTGAGTGCCACGGTGATGTAAAATCTTGGGAACCCCTGGGTCAAATGACTCCCAGTTTGGATCGCTGACCCTGACCCCATTCGCCCATGAGGTATGCCAAATTTCAAGGCAATCCAAGTAACTCTGCGGGCAAGCACTTAGAAGAATCAAGCTTTAAACAGAGAGCTGGTTTTGACCTTAGTTATAGTTAGGGTGACCAGATGTCCTGATTTTATAGGGATAATCCTGATATTTGGGGCTTTGACTTCTGTAGGTGCCTGTTCCTCCCCCACCGCCTGTCCCGATTTGTCACCCTACCTATTGTAGACCTGGCCGTCCACTACAATAATGATCAGAACAGGACATTTTGGACGAGAGAGCAGAAATGAGACAGAATGACCGGGAGATAGAGAACTGCACTGGCGTTGCTCAGGACAGGGCAGTGTAATGTCCTGGTGGTTAAAAGTGTCTTCAGATCATTTAAAAGGTCACAAGGACCAGATCATGCTGCTCAGGGCACGGTAAAGGAGAAACCGTGGGGATGAGATGGGGACAGGAAAGTGAGAAAAAAGCCACAGTACATTCAGACAAGGGGCAGGCATGCTGGGAGTGACACACAACAGACCCTGCTCTTCCCACTCCTTCAAGCTGGGAGTGGGGGCAGGAACGTAACCCATGAGAGATCTCCGGGAAGTTCACTCACCTGAGACTACGGAGCTGGGCTGAAACACCTCAGATGCTGTGCACCGTCCACTCCGCATCTGAGCGGGACTAGAACACCTGATGTTCTCCCCCCTCGCCCCTCTTAGTACTAGCCACTCGTCAGAATAGTTGAAGCATGTGACCTCTTTCCTGAAGGGATGGGGGAGCTGGATTTTGAGTAAGCCAACCTGAAGTACGCATCACTTAATCAGTGACGCAGAATGATCCAGTGTAGTGTTTTCCAAGGGAGAAAGCATACAGGGGTTCTTGGCAAGATTCGTAGAAGAGAGGGCCAAAAGCAGGGTTGGTTTTAACTGGGAAGCCAAGAAACCAGGGATGGTTCAATTGAGACAGTTTGCATCAGGGTCCTGTTTTCTCAGACCACGCACAGTCCAGGGACCTTGGGCGCGCTGATACGCTCGGCATCTAGCTAGATGGGTGGGTATGTTGAGCTGGATTATGTGGGTGTTGTTCTAATCCACCCACCCCAAAGCTAGTCTTTGTGATGGATGCTGTGGGCACCACTGATCAATGACTAACAGGCAGATGGCTGTGGAAATCCCACACTGCACAACAGAGGGCAACAAAGAGGGTGCCAGGCTTTTCGCTTAAGACGGAAGATGATATGGCCCTGGGAAAAGGAGGTCAACAGGTTAATTTTCATTTGGAAAGAGGGAGATAAATATGTAAATCCCTGCGCACTGATAAGAAACTCAGGCCTGGCCTATGCTTAAAATATCGACCTGCCTCGCTCTGTTGCTCAGGCTGTGAACATTTTCATGCACTGAACAGCGTAGGTAGGTTGAGGGAAGAATTTTCCCACCAACCTAGCTATCGCCTCTCTGAGAGAGGAATGACCCACGTCGACAGAAAAACTCCTCCTGGCGATGCAGGAAGCGTCTGCGTGCCGGTGCAGCCGCGACACAGCTGCACCACCAGAGCCGTTCGGCTGTAATGTAGACGTGCCCCCAGGGTATGTCAGAGGGGTGACTGCAGCGTGAGCAGATCTAGCTGGCGCGAGGAACGGAACACCAGCAGTGAAGCGACAGCTGTTTGAGTACGTTCCCAGTGCCCTTAGCAGGCAGGGGTAGTGCGGCATTCGCTGCTGTAGTGATCTCTGATCCAGCTAGATCCAGGCCAGCGCAGCTATGTCTACGTGTGCTGCAATCACACTCAGCTTTCGTCTGGACAGGAAATCCCAGCCCTATGGGGTCAGTGGCAGTTTTGCCATTGACGTCAGTGGAGCCAGGTTTTCTCCCTATATTCCTGCAGCGGCAGAGTCTTATGGTGGGGCAGACTCTCCAGCTGCAGGATGTAAGCAACTACCTGAGGGTGAAAGGACGGGAGTCCCAGGGAGTGTAGATCTCTACCGAGGGTGGTGATAATAGGTGCTCAAGCACTGAGGCATAAGGGGAGTAGGTTGGAAGGAGGGGAGTAAAAAGCAGCCTAAGAATTTAGGCTGGGATTTTCAAAGGAGCCTAAGAGAGTTAGACACCCAACTCCCATAGGATTTCATTGGGCAAATTACCATCGGGTAAGTTCCGCCCCTTCTGCACATAGCCATCTCCCACTGAAACCAATGGAAGTTACGGCTCTTGGATTCTCTCTGTTTCTCGCTCTCTTTTGGAACGCTTTCCACATTGGCCTGATTTTTGTCAGTGCCTCAGGACAATCCCACATGGTGTTTCCCAAGGGAGAAAAAGCCCTCTCTGTTGTGGCTGCTTTGAAAATCCCAGGCACGTTTTCAACTTGTGCTGCTACAACGTGACAGGCCGTGCTGAGAGCCAGATGCCAGTTGGCCAGCGTGCAATGCCCAGGAGGAGAAAGGAGAAGAAACGTTGAGTTACTTTGGTGCTTTTCAAATTTTCTTCCTACCCCCCCAGATACGTTATTAAGGAAAGGATTCGTTTTGCTGCAGTTGAAAGGTGCCATACAGAGGAACCAAAAGGGGTCATTGATACAGATACAGTACACTCCTGTTTATCTGAATGGCCACGGGCACACTGGAGACTTAAGGATAATTGGATGTTTGGATCAACGGTAGTGCTACTAACTAACATAGGGGACAGGCTGGATTCAGATAACTTGGATTTTCAGGTAATTTGAATGACGTATATACCCTCCCATATAGCTAAGATTGCAAAGCATTTTCCTTTCTGTCCCCCCGTTTTCAATCAGTCATAACTTTCTGCAGCATTCATCTTTCCAGCTGAAATTTGCCAGGCTTGTTCTCTTCCCCGAGAGGCATAATTTGTAAAAGTTCAGGCAAAAATAAGTGGAAGGATTTCTGAGTGAGAGGAAGGTGGGGAAAATGGTGCTTCCTCCTGATGGGATTTAAAAGCTGAAATGGCTGACCTTTGACAGTTGCTAAGTGGTCATAGAAGCAGTCCTCTCTGAGGAGCAGAGCATGGCCTTGGAGGAAACTGGTTTTCATGTGCTGCAATCATGACCATTTGAAAATTGTACATAGTAATGTGTGTGGCTCGTTTCACTTCGTATGGAGGAAGAAGGATGGTCTAGTGGTTGGGATGGAAGCCTGGAAGTCAGGAAATCCAAGTTCAATTCTTTTGTGAATTGGGCAAGTCACTTTGTTTCTCTGTGCCTCAGTTTCCCATCTGTGAAATGGGGATAACAGCCCTTCCCTAGTTCACAAGGGTGCTGTGAGTATGCATACATCACAGATGGTGAGATGCTCAGGTCTTATAGCAATGGGAGTCATGTATCTACCATGGAGAGATTCCCTTAAGAAAAGGTGCACTGTATATGCATTTACGAGGGGCTAAGGTCCAGATCCAAAGCCACTGAAGTGAAGGGGAGCGTCTCGGTTAGCGTCAGCTCATACCCTAAACTTGTAGGTATATATTTGTGAACACACTGGTGACCAACACCAGTCATTCAGGGTTGAGTGGAGTTGAAACGAGTGCGGTTTGGACTGTTGGCTCGTTCCTAGTCCCAAGAAGTGGCGGTGAGGAAGTTGTGTTTGGAATAGCACAGCTGTCGATGACTCTGCTAGGATAGCTTATGGAGCATGTTTTCTTTGGATTTTGGGGAATGCTTGTTTTTTGATTCCGGGGATTTTGCATGGTGCAAGTTCCTTGTTTTTGAATCTGTTAGGCACCCTAAAACTCAGGTGCGGCTTTGATCAGGTGCTTGCATAACAGTCAGCTGAAATTCCCAGGAAAAACAGCTCCCTGGCAGCATCTGATGCTTCTCTGAGCGACAGCCTGAATCCATGGCGGCAGCAACGGAAAAGAAAAACAGCAAAAATTATCCAAACAGTTTTTGTGTGGGGCGGGGGGAGGGAGGGCGGGTAAAAGGTTTAGTTCAAGAAAGGAGTGAAACTTCAGGGAATCAAGGTTGTTTTTATTCTGTCTGAGCTGTTTAACCGCCCCTAGCTGATTTTTTACTGTAACATATCTGCACGCCTCCCTATCAATTTAGTTAAAAGGACGTAGTTACCGCTGGGGGTGGCGCTGTACATCAAATTGCCTCCATGCAGAGCTCTGGTTGAGTACAACGGAGGCTCTCCCGAGGGCAGCAGCAGCCGAGCTGGCTCTGCAGATGGCATTTGTCCCATTAGAGTAAAGCTGGGATCAACAGTGCAGGAAGAATTCGGGCCAGGATTTTCAGATGCGACTAGTGATTTTGGGTGTCCAATTTAAGGTAGCTTATAGGTCCTGAGCATCTGCTCTCTAAAAAATAGGCCTAGATGATTCAGGTTGGGCACCCAGAACCACTGTCTGTCTTAAGTACTTGTGTGGCCATAGTATCTGAGCACCTCCCAACCATTCCTCCTCAGACACCCCTGCGAGTTAGGGCAGGGCTGTTATCCCCATTTTAAGATGGAGAACGGGGGCACAGAGAGACCAAGTGACTTGGCCAAGGTCACACTGAAAGTCTGGTGGGGCGGGATATTGCACTCAAGTCTCCCGAATCTTGGATTTGCAACCTAACCACTGGACCATCCTTCCTTTCCATCTGACTTTGTACTTGGAGAAGGTAGGTATTAGGACACTGGATAACTATAAGATGCTAGTCAGTTTTGAAAATCTTGATCCAAGACTAGAATGTAACCAGGAAAAATATGGTATAGCCTTAAAGACAAGGAGGCTGTATAATAATTGTCATCAGGGTGGTTGACATATACTAAAACTATCAAGTTTAGTGACATATTGCCATCAGTGTTTTACCCCTATAGTTAAGCTTGGCAGAATTCAATTTTTATTTTTTTTTATAATTTTGATGGATAATATTGATATTCATTTCAAAGTACTTTTTCCATTTTTATCTATTTAAAAATTCACAGTTGTGTAAAATGGTGGGTTTTAAGCAGTCCCCCCCTATATAAATGTTCACAATTATGGGAAATAATGGCAGGTGGGGGTCAGACAATAATTATTTAATGACTAAATATTGAGATTCAAAAAGTTAAAGCTTTATAACTGTTAAAACAAATTGTCAATATTGCATGTCACAATATACACAGTAAATGTAATTAAGTTCTCAAGCAGCTTTTTTCTTAAGTGGCCTATCTGTACATTTAGATTATTATCTATGGAAATATTTTTTTCATCAGCTTGTGTGTGTACGATGATAAAAATGAAATCCTTCTAAGCCTACCTTTAGTTTGATATTTCACTAATCTTGGTAGTTTTATTATATAAACAATAACTATCAGGAAACATTTGGTCTGTCATACTTTTAATAAAAATAGATTTCTTGGGAAACCTCTACATTCTCTAAAAGTACCATACCAGTGAATGGTTTGATTTGTACATTATCTGCAATTCATTGTTAGTCACCATGAGTATTTTTGTTTCTCTGAATGTATTCACAGAACTGCCAATCTCATTCACTAAAATTAAATGTGATAATTTAATTTAATGGGGCCTTTTCATTTCCTGCTCCTGTGATTCCTTTAATATTGTGAGAATCATAGAAGATTAGGGTTGGAAGGGACCTCAGAACGTCATCTAGTTCAACTCTCTGCTCAAAGCAGGACCAATCCCAACTAAATTATCCCAGCCAGGGATTTGTCACGCTTGAATAAAATTGGTCAAAATATTTGTTGGGAATAATTTATGGGATGAATTTTTCCTTAATTAAGACCTGATTCAGGAAAGCATCCCTATGCAGAAAGATCATTTAAACATGTGTTTAAAGTTAAGCTTGTGCTTACACATCTTCCTGAACTGCTGGCTAGGTCATCTGCAAATGCATCTTTTATTATAGGCTCAATTCTTACAGCTGGTCTGGTGAGGTGAATAACTTTTTTTAATACCTTATTTTCCCCATCCACTGTTAGAAAAAACATTCTGAACTTGACCGTTGGTGTTATTGGGCCCGCTTTGATGGTGACCATGAATCTGCCCTGGTGGATGGCAGAATAAACTTCAAAATTGACTTTAACGGGAGTTTTACTTGAATAAGAACTAAGAAAGGCCTCCAGGATTTGCCCCAGTGAAGACAATACTATGTACTTGGTCAACATTTTCAAATATCGTTGCCTAAAGTTAGCCATCTAAATCCACCTTTAGGCATATAACTATAAATGGACAGATTTTCAGAGGTGCTCAGCATCCCTTGGCTTCAGGTTGCTAAATATGGATCTAGGTGCTGCACTTTAGGCACTCAAGATTAAGAATTTGACTAAACTAGCTAACCACTGTCTGTTGTTAATGGGATCCCACTTTTGTGTGGCTTGCTTATTTAGACTGTAAACCCTTTAGGGCGTGGACTGTCTCTTATTATGTATATGTATATTGCCTGGCACAACTGATTCAACTCTCGCTATTTTATTGTGAGTTATTTGGTCATTCTTTTTCAAGCCCCAGCTCCCGGAGTCATGTGAATAGGTGAAAACCTTGGCTTCCTTTTTTTTTTTAAAAATAGTCCATCTCTGGCTTTCATAGCTAGGGAGTAATGCTTGAAAGTGTGACCCAGATGCAACCTGAAAGTTATAAAAAAAAAAAAAAAAAAAAACACCAAACAAACCCAGGTGGTCAATGAAAAAGAACCTTCATTGTCTTAGGCTTAAAAATCATGAGATAGTTTTAAAAATATCTTATGATTTTGAAGGCTTGACTTATGATTTTTGAATGCTTGGGGTTAGCAATAGTTCTGCTGTGTTACCGGTAATAAATCATAATAAGAATGGGAGTTTTGCAACCTAGCAAGACGGTAAGGGGCCCTGTGGAGCATTACACATCCCCATCGAGAGGAGCCCTAGACCCTTAAATATTTACACTGATCATTTGTTTCTTCTTCCTATGTCTTTCATCCTGTGATCAGAGCCACATGTTTTCAGGATCAGAGTTTTACCCCAACTGCAGATCTGTACCCTTAATTAATGCCCAGAATGCAATGAATTCTTATAATCCTGATGCAATGCAGCTAATATCGCTCACCCTGATCCTGCAAGGATTTTTGCATGTGCTTAAACTTCAAGTCAATGAGTCAACTTACTTGCTTAAAGTTAAACCCATGGGTAAATCTGCAGGGTCAGGGATTAATTCAGGTACGATGTGCAATGCGCTTGCATTTTAAAATCTGTTTCAAACAGGGCTGGATAACACGATGCCCTTTTTTATGTTCTTTGCAATCAAACACATTTCCAGGAGTGCTTCCAGCAGAAATGCTGCTTCAGTACACGTTCCCCTTTCGTGGGGAGATGTGCTGCCCTTTATGTAAATCATTTCAACCCTCCTTGCCCGCCCCAAACTCTTTTCTTCTTGGAAAACCCTATAAATGCTTAAATATCCCACCCAGCAGCTTAAACTAAGGGTCTTTGTCAAATAAAATGGGGCTTTACAGGTTTGTTATGAGCTGCTTTCTCTCAGTCAGCGCATGGTCTCCACCAGAGGAAGGAAACAGTAAAGTTCTCACAGAGAGGGAGAGCACATTTACCACGCAGTAAAAGAGCTGGGGTTTGCTGGATGAAAGCTTTAGTGAGTTCATGCTGAGAGCCAATGAAAAGAGATTATTTCTAGACCGAGAGTCTGCATGGCTCCCTCTTCTAGTTTAACAAAATTAAATAGAAATATCCAGAGCCCTGTCATTCTAGAAAAAGGGTAGCACTAAGTGAGAGCTCATTGATTGACACCCAGCCTCCCACCCACCACCTGCCTGGAGATATCAGGAGTGTTTCATAAGAACTTTGAGGTTTCCTTCTGTGGAGGTCTCCGCAGCAGAACCTCCAGCACAAAGCGCCTGGGGGCCTATGGAGTTTGGGGCTTACACTTTCTCCCTGCCCCATAGATCTCAGTAGGAAAGCCTCCCCTCGCCCTTCTGCAAAAAGGCAGGAAATGTTCTGTGGGGACATCCGCCTTGACTTTCCCCCTCTCCATGCCTGCTTTGACTCCTGCAGGATCTATGTGGCTAAGGGGTTGGGTCCCAGGGGCAGTTCAGTAGCAGTCAGAGAAATGACCCAGAAGAAGGTGATGTTACCTGCTGCCCAGGTTGCCAGATGGAAATCGAGGTGCGTGGCAGGGGATGGAATGCAGCATTTCCTCTTCTCTATGCCCTCTCACCCACACCCCCCTCCCAGAGCTGCAAGGGCCCCACCGGAGGCACCAGATAGGTAGAGGATGCTGTGGAGGAAACACTCTTTCCGGGAGGATTCCCTTGGCATGCAGGTCAGTGGGGATGGGACAGAGACACATGCACATGCTGCCCTGCAGACAGACATGGTAAATCTCATTTTAAAAAAAATGCAGCTCCTTGGCACTCCTCTAGTCATTGAAGACACTTTTCCTCCCGTCTTGTGCCACACACCTGGATGTCCTCAGAGCGCGTTAGACACCGCTTGCGTGAGGGGAATTCAGTCTGGAAAATATTGATTGCCTCAGCTGGTGTGAACTGGTATACCTCTGCGGATTTCAGTTTACACCAACTGAAGATCTGGTCCTAGGTTCCTCCATTCAGTGTGGGCAAACCAGTGCAGACAGAAGAACAGCTCATCTAAACCTTCGGACACTCACCCCAAACCTGAGAGGAAGGAACCTTCTTTTGAGTCAAAAAAGCATGGCTAAGATTTGTAATGCTTATTTTTCCTTTATTCATATCTTCTGCCTTCCCCATCCTCTAGGGAATACCCTGGAGAAGGCCTTTCTCTTGAGCCTTCCAGTCCAGTCGGGCAGTCTCAAGCAGGCTAGGTTAGTTAGTGCCACGATCAAGATGTTTTGTTGCTAAGCGCAAGACTTTTCTCCCTTATGCCAGCGTAAATCCAGAGAGAGCAACTCTAATGACTTCATCCTGAAACGTACAGAGCCAGATTGTATAGGATACACTGGCATGGCTCCACTGACTTTGATTTACGTCCGTTGAGAATCTAGCCCACAGACTGCATTGGAGTTGTTCTGGATTGCCACGACTGGAACTGAAAACAGAACCCAGCGTATTCAGCATTTTAAATAATATACCCCTTACTCCGTCCTACTGTTGCTTTGTCACTAAAGAGTTACTCTGCAGCCTGGCTGGAGCCAGTGGCAAGAATTGGTTGTCAGATTACTGATTACCTCTGACAGCTATTCCAAAATGAAAAATTAAAAAGCATATCAGACTGATTGTGGCTTGGATCAGATGCTTCGCATTTGTTAGCCACACAAACTGAAGGCTTGGGGATGGGGAGAGTAATTTATTGTAAAATAGGCAACACAATCTCTGAAGAAGGGGCACTAAACACCAACTTCTTAATCGTCCGTCCAAAATTTGCTGTGTGCTGCCAAATACATTGTAGCAAAGTGTGTGCACGCACTGTTTATGGTGCATAATCAGTCAAATTCCAGACTTTGCAGCGGATGATAAATAGATCTTTTAACGGTTGTAATTTCTCGTCTAACGGATGCCAGTTGCAAATATTTTGTGCTTAGGAACAATCCCTCTGTGCCAAATAAAATACAGTGGAAGTCTGTGGCGTGTTTTTCAACGTATTGTTAGTTACAATCCGCCTGACAGAGCACGTTCTATGCCAAAGATAAAGGTTCAGCAGCCTCTTCAGTCCAAAAGGGCTTTTCTTGGATGTCCTCTTCTGGGTGGAAAATGCTTTTTCTGTTTTTCCAGCAAGCACTGAACGAGCATCAAATAGCCGCTTCAGTGTTAAGGGGTCCTCTTCTGACTGGATTTCTGGCACATCAAATTTCCAGGTTTTTTAATACTAAGGCCTGGCATTTACACAGGGCTTTGCATGTCCCAGGAACTGTCCGAAGGTTAATAAATCCCCTCAATGTCTCTGTGAAGCAAGTAGTATATATCCAGTCCGCAAGTGGGGAAACTGAGGCACAGAACAGTGCTGTAACTTGCTCAAGTTCACAGAGAAGGAG
Organism: Mesoclemmys tuberculata; assembly: GCA_007922155.1. Classification (NCBI taxonomy): domain Eukaryota; kingdom Metazoa; phylum Chordata; order Testudines; family Chelidae; genus Mesoclemmys; species Mesoclemmys tuberculata. The sequence goes on from ML675646.1 coordinate 7,378,673, forward strand.
AAGAAGAGAAGGGCTGAGAAGAAGGATAGGAAAGTCACGATGGAACAGGCAGGAGCTATCTTAGTAGATTCCCCTTGGCAGTGGAGTGGGAGCTGATTCTCTGCTAGCTTCTTGATTAGCTTGCTCAGAAATGGGAGGGATCCCAAGCAGAAATTTATGAGTCAACTGCATTAAGTAATGGTTTCTTAAATTCTGCTCAGGGTAGCTCATGTTTCAGGGCAGGAGGCAGATTTCCTCTTTCAAAGGAAAGGCCGACCATCCCAGTTCCTTCAGAGCAGGAATGTTGACTTGTAAGAATCCCTTCTGGGAAACCTATGTATGCCAGGGCTGACGCCCTTTCCCATTTCTCTGATTGCATCATATGAGGGGAGGAAGTGTCCATCCTGCAGTGATTGTGGTGTCTCACTAGGGCTTCTGCCCCCTTGGCCTCTTGACTGGGGAGGGTTTTCCTAAGAATGTTTTGGAAAGGAAAAGATCCTACGTTGCGCTTCCACGAACAAACCTTCATAACAGTTCCTGCTTGCCTACGGCCAGGGACAGCTCTGCCCTCCACCTGCATGAGCTGGTGATCCACACAGCACAGAAGGGTTACACACTCTGTCTACATTCAACCTGCAGATGAGTTCTAGGGTGTGACAGTCCTTTGGGACTATCTATGAGAAACCAAGCTGGTTCGGAGCTCAGCTGGCAGAGGCCTTGACCACTCCAATGTTGAGTTCACACCGGACAATGACAGTAATGGCTGTCAACAATCAGGTCCTCGAGGGAACCTTTGCTGTTTGGCAATTTAAAAAATGAACTGCCCCCCCCTTGGCCTGCAGCACAGATTAAATGGAGATATTTAGTAAGCCTTTCCACTAAGTTTGCCTTCCACTTACTCATTTTGCACACCCCTGGGATGGCAAGGCAACACTACCTCTAACACTTAGTTTCTTACCCTCTTATACCCACCCGGCATGTGTCCCTTGCCCTATCATTTATGCCACCATTGAGTTTGCCCCTCTGGATGAAATTCATCCCTGGAGTAACTCCACTGAAGTTGCACAGAGAAGAAACTGGCCCTCTACGTTCATCTCAGTCTGCCTCTGAGTCTCTGTGGGCCGTGTATTCGGTTAGGGTCCTGAGCACTGCCTGTCATAGGGCACACCTGCCCTGTAGTGCCCCCTGCTGGGTTACTGTGGTGATGCAGGTCTGCCTTGCCTTAGTTTCTCTTCTCAGGGAGCCAATAAATCCACTTCAGGCCCTCCTGATGCTTGACTCACTGAATCCGCTCCTTGGGGCTGGTTTGTTACGAAGACCTCATACAAAAGGGTCCGTAACAAAAAGTCCCAAATAAACGAAAGGTGCTTCTGGCTTTCAGGGTTCCCCTGAAGCCTGTCCCGTAAGCTCTTTTCCAGTCTCTGTCTTGCCTTCTTATTGCAGACGCCACAGCCTCCTTCTGGAGCTGGAGAATTCAAGCAATTATCAACCGTGTCCTTCCTAGGAGTTCCCAGCTGTCCTCCGGAACAGGGCTGTAATTCAGCCCTCAGCAGGGTCTTAGCCAGCTTCTCCCTCAGCCAGCCCCACTTAGTCCTCAGACTAAGTTTAGCAGCTTTCTCCAGTATTTATGCTGGTCCCCTTCATCCCTACTTGGTTGGTCTTGCCTTCACCCCTTCTTCAAGGCTCCAGGCTCTTCAAAGAGGCAGTAATGGGATTTCCTCCCAAACACGTCATACTCCTAAGACTGTTCCTCTCCCCAATATCTCCCAGGTCCTTGCATCTACAGTCAGACTTTCAGCTCCTGAAGAGCCATGCCGGATGGCACAATGGACTGATCTGAGACAGCATTCAAGGGGCAGACTACCCTGCCACACTGGCCTTTGGTGGGTATCAGGCAGGCCAGGGCACCAGATTATGGGCAACGAAAATGACTAGGGGGCTGGAGCATGTGACTTATGAGAGGCTGAGGGAACTGGGCTTGTTTAGTCTGCAGAAGAGAAGAATGAGGGGGGTTTGATAGCAGCCTTCAACTACCTGAAAGGGGGTTCCAGGGAGGATGGAGCTAGGCTGTTCTCAGTGGTGGCAGATGACAGAACAAGGGGCAATTGTCTCAAGTTGCAGTAGGGAGGTCTAAGTTGGATATTAGGAAAATCTTTTTCACTAGGAGGGTGGTGAAGCACTGGAATGGTGAGGGAGGTTCACTAGAGAGGTGGTGGAATCTCCATCCTTAGAGGTCTTTAAGGCCTGGCTTGACAAAGTCCTGGATGGAATGGTTTAGTTGGGGTTGGTCCTGCTTTGAGCAGGGGGTTGGATGAGATGACCTCCTGAGGTCCCTCCCAACCCTAATCTTCTGTGATTCTGAGATTATCTTTGGGCAGTTTGACATCTTTCAGTCTCTAGGTAGCACCAGGACTTGTTCTGTTTATTCCCTTTTGTGGCCTTGCATAGTTACAGTGATTGGATATTTAACTACATTTGATTTTAGCTTCTGTTCCTTGTTCTTCCTCTAGACATTCAAATGTATGGCTGGAAGTCTGCTAGGAGTAGGGTGATGAGCTAGCAAGTGTGAAAAATTGGTACTTTTTTGGGGGCGGGGAAAGATAGCTGTGTGTATAAGGCAAAGCCCTAATATCAGGACGGTCCTGATAACATTGGGATGTCTGGTCACTCTAGCTAGGTGTGATTTGTGAACTGAACAGTTCTGAAAAACATAAAGCTCTACTGGTTTCTGAATCTCAAATAAAATGATCCTGCTTTGATAAAACAGTCCTCACTAAGAAATGCACAGCAGTAGTATGATGGCCACCATTTTGGTTGACCCATTAGGCATTGAACTGTTGACCTCCACCAAAAGAGAAAACGGTTTACATTTTATTGGCTGTTAAAATATTTCAGGTTTCCGTTACAATTTTTGTTAACATTTGTCATTTTTTTGTTTTCAAACACTGATTTTTTTTTTAAACCAAAAATAGTTAAATTTCCTTTTTTAGTTTTTAGTTTTTCATTAAAAAAACTTTTTTTCAGAAGGAATTTTGGGAAAAAAAACATTTAAAAAAATCTTCCCATACAAGAATTATTGGCATCTTTCGGCCAACTCTAGGAAATTTATCCAAGGTGCCGTACTGTCAGCCCTGGAGGCAGAAGTTCTCTTTCCTCAGAACACACACAGAACTGCCATGCCAACGTGTCTAGAAAGACCATAGCCAAAGGGGAGACCATCCAACTGTTAGCCTCTCTGTTGAGACAAGTGTACTAACTGAGGGTCATCATCTTCTGTGATAGTGGCTTTGTATCCAAGCTCAGGATTTGTGGCTGAGATAATGGACTCCCTGCAAAAAGACCCCAAAACAGTCATTGCATGACTTTTGTTTACTGAGCCAGTGTGGTCTAGTGGTTAGAGCAGGGCTTCTATCCTAGTTCTTCTAATGGTGTGACTTTGGGTCAGTCGTTAAATCTCTTTGCTTCAATTTACTCATCTGTAAAATGGGGGTGATAATATGCACCTCACAGGAGTGTGGTAAATTTTACGCCTTTAAAGTGCTTTGAGATCCTTAGATTAAAATGCAACAGAAGGGCAAAGTGCTATTACTGATCTGGACCAAATTTAAAGCAGTACTCTAGAGTGCAATGTTCTGTAGCTCATTAACAATCCCCTGATTCATCCATACTTCCAGGTTGGGATGTCTGATATTTGTGGCTGATTAAGAGATGCAATGGACAATTATTTGCTAATATATCCCTCACATGGAAGTGAAAATTATTATGTAATATTGTACAGTGTAGATTCCAACATATCACTCATTTCCCTCCATTCTCAGAAGCTCTGATAATAATTACCCTGCCTCTTCTTCTGGGAATTTATAGGTTTCCATTTCTCATCCTTTGGATTTAAAATCTCTAGATAGCTGTTAGTCTTTGGCAGAGGACCATTCAAAATACATTCCAAATATTCATCATTCCAAAAAGCTAAGAGACATAAGATGGAGCGATTCATTAGCTAATGTGAAATGCAGTCACTGTATATTATAGGCTAAATATACAAGTTGTGTCAGATTCTGATCTTCATTTACACCCTTGTAAATGTAGGGAATTCCAAAGAAGTCAATAGAATCACTCTGGATTTAAACAGTTATAGACTGGCTCTGGACCTGGCCCATAACTTTGCTAATTCTGCAGAATCTTTTTATCTTGCATGAGTTGCGAGCTGTACCAAACAAAACACAATGTTCCTTTCGCCAGTCCTATCATTTTACAGCTAGGACCTGCTACTCGCAGATTACCAGTTTCACTTAAAAGAATAAGAAACCAAGTTAGTTTTTTAAATAACTCTAAACTCTCTAATCCCACAGACTCCATACTCAAACAATGTTAGATAAAAAGATCTTAATTCAGCATCCATGGAATGCAGTGCCTCCTTGGATGTTCCATTCTTGGGTGAGGTATTTGGTCTGAAAGCTAATAACCAGGTTCAGGTTCTGTTGTTACTGGATCTCCTATGCCATCGTTTTTCCAGGCCTGATCAGGAGGGACCCATAAAATGCATTAGTGGTTCAGATCTGGATTTCTAAATGAAAATCTGCTAGTCATTCCAAGGGTATTTGGGGAAATCATCTAACTGGGTCAAAATACATTTGGATATCAATGAATGGAAAACGTCACTTTCAGAGATCTGACCATAATGTTCTTTTTCACATTCATTTGCATCTTCTATTTTCCCATAACACCCTGTCAATGCTGTAGATTACAGCACAATTGATCCAGGCCTTGGTAACAACAACGAGCAGGATTTGGCATGGCAGGTGATCTGTAGCGGACATTCTCTAGCTGTTTGAGGTCTGCATGTTAAAATTCTAAACAGATGAAATATCTATTGCGAATACCATTCTTGTTTACTGGGGCAGCCAGCTGGCATTCATATCATACAGGTCTGTAGGCCCACGTGGGCCATATGTACAAAATAACAAGTCAAAGTGAATTTCCAGATACAGGTGGGACAAGGCTGTGTAGTAATGACACTTCCCAGCAGCAAAGCTGGGTCGCTGTGGGACCCAAACAAGCAAAGGTATTCATGAATCAAACAGGATTGAGTAAATCTTTGCCAGTGCAGGCTATAGAGAGCTCCGGGTGGCGTTGCAGAGCATTCTTGTTGCTGTAGAGTTTGGAAAAAGCCATTAGGAATGCACAAAATGCCAAGCAATTGGTTTGCAATTTGTTGTGGGTTTGTTTTTTTAAAAAAAAACAACCTTTCCTTGCAAAACTACTTTGTGGTTGCACTGTACACAATGTCATTCATTTTTCCGTTCTTCCCAGTTGCAACTCACATGGATTTTTGCAGTTTTCTGAGTACAAAGTCAAAATCAGTGTTCCCCACCACGGGCTGGCCTGTTTGAGAGAAGATGGAAGGCACAATGGGGCAGCAACCGCTTTGGCCTCTAGACACACTTCCCGACACCTACAAGCAAATTGATTAGTAAACTTTCCTCGGGAGTAGGGTATTTCCTAATTGCCTTCTCCGTGGTATTTTGCCCCATCTTCTGAAGCAGCTGCTGCTGGCCATCCCTGGAGATGAGATACCAGGCCTAAATGATCACTCATTGGGGTCAAGAAGAAATAGAATACTAAACCACTGATGATACTGGAATTTGCACAAGGAAAGAACAGAGAGAGAGTTTTAGAGGGGAAAAGAAAAAGTTGTTTGGGAGTGAAACTAGACCATGACAGACAAGGAAAGCAGGTAGGCAGACACACAGCAAAAGGAAGTGAAAATGGAGTTGAAGGCACTTTTTAAACCATGTTATACAATGTTTGGTTTCAAACCGTTGCACTAAGTGACAGAAAGGCTTTTTGGTTATGAAGAGACATCAGAAGACATGACTGAGGGGATGGGGGAACAGATGGCCAGAGATGCAGACATTGTAAACCTGGCTTTGAAGCATGCAAAGTATTTTGCACTGGCTTACCTTTACGCTCTTGAGTCATGCTATAGACTTCAATGTGAAAGGTACATGTAAGTTTTTGCCGGGTCAGGGCCTTGTGAATGTGAGCTGGGCGATGGACCTCAAATTTGTACAAATAAGGGAGAGGATAATGTGCATGGATTTGGAGATGAAACTGCTGGCTTTGGTGTGGTTTTGCATAGTTTTAAATCACTGCGTGTTCTTTAATAGCTACGATGGCGCGGACCAGTGATGTGGGGTGCGTTGACCTGTCACAAACACAACGGAGGGTCTACACTGCAGTTGGACGTGTGACTGCAGCTTGGCTAAAAATAACTGTGTGCTAGCTATACCTGTGGTAGCAGAACTAAAAGTAGCCCTAGAGATGCTGGGCCCCCTGTTTCAGCAATGCAAGTACACGCCCAGGGTACCAGGTGGACTTGAACATCTTGCGCCAAAGCCTATCCAGTCACATCTACGCTGCTATTTTTTGCTGCATTAGCACATGTAAACCTAGCATAAGTACGTCTACTGGAGCTTCAATTGCACATCAGACTGCAGCGTAGACAGGCCAGAGGTTCGTAGTTTAAGGAATTGGGGGACCATGGTGATCATTTAGCTACATGCTGCAATCACATCTCTGAGAGCAGTGCAGATCTAGTGGAATTGGAAAAGGTTCAGAAAATGGCAACAGAAATTATTAGGGGTAAGGAACAGCTTCCATATGAGGAGAGATTAATAAGATTGGGACTTCTCAGCTTGGAAAAGAGCTGATGAAGGGGGAATATTGTAGAGGTCTATAAAATCATGACTGGTGTGGTGAAAGTAAATAAGGAAGTGTTATTTACTCATCACACAAGAACTAAGGGTCACCAAATGAAATTAGTAGGCCGCAGGTTTAAAATGAACAAAAGGAAGTATTCCTTCACACAATGCACAGTCAACCTGTGGAACTCCTTGCCAGAGGATGTTGTGAAGGCTGATAATACTTCAAAAAAGAAGTAGATAAGTTCCTGGAGGGTAGGTCCATCAATGGCTATTAGCTAGGATGGACAAGGATGCAAAACCATGCTCTGTCATGTCCCTAGCCTCTGTTTGCCAGAAGCTGAATGGGTAACAGGGGATGGGTCATTTGATGATTACCTGTTCTGTTCATTCCCTCTGAAACACCTGGCATTGGCCACCGTCAGAAGACAAGATACTAGGCTAGATGAACCATTTTTGTTTTGAATGAAAAATATTACATGTGCTTTCCAAATGTGCCTTCCTTACTATTTTGAGTACAGGTGAATTTTCTCAGAATTAACAAGTAAATCTGTTAATTACTTTGAGTTAAATTAATTATAAAGTGTGTCCTTTCAGACATTTAGCATCTGATCCAGTCTTTTCTTTATCTCAAATTACTTTAAAAATGGTATAATGTAGATCCAAATGTTCCATATAGTTAAAATCAGTTAAAGTCTTGTGCACAGGCTATATCTTTAAAAAAAAATATTTATCTTGTGAGAAATTTTTGTTATTAACAATGGTGGTGTGCCATGGGTGGGGGAGGGAGGAAATGTGAAAATATTTGATGTGTTTTTAAAAATCAGTACAGCCTAATCTGGGATCACAAATATTAAACTGCCTTAATTATAATTAGACACACAAGGTGGGCGAAGTAACTTTTTTTAATTGGAGTAACTAACTCCTGTTGGGGAAAGAGACAAGCTTTCAAGATTACAGAGAGCTCTTCTTCAGGTTTGGGAAAGGTTGTCAGGGCCAGAGCTATACACAAGGTGGAACAGACAAGGAGTTAATTCATGTTGCAAGAGACCATTCCAGGGAGGGTTAGTGGGTTACAGATTATTGCCATGAGCCATAAATCCAGCTTGAAAGCTATGATTTTTGGTGTCTAGCAAATTTAAGCTCCTAGACTCGTCTTTTCAAGGTGTTGAGGCAGTTTCCTTTGAGGATGAGGACTCAAAGGTCAGATGTGGAGTGATCACTTCATGAAAAGTGCTCACCCACCTGTGATTTTATCTTTTATCATTTCTCTCTGAGTTCATTCCAGACAGCAGTCATTGTCTTGCTTCACTCATCGCTGTATGCAATGCTGTGAAGCTGGGTCAGTCCCAGGATAATAGTGAGACAAGGTGGGTGAGGTAAGATCTTTTATTAGACCAGGTTCCGTTGGTGGAAGCTTGTCTGTCTCACCAACAGAAGTTCGTCCAATAAAAGATAATTACTTCACCTACTTTGTCTTGCTTCATCCACAGAGTTGTTATTGGGGCATTTAGTGCATGCGATGAGGTGCACCGCCTGTTATAATAAGCATGTGTAGGAAACATGGATCCTGAAAGGTGTGTGTTGGGGTATTGATCATCATAGCAGTGGAGATATTTTTCAGGTTGTGCATCTGTTATTATGGCAGAGGCTGGTGCCATTTTGAATTGGTGTGTCCTGATCTGTTGGGAGCTTGCTTCTGATGATGAGGTTGGGGGGTCATTTGAAGGCCAGAAGAGGGGCTTTAGGAACAATTTCAATCATTATATGGTCCCCATTGAGTATGATTGTAATTGTTTAATGATACATCCTACAGGTTGCAGTGTAGGTTGGTAGGTGACTTTTAGGGGTGTGCGGTCGTGTGGTTTGGGGGTTTCTTTTAATTATAGTTGTGTGTTCATTGCATTGTGTCACTCCAGGGCAGAGTTAAGATTGTGTGGGTCACTTAACTGGGCATTTCTTATCTTAACAAATTCATATTTCTTGTAAGTGTAACTTTAACTCTTAGTTTCCTGAGTTTACAATTCCTGGTTTGGGGTAACTAGAAAAACTTCTAATGATTTTTACCCTTGAGTTATGAATGTATAACATTAATTCCATCTTAACATCATATTTTGTCTGGGAATATATATAATATATAAAATAGGGGGCTTTGTACTTCCAAAGAGGTGTTTAGAAGGATATTTTGAGCACATTTAAGAGCAAATCCTTACCTGTTTGGGTGTCTTCTTCCCCGTTCACCTCTCTATGCCCACACCTGCGAGCTGCCTTTCCAGCTGTAAATTTACTACTGCTAATGCTGGGAAATAGACTCTTGTAGAGCGTGTGGAGAAGCATCCCTGAGAGTAGGATGTGAGAATGATGTCCACGTGAGACAGGAAGTGGAAATGGCCCTCAACAAAGTCGTGATGAAATTGACCATACACCAAATGCACAAATTGTCCAATGCACAAATTAAACAAACTGAAGAATAGAGAATTTTCCCCCCTCTAGCCTCTTTCCATTGTAGTGATCTTAGGGGTTAGTGCTAGTAATAAAAAGTAGGCATTTTCAGGTGGAAAAGTGATCTTCAGATTGACATAATCCCTTGCAGGTTGCAATTAAGACCTTAACTTTGGCATTTCCTGACCATTGAATGTTTGAAGGTGTTTTCTTAGCGTGGCTTTTTGATAGAATATAATATCAGTTCACATGAGGGTTTTTTTCCAGTTTCACTGACTCGCAAAGCAACTCAAACACATAGTGCATATGTGCCCCAAACTGGCATTGGCTCTCCAGAATTTGTCTGTGTTAATGGTTTTTGCCTTCAGCACTTTGTAATAGGAAAAGTAACTTCTGTTGATAATTTGGAGTTGCAGAGATTGCTACCTTGTTGTTAGGATGGCTTTCCATATATCTGTCAATTTATTTCCCTAAACAAACCCAATGCTAGATTTTAATTCCTTTTCTCAGCCCTTTTCCCCTGTGAATTCCCTTTTATGTAGTGTGTCAAACTTAGGCCCAGTGTGTTGGGAGGATTTTTTTGGACAGGTATTTCAATTATAAATGGAAATGTCAGTAGGAGAAAGCAAGAACACCATCCCGCAAAGAGTTATGACCGCACACAGTTACTTTGGCAAGGAAGCAGGTTGCTCAAAAATTTTCCATCAGAACCCTTTTTTTTGGGGGGGGGGGGGGGGGCGTATGGACAATTTGGATTTTAACTAAATGAAAATTTTCACAGGAAGTATTAGTTTTCCTCAACAAAAAAAAAGTTACCTTTTTCCATTGGAAAACACAAAACCTGAGTTTTTGTTGGATTTTGGCAGAAAACTTTCAATTTTTCTTTTTTCTACAAAAAGTCAAAGTTTTCCACTAAACAATCCCAACCCATTTTCCTCCCAACTCTAGTTGCTCAGACCCAATGTTGGGTTAGTATTTTGAGGGCTGGGAATATATTGCAATGCTCTTGTTTTCTTGCTGGAATTACTCATTGAGATTCCAGCTTACACGCTTGATGTGAAAAATCTTTCCTGGCATAGCCTATATTTTGTGGTTGTCTCTGGTTGAAAAAGCCTCATTCTCTCCTGGGATTCAATCAAACTGTTTAGTTTCAACTTGGATTTGATTATTGTGTTTATAATAATCAGCAATGGGGCTGTCTCTAAATAATTCCTTTTGTGCCTCAATTTCTGATATTTGTATAATTGCAGTGGCTGCAGCACCCAACAGCAGACAGGACCCCATTGTGCATGGTGCTGTACAAAGATAAAATGAAGTGCAATCCCTGCCTCAAAGAATTTACTGTCAGGATCTCGGGTGAAGGCAGGCAGGGCTAGTGGCAGGAGCTTGAGAGCCAAGAGCTGATGCCAGGGATCAGAGCTGGTGTTGGAGTCAAGCTGATGGTCAAAGCCAGAGTCCAAGTCAGGAGCCAAGGCTGAGGGTCAGAGATAGAGTCAGGAATCAGGCCAGGAACCAATACTACATATTAGAGTCAGTGTTGGGGTTGAGGGGGTCAATCAGGAGTGAGTCAGAGATCCAAGTCAGAGCCAAAATCAGTACTGGGAGCTCAAAGGCAGAGAAGGAGGGTTGTCATGGCAGCTGGGGATCCATATTGTTGCCTGGACACTCCCTGGTACGCCCCATAGGCTTATGTAGGATCAAGGAGCCAATCAGGGATCGCTAGAACTGCCATGTCAGATGACTTGAGGCAGAACATCCCATGTGTGCAACCTCTGTGGATTGTGGGTCATGGGGAGCAGCCAGATTACAGCTGCCACCAGGTGGCAGTGTAGGGATGTTGATTGCATGATAGGCCTCCAGACTTGGGTTCGAGTTCTGCCAATCCTTCCACTTACAATCTAAATAACTGCACACATTAACACAAAAATATTGTGTATTATTATAGTACTTCTCTCACTCATATTTACCTTCTTTCTATTTCCTCATCTCAGTCTCTCTCGCTCTATGGTATTTATACAGCCCCTATCACCACAATATCCAAGCAACTCACAACAGCCCTGTGAGGTCAGGCACTATTATTTCCATTGGGGAGCTCAGGCATATAGAGAATACATGATCTGTCCCAGGCTACACAGGAAGAGTATGGCAGAACAGGGAATTCAAGCCATGTCTTAAGCTAGTGACGTAAACAGTGGATGATCCTTCCTCCTTCTTTTAGCATGTGCTGAGTAAACCTGGACAGCAAAGTACTCTAAACCCTGGCCTGCCATTTAGATCTGGGCAGGTGTCTCCCCTGCAGTGTTCTCCTCTTCCCCTCTGGAGTTTTGTCCCTGCGTCCAGTCTGGAGATGGGACAGAGGTGGATACTTGGCGGGCTGGCATCCAAGAGGCTTGAGCCTTGGAGGATGTAAACCAAACCAAGCCATGATGCATTTTCTATATTTGAACTACCAGAGTGCAGCGCTCAGATGGAAGGCTCTGGTTTTGACCCTTCTCTGTGGGAAGATACAAAGTGTCAGGAAATGAAATGCTGTTTTCCAGCATCCAAAAAGGTGTTCCAGGCAATGAAATAGTGACGGTGCTGGGAGGGGAAATGGAAATCAAGATGGCTGAGATTTTTCAAAGCTTAAGGGATTTAGCCACTCAGCTCTCATTGACATTATTGGGAGTTGTACGGCTAAACCCCCTAGTCATCTCTGTCCCTGTAATTAACCCAAGCTTGCAGTCAAGGAAAGCCTCCACCATTTGGCTTTGCTGCCTAGCAATGTGTGTCCAGATACCTCCCTTAATGAGGTGACTCCGTGCCAGTTGATGGCGGAGGTGAATTAGCCAGCAGTGACCTTCACGTGAGTCACTGCAATATACGATTGCTCATAAATTTCCATTCAGTGCCAGTTCATTTATTGGCCTTTGTTTTTTAGACGCCGTCTGTTCTGAGTGAGCTATGAATCACTGGCACCTCACTTCACTCCAGAAAGAACCAAGCAAATTTGCGATGCTGCTTTCGGGGCTGTTGGCAGGATGTGTGCTTATTCTCTGGAATTTTTCAGGCCTCATCCTTTGTTCTCCCGCTCCCCATAGCATTGCACTCATGATTCCTCATGTGTAACCGTTATGCAGGAATGCCGGACTGGATCAGACCCGCTGTCTACCTAGTCCAACATCCTGTTTCTGATAGTGGCCAGTTCCAGATGTTTGAGAGGATGAGATGTGAAGCCCCAAGAGAGCCTTAAGGAGTTAGCTTCTTTCTGAGAAATGTTTGGTTATAGCGGGAAATGAGAAAGCAATGGTCCAGCTCCTCAAAGATATTTAGCTGCCTAACTCCCATTGAAATTAACATTTTCAGCATCTTGGGACTGATCTATACACAATTTGGCATCTGATTTGTGACCCCTTAATATGGACACTGTTGCATCTCATTAAGAGAATTAGTGGACTGGCACGCAGGAGACCCGGGTTCCTTTGTAACATGCTTTGGGATCTATGATGAGAAGCACACTATAAGAGCTAACCCAGTTTAAGAAGGCCCACACTAGGGTTTGTACCAATTCCATCTTAGTTAGCCATGTTTCTAGCTAACCCATATTCCCATCAGAATTAATAGAAGCCTATGGTTTCTCCTCTCATCTACACTAGTGTAAATTGGGAATATTTCCACTGAAGTCCGTGCAGGCACACTGATGTAAAACTCCTCTAAGTGGAAGAGAAATAGGTCCATTGAGTCTAGAAATGACCAACCACGATGTAAAAATAAGGTGAAACTTCACCCTGATATCATCGGAACAAGGGATCTGCTGTATAGTACTGGACCAGTGGGTCATCTAATGCTGTATCCTGCCTCCTGAACAGGATAGCATCAAAAATTGATGCTTCAAAGGAAGGTGAAAAGCCAATAATGCACTTCTCTAGTGGAGAATTGCTGTATGGGGAGGGGATGGGCTGAGGGGGAATTATTTCCTGCCTTTGGAATTGAAGCAAGTTGGGATTTTTTTCAACAAAACATTTTTTTGTCAAATTTCCAATTTATTGAAATGGAACCTTTTAGCAAGAAAGGGTCAGTTTTGATGAATTTCTCAACTTGGATTTTTTTTGAAAGAAACCTTCAGAATGGTTGACACATTCCATTTCTACATTGACAAAATGAAACGTGTTGGCTTTCCCATTCAGCATGACTTGTGTTTTGAAATTTAAGCTAATTCTGGTATAATTTTAACAAATAAATAAATTAAAGTGGTAGAAACAATAGAAACAAAACATTCCAAAATGATCAAATCAAAGTATTTCGATTCCTCTGCCGATATATATATATATAATATATATATATTAAAATATTTTTTTTCAGATTTTCGATTGATGGAAAATTTTCAAAATTTCAAATTTTTGTCCCGATTCCAGACAGGAAATATTTCTGAAATCTCAAAAATGTTCATGGGATGGGAAAACCATTTCCTGACCAGCTCTACTTAGAATATAGATTTCATGGTCAGTAGGGTCCCAGATAGAGCAATGAGTCTGAGGTAGGGTAACAAAACATAGGCTCGCTGGTGTGCCGAGCTGAGCTGTCCTGTTTAGGGGGAAGATCAAGCACTCAGAGGAGGAGTCCATCAAGTGTGTAGGGAGAGAGATATCCTCAGGTGTTAGGGATATGTGGCTCAAGTATGTGTGGATCTAAGTCCCCTTATTTTTCCTCCATCCTTAGGCATTTGCAAACCCCAAAACCTGCCCATAAAAAGCAATGAGCTAGAACCTGACCTCAAACACCTCCTTCTGCCGAGTGCTTAAAGAACAAGGACGTTCTGGGCCATCACCACAATGTGATGAAATTTGCCTTTATGTAGCCCCGTGAATGTTGTGATCCAAACATCCTGATATTGTGGTGAAGCCATGCCTGCCAAACTCCTAGCAACCCAGGTCAGTTCGGAGGCCTGGGGGTATGTGTGGTTCAGCCATTGGGGTTCAGAATCCTTCCCAAACTCCCCACAGGGTCCTTCACCAAACAGTCCAGCTCAGGTCCCAGACTCTTGGGTTTGCCACCTGAAGAGAGAGATGGTGTCATGTGGCCACAGGCCAAGCCCCTGTCAGCAGCGCTACTGATTGGAAGTAGCTACCTGGTTCCAAACAGACATACTGAAAAAAAAGAGTTAACCTGACCCTCGACAGACAACTTACACTGAGCCTTCAGACCGTATGAGCATTGCCCATCGTTTGGCGGTGTTGTACTGGAGTTCCTCTGTGGGGATTATATGCCATTGCCCTTACTTTGGGCCCAATCCAGCACTGACTGGAGTCAATGGAAAGACTCCCTGATCTGACCGTCTTATTCTCTGCTGACCCTGTATTAATAGAGACCCTCATTTGGATTTCAGAGGAAGCTGAACAGAGCGGACAACAGCTGTGGGCATGGCACCACCAAAAAAGCCAGCTATCTTAGGCTTTGTATTGGCACTTTCAATTTTCATGGACTGTTTTAATGCCTCCAGAAAACCATTTGTGGAGCCAAGAAACCACAGCAGCTGGTCTTGTAATGTTTCTGTTGTCTGCTCCTTTGTATGAGATCAACCCCATAACTGGCTGCCCGGGAGGCTGAAATAAACCCACAAAAAACACCCATAAATGCAAACTCTACTCTAGGGATGTAAAAGGGTTAACCGTTTAAACGGTAATCTGCTGTTTAAACATTTTAAACAGTGGATTCCTGTTTAAACGGGGGGAGGGGAGCGGCAGCTGGGCTGGCTCCCCACCAGTGAGAGCAGCTGAGCTCGGCTCAGCTGCCCACAAGTGAGAGCTGCCCAGCTACTGTGGCGGTGTGGGTCAGGGAGCCGCAGCTGGGCAGCTCTCACTTGGCAATGAGGAGCCGAGCTCAGCACGGCTCCCGCCCGCCAGCGTTCAACCATTTAAACATCCTATTTTTAGAACGTTTAAATGGATTTTTAATTAAACTAGTTTTTACATCCCTACTCTACACTCAGCGCAAGTATTAATTAAATTGTGTCCCGTTCTCTCCCCCACTCATCTGCCTGGACCTTGGGCATGATGACTTGCTGTCATCACGTGAAGCCGTACTTTAATGTGCCAAAATTCCTGAACATACTTGTTTTTCTAACCCATTCCTTGCTTTCCATCTCAGCATAAACATTCAAAACTCCTATATAAAACTAATCTCCAAGCACTTCTCGGATACAAGGAAATCCATGGGTATGTTAGTATCCAAGCATTCCCAGACTGAAAAGGAATCTGTCCAGGGATTATCTGTTGAGGAGGAGAGAAGATATGGGAGCTATAAACCTTCTGGAATCTGAAAATCCCATTTTAACTTAAGTGGAATTTGTTCCCAACTGGATAGACCGTAGGAGTTCAGGTGCAGAAACTGTTACCAGATGGACAACGAAAAGCATCACAAATGGTGGTCAGTAAAACAACACATTTTGGATTTCATTTTCTGAGTACAAACTTTCCCATTTTGGGATTGCATCCTTTCCCAGGGGCGCTAGGGTAGAAAGCATGGTCGTGATGAGAGAGGACAAGCAGGGTTGTGTCACAGTGATTTATTTAATTCTAAATGTATTGGGCCAGATTTCCAGATGGGTGTAATTGATGTATCTCCTTTGAATCCACTGGAACCACACATATATATACCAGCTGAAGATCTTGCCTGTTATGTTTAAGAATATTAAGGTCCCAATCCATCTTAGCTTTAGCCACATGAGAAAACCCATCGATTTCAGTGGGACTAGTCACATATTTAAAGTCAAGTCATGCTTAAGTGTTTTGCTGGACCCAGCTCCCCTCGTTCCCCACCCCACTTACAGACATGGAAACAGACACTGACCTGGCAGACAGGGATGCTGTGAAGCTAAATTCATTCATATTTGTAAAGGGCTGTGAACTGCTCAGAGCACAGATGCTGTCAGTGCAAATCGTTATTATTAATACAACAGCTCACTTGACCTGGCATGGTCCATAGGACGGTATGTCAGGAAAAATGTTTAGCCTGGGATTCTCAAAGACACTAAAGGGAACTAGGAGCTCCATTCCCTTTGGAATTCCATGGTCCTTAGGTGCCTAACTCCCACAGGCACCTTTGAAAATTCCAACATTGGATACAGATACACTGGGGGAAAAAAGCCTACAGCAACAAGTCTCAGAGCCCAGTCAACTGAGCCAGGCTCACGGGGCTGGCATGATGGGGCTAAAACTAGTCGTGTACATTCCCGCACAGTCTGGAGCCCAGGTGCTGAAACCCGGCGAAGGGGCTGTGTCTCAGAGGCCAGGCTCTAGCCCGGAAAGGAATGTCTACACAGCTGCGTTTAGCACTGTAGTGTGAGTCCCACAAGCTCGTGTCAGTTGAGTGGGTGCTTTTTCTAAGATGGTATTTTTGCAGTGTAGAGATACCCTTCAAGTTTAATAATACTAAGCGGGGCCGGGTATAAAGTACATGAAGCCGCTGTGCCAAAAAATTGCAGGCCTGATTCCCCACTCTGAGACCCCATGTTAATGCAGGTGCAACTCCACTGACAACTGGGATGTGTCCCACGTATAAAGCCAGTGGCAAGTAGGCAGAGAATCACTCCTATTACATGGTGGACACAAGCCTTAGTCTAAGGCCAATAAGTGAGGGAAAGAGGAGGAAAGACTCCACCATATTTTCACTGAGACCTGTTCAGCAGAAATAAAGCCATTGAGAAGATCAAGGCACTTTGAACCACGTCTTATATGATGTTATTTCTCCACTAACTTGGATCTTTCCCTATCTAGCTGGCCAAAGGTTTGACTACACCACCACGTTGCTGATACAGCTGCACATTGGCGACATTCACTATTGGGCACCTGTAAACTTTACCAGTGATGTTTGCATTCACTCCAGCGCTTCTTTAAATGCCATGCCACCTGTGGTCTCCGACTTAGCAAAGCAAAACAAAGGGCTTACAGTTCAAGTGATCGGTGAGGAAAGGCAGACGCCTCATGCTAATTGAAGGGCCAATATTCAAGCTGTCTCTTCTGCTCCATGGGAGTTTTTCTGTTATGAGATTCCACCATGCAGGATGTTGACCAGAGCAGACATTGCTTTTTATTTACATGGCTCTTTGCATTTTTAACCTTCAAGTGTAGATTCCCCCCGCCCCCAGCATGTTTATTCAGAAAATACACTCAAGTAGCAGAGAAATTGACCAGTGCCTGGCTTATTCCATCTCAATGTCTTCTGAGGTATTTTTCCATTTCATCCCCTTTGATGTCTTTCCTTAGTTTCTTCTCTTTTGCGGGGAATCTGGGGGTCAAAGTGAGTGTGGATCCACTGAATACGAGTCAACGATGTAACTGTGATATAAAACAACAGCAAAGGCTGTACCGTGATTGTGACAGGAGAAAGAGCCTGTTCTCTGCTCACTATAGAGCTATAATGAACGATTTAGTCTATGAATTGAACCCCTTTTTCTGTTCCTGGACTATCTGTGAACTCTTCACAATTTTCCTAAACTGGTTTATTATTTATCGTATCATTATTTGTTCATTATCTGTTGACTCATTGACTAAGCAAATAAATACCTATGGCTCATGCATGAATCCAAGACTGTTTATTCATAAATTCTGTGCGATGGGTCATCCAAGTCTGTGTTTTGTTTCTTCTCCCTGATTGGATGACTGAAACCATTTTAAACAGGAGAATAACCAATGATAAACAGTGAATACTCAATAGCAACCACTGTTTGCACACGAAGAACCTGAGCCAACCCCACTGACATCAATGAAAAGACTCTCAGGCACTTAAATTGGTGTTGGATCAGCCCCTTATATCTTTGTTCTTTTATGAAGCCAGATACACCATGTCCAATGAGCTTTGGGGGTCAGTGCTTCCAGGCTTACGAGTTCTGTTATGTTATGCAAGGATGTTAAAAGTATCATCATGGGAAGGAATGGTAAATGGGTCAGTGCATTGGCCTTTGACCTACAGCATGGAGACCTTGGTTATGTACAGCTCATGGTCAAAAGTGAAGATAAGGCTGGTGGCCTTGTTGTTGAGAACACAAATGCTATCATCCAATGATCTTAGCACAGAGAACATAAGAACTGCAGTATTGGGTCAGATCAATCATCCATTTAGCCCAGTATTTCTGACAGTGGCCAGTGCCAGGTGCTTCAAAGGGAATGAATAGAACAGGTAATCATCAAGTGATCCATCCCATCACCCATTCACAGTATCTGGCTAACAGCCATTGATGAACCTATCCTCCAAGAACTTTATCTAGTTCGTTTTTGAACCCTGTTATAGTCTTGCCCTTCACAACATCCTCTGGCAAGAAGTTCCACAGGTTGATTGTGTGTTGTGTGAAGAAATACTTATTTTTGTTCATTTTAAACTTAATGCCTATTAATTTCATTTGGTGATCCCTAGGTCTGTTGTTATGAGAAGGAGTAAATAACGCTTCCTTATTTACTTTCTCCACACCAGCCTTGATTTTATAGACCTCTATCATATCCTCTCTTAGTCATCTCTTTGCCAAGCTGAAAAGGCCCAGTCTTATTAATCTCTTCTCATATGGAAGCTTTTCCATACCCCTAATCATTTTAGTTTCCCTTTTCTGTACCTTTTCCAATTCCAACATACCTTTTTTTGAAATATGGGATGACCAGACCTGCAGGTAGTATTCAAGATGTGGGCGTACCATGGATTTATAAAAAGGCAATACAATATTTTCTGTTGTCTTACCTATCCCTTTCCTAATGATTCCCAACATTGTTAGCTTTTTTAGCTGCCACTGCACATTGAGTGAATGTTTTCAGAGAACTATCCAGAATGACTTCAAGATGTTTTTTTGGAGTGGTAACAGATAATTTAGACCCCATAATTTTATATGAATAGCTGGGATTATGTTTTTCAATGTGCATTACTTTGCATTTATCAACATTGAATTTCATGTACCATTTTGTTGCCCAGTCACCCAGTTTTGTGAGATCTCTTTGTAACTCTTTGCAGTCTGCTTTGGGCTTAAATAGCATCTGCAAATTTTGCCACCTCACTGTTTACCCCTTTCTCCAGATCATTTATGGATATGATGAACAGCACTGATCCTAGTACAGACCTCTGGGGGACACCACTATTTACCTCTCCATTTTGAAAACTGACCATTTATTCCTATCCTTTGTTTCTTACCTTTTAACCAGTTACTGACCCAGGAGAGGACCTTCCCTCTTATCCCATGACCGCTTACTTTGCTTAAGAGCCTTTGGCGAAGGACATTGTCAAAGCCTTTCTGCAAATCTAAGCACATCATATCCATTGGATCACCCTGGTCCACGTGCTTGTGGACTCCCCTCAAAGAATTCTAGTAGCTTGGTGAGGCACTATTTCCCTTAACAAAAAACCATGTTGACTCTTCCCACAAAAAAATCATATTCATCTATCTGTCTGATAATTCGGTTCTTTCCTATAATTTCAACTATTGTGCCAGGTCCTGGAGTTAGGCTTACCGGTCTGTAACTGCCAGGGTTGCCTCTGGATCCTCTTCTAAAAATTGGTGTCACATGAGCTATCCTCCAGCCAGCTGGTACGGAAGCTGATTTAAGTGAGAGGTTACAGACCACAGTTAGTAGTTCTTTAATTTCACATTTGAGTTCCTTCAGAACTCTTTGGGGATACCATCTGGTCCTGGTGACTTAATTTTTTAGTATGTTCCAAACTGAATTTTTCATTCCGTGTTCTGGGGCAACGAAGTGTCTGGGAATAGGGTTGTCATTTCATTTCCCTATTGATAGAGTGAGTGTGGTTTTTGTCATGGTGGCCCTAAATCCTCTGTGCAATACTTGTGCTCTGGCTTCAGTGCAATAGGCGAGGTACCTGAAACGTGTGGCGCTAGTACAGCTGGTCTTTCGCTCAGCCATGGGAACCAATCACCTCTGGCCATAAAGGGATGGAGGAGGGGGAAAATATGTAGCAGCCAGTGCTTAATTTGTGCCAGGGCTGAGCCCCAGCCCCTCTTGACTTGGTAGTTCACAGCCTTGGCACCTCTGGGCTTGATGCATCATTTCTGAATGTAAAACAATTGCATGAGCCCCAGCACCTCTTTCATTACAAATTAAGCACATGCAGCAGCCCCTCTTTATGGAAGATCTCCCTGGCAAAGCTTCAGAGCAGAAAAAGATGGCAAGTCAAATCATTCAGCTACAGAAAGCCAAGCAGGTGGGAATCAGGGAGATCTCAGGCATCACGCATCCGCCGTAGCAGCTAGTGATAGACAACAATATTATCCTCTCCAGCACAAAAAAAAAGGGCCGAGAGGAAAATCTAATACAAATAGTCCCCAGTAATAATGTATAGCATGGTAGCTTCTCGCGGTCCCAACTGAGATGACAGCCTGATTGTGTTAGTCGCCATACAAATACACAGTAAGAGACCATTGTGGACTCAAAGAGCTTTCTTTGTAAATGAGCAGACAGAGAGAAGGAGGTGTTACCCTGACTTTATGGATGGAGAGCTGGGGCTCACAGCAGCTATGTGGCTGGTCCAACATTACACAGGAAATCCGTGGCAGACCAGGGACAGGAACCCAACTCTCCTAAATGCTGTGCCAGTGCCTTAGTCCCAAGGCTGTGTTGCCTTCATAGAAAAATCCATTAGGGTGGAAAGAGGAATTAATATCAGAGCGGAAGGGGCAAGGAGGGTGGCCTTCTAAATCATGTGGCGTTTAAAGGGCTTTGTGGACTGGATGGACTTTGGGTATCTGTTCTAGCAGCGTAGTTTGTCAGCATCAAGGGCCTTATGCACTGGTGGTGCGCTCCCCAAGATGAATGGAACCAGAGTTCCTGGTTTCTTTTCCTAAAATTGACTTCAGTGGAGATTTGCTGATTTGCACCAGGCAAAGATCTGGCCCATTGACCTCAGTGGAGCTATGCCAGTGTATACCAGATGAGGCTCTGACCCTATGTTTGCATTAAGCTATTCACACAGAAGGGCTTCTACCAGCATGGGGCAGAGGGAAGCATTCTATCTAGTCTCCACTTCCCTCCATTTTCATCCGTTTGTTCCTCTCTGCAATGTGGAATGGAGGGAAACATGTATTAGACACAGCTTCAAGAAAGAGGAAACCTAGATGCAGAAAGGGACATGAAGCTATGGGCTCAGACTTCCCCAATCAATGCTGAATCTCTTTCTAAAAGTTCTGTTCCAGCTCAGCTGGAAGTTATGGGTTTTGATACCAGAATCACTGGGGAAGTTCTCTGGTGAGCTTCTTCACTAGGAGGGTGATGAAGCACTGGAATGGGTTACCTAGTGAGGTAGTGGAATCTCCATTCTTAGAGGTTTTTATGGCCTGGCTTGACAAAGCCCTGGCTGGAATGATTTAGTTGGGATTGGTCCTGCTTTGAGCAGGAGGTTGGACTAGATGACCTCCTGAGGTCCCTTCTAACCCTATGATTCTATGAGTCAGTGTTCCACAGGATGTCAGATTAGGTGATAAGAATGGTCTACTGTGGCCTCAAAATGTATTAATTTATATGAATCTCTGAAAAATGTGTGTCTCAGCTTTAATCTGTGTGGCTAGAGTCTTGAGTTTTGTCTCGCCTCCAAAAGATGCAGAAATCTAGATTAGCTGTGTAAAAAAAGGTAAAGACCGATGCTTCCGAAATTCCAGTAATCTAGTTCCAGCACTTCACCTGTGCTATTCTTTCCCCTTTTAGATGATCAGCTCAACTCAGAAGAGAAGAAGAAAAGAAAGCAGAGAAGAAACAGGACCACCTTCAACAGCAGCCAGCTCCAGGCACTGGAGAGAGTCTTTGAGAGGACACATTACCCCGATGCCTTTGTCCGAGAAGACCTTGCACGCAGAGTCAACCTCACTGAAGCCAGAGTTCAGGTAATTCATGCCAGAAGTCAATCTTCTGCCCATCTCATCCAGGTACTGCCAGAAAGCCAGGGCCTTTTTATTCACCCAGCCAGCAGGATAGCTGCAGAGATACAGGATTGTTATAGAACCTGGGGCTTAAAATCAGTACAAGGGTATTGCGCTTTCTGTCAGTGAAGCTCTCGAATATATCAATGCCATCGAGATCCTTCTGAAAAGCTCTATTGTATTTAATCAGGTGAAACATTAGGGTTTTATAGACATCAAACTGAATGAAGACAATAGCTATATTGCAGTGGACCCCAGGGACCCCAGTTTGAGATCAAGGCCCCATTGCGTTAGATGTAGAAATCCATACAAAACCATGGGCCAACATTTTCAGAAGTGCCTAACTGATTTCGAGACCTGGGAGCATCTATGTCACTTAGGTACTTTTGAAAATTTCCTCCAAGGTCCCCACCCCAAATCAACATGAAAAATCCGAAGAATTTAATAGAGAAGCGGATGCTTTCGGTAGAGATATTTAACTACTCTATGGAATTCCACAGCGGGGAGAGAATTCGCTATTAAGTTCTAGAGGAATGTTCCGTAAAAGAAACACAACTCAGAGACAGCTCAGTGGGGGCTTGGAAATGGTGTCTACTTTTGTAATCAGGTTTGTGATACAGGCAAAAATGCCCAGTCAAGAAGCTGGGTGGTGTGCTAAATGCTATAGCCTGAGATTCCTATGGTGGAATTACACCCAGCATTTAATCATGGTGGCAAATGTATACTGCTTTTGGGTGGACAGAAAGAAACTCTTGATAGTGTTAAGGGAAACCTCCAAAGATCAAGATGTTTGGTTCAGATCCCAAAGCTAGGGTGTGCCTCTTGGCTTTAGCCTTCAAGTCAGGCTGAGCTGCACTCAGTGTAGACCCTGTATGGCAAGCAAAGGGGTGTCTGAACCCTCCTTTGTGCCCCTGTGCAAACTGAAGCAGCGTCAGGACTTGTGGCAGCAGTAACAGATCCCAAGGGGCTGCATTGTTGGATGGGATTCGTGGAGTGCAGCACCACTATAACTGTGTGATTGCACACAGGGAGTCTGGGGAGAGGAAGGCAGAGAGCTGGTTACGCCAGCTTTGTGCCCCCAGGGAGTCTCATCGTGCCACCAGAGTGCTGCCAATGGTCCATATCAGATCATCTTGACTTGATCTGAACCTCAAGAGGTTTCAAGGTCGGGTAGGAAATCACAAGAACCACACAACTGTATGCAACTGAAAATTACAAGGAAACAAGTTATCCCAGGGCAGGAGACCTGTGTTCAGCCAAAGGTTTTGAAGAAGGTCTGAGATGGATGTTATTTAACCAGAAGAGATCCACCTAGGCCTAGAATGGCATTGCTGGGCACAGTCCACTTCCCAAACCTCCATACGCATCGGTTATCAGCAGTTATAACGGCAGAAACTCGCTTGCTCTTACACTTGCTAACTAGGCCGGGCAGGGCTTCGCCAAGATGTGAGGAGGGTGAGAGTAACACCCTTGAGCATCTTGCATCTGGGAGGGAAGAGGGAGGAATGGAATTGGCCTTTTCCGTTCGGATGGTTTCGTGGACTGAAGGAAAAGGGTTGGTTTGTGTGTGCGTGTGTGTGTGTACATGAGTGTGTTTGTTCATTGAGCGATTCAAGACCAGCAGGGACTGTTAGATCATCTAGTTTGGCATCCGGCACCACACAGGCCATTAAAATTCACTTAGTATCCCTGTATTGAGAGAGACTTGCTGAGGGGGAGAGGCAGCAATTGCCCAGGGGCCCGGCAATTTAAAAGGGCCCGGGCCTCTTTCACCCATGTGGCCCTGCCCAACTTCACTGCCACTCCACCTCAAACCGTGCCTGGCCCCAGTGCTCATTGCTTGCCGTGTCACTCCTCCCCGCAACCCCAAGCCTCCCACCATTGGTCACCACTTGCGTCCCTCTTCTCCTCCATCGCTCACCCTCCCACCGTGGCTTGTTATATCCCTCCCCCCTGCTCAACCCCTGCCAGGGCTGTTGCTCGCAGCATGGGGAAAGGGGGAGTGTGGAAGAGAGGAGGGGGTGGGCAGGGGGAGGATGTGGCGAGTGTGCTGGCCGAGTGGGGGAGGGGGGTTAGACCTGGAGTGGAGTGGTGGGTGGGGCCAGGGGCGGAGCAGGCAGGATGGGACTGTCCTGTCGGTGGGCTTGACTGACACCAATAACTTATGCATGTGTGTGCGAGCGTATGTATGAGTGCATACGCGTGGGCTGGCAGCCAATGTACGTGTGTTGTGTTTTAGGGCAGGGCATAATCAGGAAATGGGGTCTTCCCCCGTTAAGACACCGGGGCAAATCCTAACATAAAAGCAACCGTTCTACTGCTCCGGGGCCAGGAGCAACGTTCCAAGAATCCCTGTCCTTCAGGAACAAGGTGCAAGCAGCCAGCAGCCCCCTTAGGTCACTGCTGCTTTGGAAGGCCACGTAGGACATCTGCATCTTTTCTGAGGGGACCCTTGGTGCTCTGGCACTGGGGAAGAGACACGAGGCCACCAGCATCTTCCTGGGTCCGGGAAGCTCTGGAAGCAGGAGGGGTCCAGCCCATGAGCATCTTCCTTGAGAGTCCCAGTTTGGTGGCACAACCTTCTCACCTGCTGCTGCTTCTCCTTGGGTAGGGACAAGGATTCGCTGCTCATCTCACTTTGCAGAGCTTTGGGTCCCTTTTAAACTGCGTTTTGATGCCCCCATGTGAGCCTGGCCAGCTGCCGTTTCCCTTACTCCCTGTGCATCAGAACCATACTTGCTTTCCACTGCCTCCTGAAAACGCAGCGCATCAGGCCACTGCTGGTTCTTTCTCACTAGGCCGCCAGCTCCCCACAGCGCCCGGGCCCCCGAGCATCAGGTCGCACAGGGAGAGCAGCAGAACGGCAGTGGAGCAGGTTACGATTTCTGGCCTGTCTGTGTTTTGCCTCCCTTACAGGTTTGGTTTCAGAACCGAAGAGCAAAGTTCCGCAGGAACGAGCGAGCCATGCTGGCCAACAAGAACGCGTCCCTTCTCAAATCCTACTCCGGGGATGTGACTGCGGTGGAGCAGCCTATAGTCCCTCGCCCAGCTCCAAGACCCACTGACTATCTCTCCTGGGGAACAGCCTCGCCTTACAGGTGATTGCACAGCCCTTCTCTAGGTGATCAGTCTCCTCTGGCTGTGTCCAGCTGCCACCTTCAAAGCTCCCTGTCTGTCTGATAGCGATGCGCACCGGGAGCACCCTGGGAGAACCACACCTCAGGCCAGATTTCCTGTTCCTCCTCTCCCATACCCAGGCTTTATGCCACCTTTGTGCCTCCCTAATTCTGATGTAGGGGCGTTCCTGGCACAATTTAGAGCAGCCCCAGCACTGCTCTAAGTTGCATTGTCTTGTAACAACACCTATAGGCTTTTCATAGCTGGAGCCCACAGCACTCTGGCCACACCCTCTCCTGCCCCAGGTCTATCCCCAACACAACCCCTATGCCTGAAGCTGCAAGAGGACTAGCATAGCCTTGTGCCAGGCCAGCAACCTCCTTACAACCGGAGATTCTTAGCGGCTGTTTCTTCTTCCTTTGTGGCCCCTTTATACAGTTCAGGTAGCTTAAAGAAAGCATGGAGGGGAGAAGGGGAAGGCGGAGCTATTCCATTTTGTGAGTTTGCTTAAATAAAGAATCGAATTTAACTTCACTAATTTCTGGCTTGCTTCATTTGAAATGCAGCACATAGATTAAACGGGGTCGTCCCAAGGACACATGCGTTCGTCTAATGGGACGCAGATACAGTGGTAGTGTTTGCATAGCACTTTAAGGACCTGGCCACTTTCGTTATTGCAAAAACAAAACCGCTGTCCATGGGGTGGCCAGCAGGAGAGAAGGAATTGCTGAAGCTTCTCTCTGGGGGGTTGCTGGTTTGTACGCAGGTGCGGGCGGGACCAGTCTCTGAAAGAAGTTGCCTTCTGGTGGCGCATGTGAAATTAGCGAGTGGTTTCTCATTCCTAGTGCACAGGCATTTGCACAAATTAACTTTGTTATTGGCAATCCCCGCCAAGAGCAGGCATGACCTTCCATCCCGAGGCCTTGTCCCTTCCGGTTAAGGTTGGGATAGTTCTGGGAACGTCCCATACCTTTGTCTAGCAACAGGCCGGGTCGTCCCAGCACTGTGTGGTCAGCTCTAGGCTCGGGGGAGGGCGGGGTACGGAGGCAAAAAGACTCAGCTGTTGGGCCCCGACAGCCAGTTCTGGGACTGGCAAGCAGGTGGGCTCTGAAAGTCTCAGGTCTTTTATTTTAACAAGGATGAGACTAAGCCAAGGGAAAAATGTGACCGGGTGAGGTTCGCTGTTGCCATGGAAAGAGTTTTTCCTGGCATGGGCATTGTTGCTCTGTTAAGTCTGGTCGCTCGCAGAATATCGTGTTCCCACTCATGCCCTAGGTGAGCTGCCAATATAGGAAATGTACAAACAGGGTAGTAAAAAGGGCACGGCTTCCCTCTCCGCCTAACAGCATAGCAGAGGGAATTTCTAGAGCAGCAGAGGGAGGAAGTTATAAATATGTTGCTGAAAGGAGCAGGGGCAGGCTTTCCTCTACAGGAGTGTGTGCCGGCCTGATAGCATGTTCTGGGAGGTACTGCCAGCGTAAAATCAGAAAGGGAAAAATCTCCTTAGCATTTGTGTTTCATGCAATTCACAGCCCTGTCCCTCTCTCCTCTGTCTCTTGGGGATGGAGTGAACGCCGGTTGTGCTGGCTTGTGGGGCGCTGTAGGTGGCCGGCGGACGTTTTTAGCACTGTGCTTTGAATTTCAATGAAAGGCTTGATGCCCTGGGCCGTTTTTCCGTCCTGTCCGTGCCTCATGTCAGCCCAGCGAAGTCACGTCCACCCTGCGCGGGCTCGGAGAGCAGTACCTGAGCAAAGATCTCTGCTGCCCAAAGTCAATCGGACCTATTCCGCACAGCGCTCAGACAACAGTCACTCGCCCCGTGGCATCCCCTGTATTTTGGTGCCTTTGATCAGTGGTCCTCAGTCATGTCTACACTGAAAAGTGATGTCATGTCATAGAGAAAGAAAAGGATTAGGATTCCTCCCTTCCCCACCCCGTCTGTACAGACAAGGAGTGTGGGCAGGCCACAGATGATCTCAGTTATCTCTTTTTTTGCCCTTTGTAGTGGAGCCCAGCCTCTGGATTTTACCTGCCTGGCTGGCAAAGCCCCTTCCCGTGGGGGTTAGCTCCCAGCACACATCCCGGCTTGTGGGGCTTTGCCCGCCCTATTGCTTGCTGGGGAAGAGTGCACTGGTGAGATGGTCCAGGAGAGATGAGCACAGATGGCCGCTCCCTTCCCACCCCCTATGGCCGTTCTGGTCACGGTGCCGGGCATCTGCTGAACGCGTGTGGCTCATTTCTACCTCTCACACTTTTAAAAATAGATCCTCGTCCCTCCCAAGATGTTGTTTACACGAGGGGCTTCATAACGGCTTCTAGAAGACACTGCAAAGGTAACTTCCAGGGGCAGGGGGCAAGGGCTGTACGGGGTCACTGGAAAGGCAAGGAGGCCAATGCCAGCTGGTGTGGGCCACTGTGGAGAGGAGGAACGTGAGTGTGCCCAAGTGCTAGCCACACCAGACCTTGGCCGGTGAGCACAGAAGGGATGCAGCAAGAGGAGATGTGGTGGGTGGGCCTAAGCCAGATGCAGTCTTTAGAGGGGGTGCCCCACACTGCTCCAGGTCACTGTAGAGGGGCGCGCTCGCCCTCCAGGGCACAGTAGTTAGGGGTGTTCTGTCACTTCCCAGCCAGAGTTTATAAGGTTTCCCCAGCCCAAGTCACAGCTTAGAGGCGTTCACCCTCCCCCCACTTTACAGCGTATGGGGTACCCCTTCCCCTCCAGGGTCACGGTTGACAGGGCTGCCCTCTCCGCTCCAGGGCTGCAGTTTGTACACAAAGTTGTATGGCTGGCTCAGAAATACAAGCCCATGGCAAGTGTGTGGTCTGCACGGGGCTCAGTGATCTCTGGGCGGGAGGCCTGGTTCGGTACACACCTACATCCTCAGGCTTTCTGTGCTGGCCCCCTCTTTCTCTGTGGCACAGAGAGTTGGGCTCCCAAATTCATCTTTCAAAGACCAGCAGCCCTGTTCCACACCCCCCATGATCACTGATCCTCCCCCTCGTAATTAGCCCCTCTACTCAGATATCTCCATACACCTCCCAGTGGGCTATTTGGGTTACCGACATCTGGCCAAAGCCTGTATGTCCTGTTAGCTAGGGACATATTATTCTCATTTTGGAGATGTACAAAATGAAGTTGCGAGAGTAAGGCCCAGATTCTCAAAGGCATCTAGGCCCCTAAATTCCAGTGAAATCAAGTGACTTTGGCCAAGGCCTCAGTTGCAGAGTCAAAATTAGAACGAAGGAGGTCCTTGCTTCAATTCAGGGTCCTGACCCCGTGCCAGCGCCTTGCAATGTATGCAGATAAACCCTACCAGTGTTGGTGGGAGTTAAATGGAACATCTCTATGTTGGAACCAAAAAACCCAACGGGGGGGATTAAACAATTGAACTTTTATAGGCCAGCCGCTCTCTTGTGTGTGCTCTGTTCTCTGCACCCTCATACTTCAGTCAGTTGCTAGTCATATTCTGGGGAGGATTAAGAAATCCCCTGGAATAGAGTCAAACAAACTGTAAAGCAGATTATGGAGTAATTCACTGAGTTGCTATAGTACAATGCAAGCAAGTGAAAGGGAGATCTGGCCCCATGCCATTATAATAACCCGTTACCATTACCCCCCTAGTGTTTTTCAGTAGCGGCCCAAGATGTTGCAGGGACAGTGCTGTTAGCTGTTGGGTTTGGGACCATTATCGTAGAACCCTGCAGCACTAGAGATGGGTGAAATCTTTCAGATGATTTTTTTTTTTTGCTGAGGAATGCAGATTTGGCAACATCAAAACATTTTGCAAATTCATCAACTTGTTTTGGCTGGAAAAAACCCTAACCAAAGCATTAAAAATAAAAAACCGATTTTTTTTTTATTTCAAACAAATGTTGCTTCTAAATTCCTTTCATGTAATGGAAAAAAAATTGAAAATGCTTGAAACTGAAACAAAACATTTCATTTTGAGTTGAAAGAGACCCCTCTCCACCCCCCTTTTTTTAAAACTTTTCATTTCTCTGAAACTTTTGAAATAGACTTCAAATACAATTTTTTTTCTTCCCTTTTTGGACTTGACAGTGAACTGACACATATGTTATTCACACAGCTCCATGCTGCATTTCATAGCTTCGTAGAAATGTAGGATTGGAAGGAACCTTGAGAGGTCCTCTAGTCCAGACCCCAATGCTGAGGCAAAATCAAGTATATCTAGTCCATCCCTCAAAGGTGTTTCTTTCTTTTATATAATGACTTCTGTTGAGGTAGAAGGTGTCTAGAGTGGGACAATTTAGTCATCCCTCAAACCACATGCATTATAATCTCCATTAATCTCCCAGTGTAAATTACAGTTGAGAGAATTTTGGGCGACCGCCTGGTAATTATAATTCATGGTATAGACAGAATTGTTAGCATTGGGACCAAACCAGCTTCTATCAGGAGCCACTGTAACAGTAAGACCAAGGCCTGAGCTACACCTCAAACTTAGATCAATCGAGCTACATTGCTCAGGGCTGTGAAAAATTTCCACACCCCCCTAACCCTAGCTGTAGAGGGAGCAAGGTTGATAAAAGAATTTTGTCAGTTTAGCTTCCACATCTCAGAGAGGTGGATTATCTACATCAGTGGGAAAAACCTGCTAGTCTTGATGTAGGAAGCATCTATTTTACAGTGCTGTAGCTGCGCCGCTGTATTGCAGGCACACCATGAGCTTTTCAAAGGAGTTTAAAGGAATTAGATGCCCAAATCCCATTAAACTGCTCTATTAGGGATTTATGTCTAGCCATTTCCTGGTGAGGGGAGATGAACTCTAGTCATAGCTGTGATAGATCTGTGCATATGAAGTTGCTGGGGTTTTTTTTAAGTGAATGAAAGATGGAAACCTTGCGTTGTGCTACTAAACACAACAGTATTTTTCCACTCGCCCCGCAGACTCTTCCTGTTTGGGATCTGGGGTAACATAATTACTCACTATCTGTATCGTGGTGGCTCCTCCAGGCCCCAGCAAAAGATCCAATCCCTGTTGTCCTGGGTGAAAATGATGAAAATATGGTTCCATTCTTCTTAACAGTCTAAGTATCAGAGAAGATGAGAGAGAGACAAGCACATGCCAGCGGGCTCTTTCCCGTACTTAGAAGTATTATAACAAAAACAACCACTAGAGGACGTCCAAAACTCTGAGGATGAAATTCACCCCTGTGCAGAGAGCCCGCCCAAGGCCCATGCAGAGAGACTGAAGGGTGGTGGTGGGGGTTAATGAGACTTGGCTGGGGTGAGGAGAGAAAGCAGCTGGTTCCAGACTGGGAATCAGGATCCCAGGAAATCCTCCCAGCTCCCAGGCCTGTTCCAGCCCCTCCAGGTTCCCTCCTCCGGCCTCTCCCAGATGTACCTTAGTTAAGATGGGAGCAGAGCCCACACAACGTTTGCATTGCAGGCTGCTAGTCCCCCCCTTAATTTGGCCCCTCCTTCCGCTTTCCCAGGCCCAGACACCGCATAAGTCTCACAGAAGATGTATGTTAAGGACTTATGTGGCACGTGGCTTTTTGCTCAGGGGCGTATCCCACCCTGTTGACACACATTTCCATTACAATATTTAGATACAACTAAACATTTCAGAAAACTGTGACCAGCCTTGAAAAAATTCCAAACCGAACTGATTATCTGATAGCCCTTAGATGGCTGAGGTACCCACGAGACATAGAGCCCGTCATATTTGGGATTTTTCTAAAATTGTGTATCTCATTCAATGCAAGGACTTAAAACTAGCATCGGGCAATCGTCAGGCGTTCCAAAGTGCACATCGGGCATTTATCTGAATGACACAAACCTATTGTTCCTGAAAAACTGCCCAGGAAAGCTCATGGAACAAGAAATGTCTACATTTGTTGTGGTCGTCATTGGGAAATGGACATGTAGCGTTAAAATTAAAACCAGTTTGCCAGGGAACGTCTGGACTGCAATCGTGGGATGCAATTGCAGCTTGAGGCAATGTATCTGAGTTCGCCTTAGTCTGGCTAGCTCAGGTACTGGAGCTGTGAAGCTGCAGCACTTTGGGCTATATGAACCTACCTGGAACCAGGGTAATCACTTCCAGGGCTAGTCCGAGCTGCTACGCCTTCATTGTTGTAGGCCCTGAGCCAGCCAGATTCAAGCTAACTTACGTATGTTGCTTGAGCTGCAATCACACCCCCATGAAGTGTTGTTAGATCCTTCGATCACAGGCCCTATGGGACAGGGACTTATGGGACAGGGACCTTATGGGACACCATCTTTGTGTTCTGTGTTTGTACAGCACCTAGCAGATGGCATCCTGGTCTGTGACTGCCATTCTGAGGCATTACCACAATACAAATAAATATTGGTCATAATTTTAACCGAACGTTATGCACCTCAGGAAAGCTTCAGAGTTAAAGATTTAAATTTACAATTCAGGACCAAGGGGCAAGTGGGTTCATATTTTATCCACAGCTGTTCACCCTTAATGGTGTTTTCACCTCATTCCCACATTATTTCCCTCTCAAAATTTCCCCGCAAAAGGCTGGGCATCTTTCCCATCCACAACGTTAATGTGCTGAAAGCAGTTTGAGCATTTGTAAAGGAAGCCAGTCTGGTTTATGGGCCTGGCCCAAAGGCTATTGCAAGTCAGAGGAAAGACTCCCCTTGATTACAGTAGGTTTTGGATCAGGCCCTATGAGAGAAGACCATTAGGTTATGCATGTGCTATCCAGAAGGTGTTAATCCAGCTGCGCCTGTAGTCCCATGATGCTTAGTAGCAGCTACTGTCACACTTGGTTACATCTTGTGCATTTGTTCTCTAATCGGTGCTAGATGTCTCAGGTTACAGCTGTACGGTGGCTGTAAAGAGACATGATACATGCACGATCACAATCATCAATCACCTGTTGAACAGGAAACCAGGCAACAGAGAAAATGGAGGTGGGCCATGGAGTAAAGTGTCCTGATAGGAATGCCACTGAGGTTTTAGCCTATGATAAAATCCATCTGATTTCCCAGCCCCACCAAAAAGGCCAAGGAAGTTGGGTTTTTTTCTAAACACATCTGAATGGATGAGTTGAGTCAAATCATCCCTGAAGTGCTAAAGCTAACGTGTGGCACTGCTACCGTGCCAGTTTCTAGAGCGGGCGGTGAGAAACGTGAGCTTTCATGGTCTGCTCTTTCTGTTTCTCGGGGCGGTTGGTCTGAAGCTCTGTTTTCTCTCTTTGGCCTGGCCACTCCGGTGATGTAACAATGAACGTGAGTGACTGATGAAACGCGGGTGAGACGCGCGTGACAGAGAACTGCATGCCATTCTATGCAGGAAGTGATGGCGTGGTCTATCCGGATCTTTGTGGCGACATGGGATTTCTTGAGTTTATTCAGATAAATAGAAATCATCCTAGTGTGTATGTGTCTGAATGAAAGGAGCAGTTTAGATGCAGATATTAATAGCCGTCATCTATTTATTTCCAATAATTGACAGTGGCTCACTCTTTTTAAATGTTCTGAGTATTTGCTTTCATGGGTAAAGTTCCTAAGAGTGGATCCTAAGATGATACAAATTGTGTCAGCTTCACCAAAGTCAATGGACAGTTAACACCAACTGAGGATCTGCTCCCTGAATTTGTTAGGCATGTGAAATGGATCTGGAATAGGATCTATTCTGGATCGTCAAAAAGTTTCTGTCTTGGGCAGCAATCACTCAATTGAGAGTAAACTTCTAAAGATCCAGCTTCAATTTGTGCAGCGATTGACCAGAGCTATTCCTAGCAATCAGGAATGTGTGCAACACACTGGCACAACCTTAGCTCCCTTACCTGCAGTAAACCACCAAATCTTCCCAAGGTAGACCTGCCATTAGAAAGACGCTCCAATCATAGAAGTCCGAGGTGGGAAAGGACTATATCTAGTTTATCTTCCTGCTCATGCAGGAGTGTTTCCTCCAGTGTGTTCTAGAACCAGGACCACAGACCCAAGCGCCCCTGAATTCTGATAAAGGTTGGCTCCAGATCTGAGCTTGGCATCTGGTGACATTATCATGTATGTTGGCCACATAAACCGATCGATGCGGGCCTGATTCAAAACCCTTTGACTGCAGCTAGCTTTGGATCAGGCTGTATCCTGGCACGTGTAGTTAGACGGGGCGATCTATCTAAAAAAGCGGTTACTCAAATTTCCAGCCTTGGTAAGGAATGTCACCCCCCCAATAAATGGAACCTTATGCATCATGCTGTGTGCCCATGTCTGTCCCCGCTCACCTAGTGACTGGGTTTTCAAGTTCAGTGCAGCACTGATTGGCAGCTGGATTCTGACTTTGTTTTTCTTTCTTTTCTCCTTTCTCTCGACCGCAACAGTGCCCTGGCTACCTATTCTGCTACGTGTACCAACGCTACCCCTGTCCAGGGTGTGAACATGGCCAACAGCATCGCCAACCTGAGACTGAAAGCAAAGGAATATAGTTTACAGAGGAACCAAGTGCCAACAGTCAATTAGAGATTGTCTCAAAGAAGGGGGGAAACAAAGTGACTCCTGTCCTGCTTAGCAGTTTGCTCAGGCTGAAAAAATAAACCCTGAACTGAATATTGGGGCAAAAGCAGGAGAAAAAATGAACTGCAGATTAGTTATGATGTTCCTCTTTCCTTGTGGGATAAAGCCACCACTTTGTGTCAGGTTTATTGCTTCTGCTCAGTATACTATGAGCTTCTTCAGTTAAGGACAGTCCCATCCTTTGTCATTTATTTTATACATGACTGCAAAAGACACCCTATCGATCCAGCCTTTGAACGCCTTCCCCTGACTGTGCTGAGGTTCAGCGCCGGGTCCCTCACCTCCTACGCCCCAGCTTGCTCTGGAAGAGGGAATTCTGAAAGCCCTCTCCCTTGTATCCGCATGAGATCGAAATATCCTTCCATCACACCAGACCACGGCTGTGGCCGCAGCATCGTTAGCGGTAGCCTCTGAGGAGGCTTTTAGAGCAACGTGGTGGGTTCCTCTAAGCCAGTTGCATGGAAAGTTCAGACTTTCATTCACAGCCACCTTGAAGTTAGAACGTATTCGCCGCTTTTTGATTGTTTCTGGCACCACCTCTTTGAAAAGCCAAAGAAGAGAAAATCTTTCTCAAGCCACAGAGCGTGTCTGTGTGGGGGAGATTGGTTCAGACTTTGCCTTACGCTTCTTTCTATGCCTTATGTTTTGTGCCACAGGTAAAAGGTGTCGTCCAAACGCATTTGTTTTATATATACTGTATATATTTATATATATAAGATATACATGCAAGCTTGGTTGTTGTTTTTTATTAAACAAAATAAAAATACATTGAAAATGTTCCAGGATGTGTGTGTTCTGGCCAAGTTCCTGCAGAGAGGGATACATTGGTTGATAGCAGGATGACTATGAGCCGCCAATGTGATATGGCTGTTAAAAAAGCAAATGCGGTTTTAGGTTGCATCAGACGAGGTATTTCCAGTAGGGAGAAGGAGGTGTTAGTGCCGTTATATACGGTGCTGGTGAGACCCCACCTGGAATATTGTGTGCAGTTCTGGTGTCCCATGTTTAAGAAGGATGAATTCAAACTGGAACAGGTTCAGAGACGGGCTACTAGGATGATTCGAGGAATGGAAAATCTGCCTTATGAAAGGAGACTCAAAGAACTTGGCTTGTTTAGCCTGGCCAAAAGAAGGCTCCGGGGGGATATGCTTGCTCTATATAAATATATCAGGGGGATTAACGTTAGGGAGGGAGAGGAATTGTTTAAGTTTAGTACTATTATAGGCACGAGGACGAATGGGTACAAATTGGATATTAGGAAATTTAGACTAGAAATTAGACGAAGGTTTCTAACCATTAGGGGAGTGAAGTTCTGGAACAGCCTTCCGAGGGAAGTAGTGGGGGCAAATGACTTATCTGGCTTTAAGACTAAGCTTGATAAGTATATGGAGGGGATGTTATGATGGGATAGTTTAATTTGAGCAATTGATTTGGATTATCGGCAGATAAGTGTGCTCAATGGTCTGTGGGAATGTTGATGGGATGGGAACTGAGTAACTGCAGAGAATTCCTTTTTGGGTGCTGACTGGTGAGTCTTGCCCGCATGCTCGGGGTTTAGCTGATCGCCATATTTGGGGTCGGGAAGGAATTTTCCTCCGGGGCGGATTGGCAGAGGCCCCGGAGGTTTTTCGCCTTCCTCTGCAGCGTGGGGCATGGGTCGCTTGCTGATGGATTCCCTGCAGTTTGAGGTCTTCAAATCTCACTTTTGAGGATTTCAATAACTCAGTCATGGGTTCGGGGTTGTTATAAATGTGTATGGGTAGGGTTTTGTGGCCTGCCTTGTGCAGGAGGTCAGACTAGATGATCATATTGGTCCCTTCTGACCTATGAGTCTATGAGTCTACATAGCGGCACGCCAGGGTCACTACCTAACTCCCATTTACGGTCCTACGCTCCCCTCGATCGTAATAGTAATGAATAGCTTAGAGAGAACATTTCATCTCCCAGGGGTCCAAGGCACATTACAAGTCTTTAGTCAGGATCCAGTTGGTTCAAAGCCAGAGGTCAATATTCAAGGCCAGGTCACTTCTTCCTTTGGGAAAACCTACCAGAAGAGGCCCTGGGGGAAGAAATACTGTAAGGTTCCCCTTTGCGGAGTAGGGTTTGCTTTTCCAGAGAAGTGAGCAATTTGGCCCTCCAGCTTTTGGGAAAATCCACTGAAGACACAAGACCATCCACGGTGAGGTGCTGTGCCGGGCGATAGAAGGGGTTCTCCCAGCATGGAGGGATTCCACACCGAGGTAAGACAGCTGGGGCCAGCAGCACTTTTTCCCCTGACACTCCTCCCCCTTGTGAGACTCGGGTAGAGACGAGATGCCTATCAGATCCCCATCTATGCCCCCCGCCCCCGGTGTGGGTCTAGAGAGGACAACGTTATGGCGCTGGCTTGGCGGGGAGCTGTGTGCCTGGAAGACATCCCCCATGTATACGTCCTAAGGGAAAGATAATCTGCTCGTGTTTTTACTGCTGCCGGTGGAAGTATGCCTGAATGAACACCTTGGGTCTGCTTCTGTCAGCCTTGCTCACCCCAGGTAGCACGGAAACAAAGCTACTGGGACGTTTGCTCATGCTGAGATGCACTTTACACCTTGAATTGCCCCATTCAAGGTGGCCCATTCAAGGTGGTACTCGACGGGGGTAAGCGTGGAAGAGGCTGGCCCTTGTGAGGCTGGCTGAACGGGCATGGAGGTGGTGATTTTGCAGACGTGAAGCATTTCCCATATGATGCCGTAGACCGCCACTTTGGCTGGAAGGAGGCAGCTGTCTGGCGATGGGCCCCACCATTCTAAAACCACGCCTGGCAGGAAGTGCGACGTGAATCCCACCGGCCATTTAAAATGAAAGTGAAATGGAAGGTGCAGCAGCATGCTAATTCGCATTTAGCCCAAGCAGTAGGCTTCACGCTTGCAAAAATCATATGATCCAAGGGCCAGATCCTCCACTGGTACAAACTGGTGTAGCTCCACCGACTGTGGGGCTGGGCGGATGTGCATAAGATGAGGAGCTTCTCCCCCCTCCTGCCCTGAAGCAGCCAGATTTTGGTTTTGCGTGTGATCAAAAAGATGGCGCCCCTGTGCGCTCTGGCACTGTGGCTTGGTGCGGTACTGAACCCAGGATTGAGCGTCTCCTGAGGTGTCGCCAACACCAGGGGGCAACTGTGCTGCCCAACCTCACAGGCCAGTCCATTTAGGGGTGCACATGCCCTGCAGAAAAGATAGACTCTCCTTCCCTCCCCCTGACTTGAGTAGAATTTGCCCTTCAGAACAGATCAACTTTTTAAGCAGACTGGCCTGTAGATGTTCCTCGGAGGCTGCCTCCTCTAGCTCTTTAGCTAACACGGCTTAGCTGCTAAGATCTAGCAGGCAAGGTTACGCGTGATTGCGGGTGTCTCTAAGAGCTCTGTGCAGGCACGAGGCTGTCAGAATGCGGTCAGCCATGGCCTAGTTTGCAACAATCCAATATTAAAAGACCTAACACATGCAAGCACAGGGTGGGGGATGAACTAGATGTCCTTTAAGAGGTTCCTTCCAGTCTAACATTTTTATGGATTATTCGTTTTAAGTCAATCTTTCGATTTTTGGAGGGGCTGACTCCTGATTTTTCGATTGCCTGGGGCTGACACTATTGTTCCACTACCAAAAGTGCTGGTTGGCTGGTGGCCCAGCAAGCGACTACTACTGGTCTTCGGTGGCAGAGCCCTCCGAGCTGCTGAAGGCAACACAGTGGGTCAAATGACTATGGATGGGCTACGCTCAACCTCTGTCTGCCGTTACCATCAGTGGATGATAGTGCAAACAGAGAGCAATTTAAAGGAAAAATGTTAGCGTAGACACAACTAGTGGTACTTAGATATGTGCCGGGACAAAGAGACGCTTTCCAGCACCAGCCGACGGAGAAATGCTTGAAGAGGATAGGAATACATTTACAAGGAAGTGTAACCATTGGAAAGCATTTAAGGCTAGCGCCATTTCTCTTAGGTGCATTGTGTTGTCTAGCAGGACCGTTAGCACCACACCAGCCTGCCTCTCAAGACAGTTGTAAATTGATTTAAAAAGCATGGGTTGGGACAGTAGTTTAGAGATTGAGAGGAAGTGGTTGACAGGAGAAGTAAATGGGGCCTTCTCTGGGGGAAGGGGAGATACCAGCAGGTGGGTGGGAGAGCCCACTGGAGTTTGGGGCGGTATCGGGAAGGGGAGGAACCAGCAGGTGGGAGGGAAGATAATGGGACAGGGGGAGAGAATTCATCAGTGGGCACCATGGCCATACGGGCATGGGAAACAATTACCTAGATGGGGGGGAGACAAAAGCACTTAGCAAGTAGATTAAAAGAGGAGGGCATGGTGGAAGGCACGCAGGCTTGCCTGCCTAACACACCTACCTCATTCCCAGGGAGTGATCTTGTTAGAAAGGGTGAAGAGGGGATGATTCATTGCCGCAGCTGTTTTCTTAAGCACCTGTTATAAAGGCAGGGATCGCAGGGCAGGCCAGACCAGGCCTTTCTTCTTGGGATTATTTTTTGCTGGGGAAGTTTCCGTGTTAATAATCCAAGAGGATTAACAGCTTGTTGGAATTTACTGGGTTTTGGTTTTATTAACTCCGAGCCAGAAGGGCTGGATCCACCTGGCACAGACGTGCAAATGGATAGCATTATTTTGAAGCAAAATGCAACACAATCAAAACCCACAGCTGACAAAGAGAGAGAGAGAGAGACAGACAGACAGAAACCTCTTCTCTTAACTGACCCTAAAGATGAATTCTTTTCTGTACTCTCTTTCTTGGTTTGAATAAAATGATTCCCAAAAATGTGAGCCAAAATGTTGTGAACCTTGAAAAAGTTAGGGTAACGTATTTTTAGTTTCTTACATTTTCAGTTGTCTCTGTGGTTTAAGCCTACCTGACCTTCTCCCCGTGAGAATTAGCCATTTACTCCTTTGTAGATGAAAAGCTAGTACTAAATGCAATGATTACCATGCCAAAAGAAGGGGAGTACTGCAAACTGAACTCAGAAAATGGCTAAGTTGATGCTGAGTCTAAAGATTTAGGAATGTCTTGGAATAAGCCTCAGAAATGCATCCAAATGTTTGGATATTTATGCGAAGCAAATTATGCATTTTGACAGTGGCTCATCTTTGCCTCTGTCTTTTACTACTAGATTGAATTTCTTTTTGTCTGTCTGTGTGTGTCTCTCTCAGGAATAGTGCTATTTGGAATATAGACTTTCCACCCCACTGGAAATTTGGTTTTGTCCTGAAATGAGACAAAAAAGGTCAAAACATTGAAAATGTTCGCAGTATGAGAAAAAATTGCAAAATAGTTCTGTTTAAAAATAGCAAAAAGAAAAAGGTTGTCATTTTTGATTGAAATGAAACCTTTAGAAATGTAGATTTAAACTAAATGTTTCGTATGAAGTGTTGTTGTAGCTGCGTTGGTTCCAGGATACTAGAGAGACAAGATGGGGGTGGTAATGTCTTTTATTGGACCAACTTCTATTGGTGAACAAGCCAAGCTTTTGAGCTCTTCTTTAGCTCCTTGGAAACTTGTCTCTTTCATCAACAGAAGCTAGCCCAATGAAAGATATCGCATCTCCTTTCTGGTCCCTCATTTGAAATGTTGATAAGTTTGATATTTTCAAACTGTCAATTCAAAGGGCAACATTTTATAATTTCTGTTTGTGTTTATCATTTTACCATTGAAAAATCAGATTTTGTTTTTGTCAAAAATCAATCTTTTCCTGCGAAAAATATCAGTTTTGATGACGCTCCCTCACTTGTCAGGAAAGCTTTTTGGTCAAAAATGTTTTAACCAGCTCTACACAGAGCATGATTTATAAAGCACTTTCTTTTACATTCATCATTTTCCTCTCCTAGTCTGGGGTTTTCAAAGGAGCCCATGGGAGTTAGGTGTTCAAACTGATTGGCTTTGAGTTGGTGTCTAACTCCGCTAGGTGACTTTGAAAAAGCCTTAGCTCAAAAAAATCACGCGTGGAAAGACAAGTTCAATGCCAGTGAGAAGCTTTCAGTAAGTACATAGTTAATCTGGTGGTGTAACATTTTCTCAGGTTTACAGAGGAATAAATCCAGACCTTTAACTCCAGCCTTAACAGGCGTCAGATTTGTTTTCAATGGGAACGCTTTAATGTGAACCACATGTGCACATGTACACTGAGGCAATAATAAGAGGTTTCTTGATTATGAGGTCTCCACCCAGTACAAGAATCCGACAGGCCTGGAAATACTATAAAGAGACTTGCAATTAATCTAATAAAAACTGAAGCCTTCCCCGTGGCAATGTATTCTGATTATACAAACAAAAACGACATAGCGTCATGTGCAAAGGGAGTCGCAACACAAAGGAGAGATGCTACACAACAGCCCTGAACGGCACTTCTGTCCTAAGATGAGGCCTTTCAACAAGCACGTTCATCTGTCCACATTCAAAGACCCAACCTGGTTTTCCCCGAAATAGGGAGTGGGAAGAGAGGGGCCCTTTCTGAACACTACCTCTGACCACCCCCCCTTCATGCACCAGGAAGCCAGAAGACGACACCAAAATGTAACTCTCCAAGGGGGAAGCAGGCGATGTACGTGGCCTGGTGGGGCTGGAGTCAGACTCGGAGAAGATCACGTGCACGGAGCTCTGTGTGTGTGTGTGTGTGTGCGCGTGTGTGCGTGCGTGTCTGTGTGATATGTCGGCTCTGATCTGGATGTGTGGATGTAAGGCCACTCCTGCTGCTGGCCCCATCTTAAGACTGGAAATGCAGAGGCCTGGGAAAAAATGATAGAAAAATGGGATCATAACCATGCCAAACTCAGAGGAGGTTTGGAGGTTGCGCTGAGGTTTGGGACGGTTGTTGGTTTTTGTAACCCAAAGTGCCTGGCCTGCATCCCAACCCTCTACATTGACTCAGTGCTGGTGGGAAAGGGTAACGCTCTTGAACCAGCCCTAAAGTAGCTATAAAGTTATATTATCTTAGGAAAACACTAAGCAAACATGCCCAATATATCTTGACAGTTGGACTTAGCATGCCGGCTGTTGAACAAAGGCAGCAGATTTCCCTGTCATATCATTGGTGACTGAGCAAGACAGCGCTATCGTGGGCCATGAAAGAGGCTTCTGCCTGGGTCTGGGTTTCAGAAGGAGGTTTTTCTTCAACTCCAGCAGCATTTGAAGCCAGGTTCAGGCATACGGTTCCACGGCCAAGGTCAGGGGCTTTGTCTCGAGGGCTCAGTTATTGGGAGTCATGTCAAGAATGGAGCACTCGACGTTACAACGTCGTTCCTAAATACACGCTCAAGCGGTCACATTTCCCCTTAGCCCTTCGATTTTTAGGCAAAATTTTCCAATGTGCCCGAGTGTCTTAGGTGCTCAAGTTCCACTGGGCTCCAAAAATGATAGGGAGGTCATTTGGCTAAACCAGACGTTCGGCGGTGGAGGTAAGGCAGAAGTTGGTGGAGAACAAAGGAAGACCAGAGGCCGGAAGCCCTGGTAACTGCTGTTCAATGGACAGCAGGGAGAGACTTGGAGGAGCCTGGGGATTGCTGAGCAAAGACCGGTTCTCAAGGGGGAGGGGGCTGGGCCGGCCTTGAACTCATCTGTGTTCGTTTTGGACTTGGACACCTGGAAGGGTTGGACATTTTCTTTAACAACGTGGGTGGAGAGTCATCCCTGCAGCAGGTCCCTGCCGCTCCCAGACCAGGTTGGGAGAGCCAGCATGAGGGAGGGGGAAATGGCTGACGCTAGACCAGGTAGAAGGCGCTGCTGCAGGGTCCTAAGGGCACGTCTATAGTGGAATAAAAGACTCTCGGCTGGCCTGGGTCAGCTGGCTTGTGCTCAGGCTGTGTAGACATTCAGGCTTGGGCTGGAGCCCTGGTTCTGAAATCCCACGAGGGGGGGAGGGTCTCAGAGCCCAGGCTCCAGCAAGTTTTAGTCCTGCAGCCTGAGCCACACAAATCCAAGAACGGTGACTCTGAGACTCGGTGCGGCGGGTTTATTGTTGCAGTGTAAATGCACCCAAGGCGTCTACATGGCTTTTGTGGATAGGCCTTCGGCTGCTTTTGGAAATTCGAGCCTTTCCCAGTTTTATTCTGATTGTCGGCAGCTTCGCTTCATTTCCAACCCCACTTATTCTTTCACCATTCCCAGTTGGCTCTTTCACTCTTCTCTGCTCTGGTTCTCTTCCTCATTTCTTTCTTTTCCCTCCCTATTTTGATCACCTTCATAGTGTGACAAGGGACAGTGGACAACTGTTGCCAAAGCTAATTCGTTACTGTCTCTCTGGACAGCTTGGATTTCACAGCACTAGTCAGGTAGGTGGATTTAATGTGTGTGTGTGTGTGGACACTGGTGAAAGGTGATGACCTATTTGATCTCAGTTTTGACAGACATGGCCTCTGAAGGAAACCGCACCCATGGACAATAAGGCCCATCCCCCTCCAGAGGGGAGGGGTCAAAAAAGAACCTGGGTCAGCGGAACATGGGGAACTAATCCAAAAGTGCATGGGCTGAGGCTGGAGGGATAATAAAAGGGAGCCAGTGAGAGACATTGAGTATAAATCCCTAGACAACAATCACTGCTCCAAGAAGATATCCAGGGAGTCAGTGGAACTCTGCCTGTATGTGTGCATGAACTAGGGCAGGGAAGACAGTCCCAAAGTTGCAGGGTGAAAGGTGCCAGACTGATGCCCTCTATTTTTCCCTTGGCCAGGTACAGCGGGAGAAGCAGTACAAGCTTCCCCCCTCATTGCTCAGCCAACGAGCCTCCACTTGGCCCTTCTGCCTGGCAGTATGCAGCACCTTGTGCTGAAAGAAAGCAGGCCTCTGAGTGCTGGAAACAGAAATCCCCCCCGCCCCCCCCGTTCCAATGCTATGAGGATGCCAGTGGGCAGCATTCGAGCGTCACCTCTCTGCCCTGGTGCTGCAAATTAGCCCTGAAAGGATGTGAATGATGCACGTGAGGAAGGTGTTGATAATAAGATGATGAGCTGCTTGAACTTCAGAGACCTCTGGAACAATCCATGCTAGTCACCCTTGCCACTCTTCAAGGGCCCCTTCACGACTTGGGCCAAGAACTGACCCTCCGTCTGCATGGAACAGCAACTGCGGAGCATGGATGCAAGACTGGAAATGCAGGAAAAGGAGCATATCCAGAGTCTCCTGCTCCATGGTATGTGACGTCTTTGACTATCCAGATACGCAGGTCAAATCCCTTTCATAGCTCATCAGCTTATCTTTGTCCCCTGTTGCCAGCACCATGGCCTGGTCTGCACACACACGTTGCAGTGATGTAGCTCTCCTTATTTCAGAGGGGCAGACCTGCGTCTACACACACACATGCATCTGTCTCCCTTTGCCATTAACTTGATATCGTTACCTTGCTTTTAGTATTGGGGCATGTAGCAAGGCGCTGTGGCCTTTCTCGGAGCCTGGGTCTGAGGAAGGGTCGCGACGCCCCTACTGGACAGAACCAGGCCCTGCAGGCCAAGCCTCCCAGAAGCAGAGGGGCGGAGCCAGCACCAAGGAGGGAGGTATAAAAGGCTGGCCCAGCTGCTCAGTTAAGGGGAAGCTGCTGCTGGAGGTAGATGTGTCTTCCCAGAGGCTGCAGTCCAGGCCTGACCCAGGCTCTGTGGCTGTTTGGAACAACTGCTTGCTGACCGGAGCCTCCAAAGCCTGCCCAGACTGCCCGCCCGAGTGACTGGACCCAAGCCCACGGGGTGGGAGAAACCTCCTGAGGCTGGCTTTGACCTGGAGGAGCTGCCTGATGCCGGGGACCCACTGGAGCTGCCTGAGTCCTGTATACCAGAGTAATCCCTGGGACCTGGAGGAGCTGCCCTCCATGGATGACCCAGAGGAGCTTACGGGCCTGCCACCAGTCAGTGGTGAGGGACTCGCCGGACATCCACTTGCCATCTACCCCAGTGACCCAGAGGGAGACCCCTGGATGCAGGTACCCGGGGATTGGGTGGGAAGAAGTAGCCCAGGGACAGGCGACTGGAGAGTGGCTGAGTGTGGCTAAACCAGTCAGCGCGTTGCAGCTGGGGACCTGCGACTCAGTGGCAAACCACCTTGCCACTGATAGGGCCCTGGGCTGGGATGCAGGGGAGTTGGGTGCGTCCCCTCCCTCCTTCCCTAACCAACCCAGGAGTGCTTGGGTTCCTCTGAGCACCACCAGAGGTTCCCGAGCTTTAGTAGCCCCGCCTACCGATAAGACCGGGGGCTTTAGACTACGTTGTTTGCCCCACCTATTGGAAGGCTGGGGCTATAGACTGCTTTGCCTGCCCTGCCCACTTGAGGGCCGGGGGCAACAGACTGTGTATCAGACCCACCTGGCTTGAGGGCTGGGGTCTGTCAACTGTGTACCTTGCCTGCCCACTTGAGGGTTGAGTGCAACAGACTGCTTTCCAGCCCCCCCTGCATGAGGGTCAGGGGAAATAGGCTACTTGCTGCCCTGCCTGTTGGAAGGCGGGGGTCGTGGACGCTTACCAGCCCTGCCCTACGTGAGGGCCAGGGGGCTACAGACTGCCAGGGAAGCCTGCCCCGCCTGGGGACCAGGACAACAGACTGAATTCGGGGACTCATTCCTCGAGACAAA
Organism: Mesoclemmys tuberculata; assembly: GCA_007922155.1. Taxonomy (NCBI): domain Eukaryota; kingdom Metazoa; phylum Chordata; order Testudines; family Chelidae; genus Mesoclemmys; species Mesoclemmys tuberculata. The sequence goes on from ML675646.1 coordinate 7,422,904, forward strand.
GGCGCTGTGGCCTTCCTCGGAGCCTGGGCCCAAGGAAGGGTCACGATGCCCCTGGCTGGACCGTGCCACTTGCCTACAGGGCAGCTCTGCAGTGGTGCGAGTTCAACCAATGGCATGGCAATGTAGGAGCTTTCCGTTTCCGATGTAGCCATGCCAGCGCAAGTAGTTCTGCTGCTGCTGTCCCATGCTGCCCTGGTCAGTGAAGAATTGCCCCGACTGCAGAACTCCATTGCCCAGGAGTCAGCTTGGTGGGCAGTCGCCCCTGGCTTTAAGAGCTTTTGTCAACACCTGCCAACCCCATTTACAAGCCACCAGCATAGAAAGCAAACGCTAAGCCTTAGATAGCATTTGGTATTGCCCAAAGCTAGCGTAATGCCTTGTGTATCTTCCTGGACCTGAAGGAAGTCAGGGCTTTCCTTGGGCTGTGTCTTTCCCTGTGTCTCTTTAGTGCCTGGTGCGTTGTCCCTGTCTCACTTGGTATCTTCACTTGAGCTTACTGGTTGGTTAGAATCTTAGATGCTTGACTAGCCCAATTATCATAGGATCTGAGCACCTCACAATCTTTAGTGTCTTTAGCCTCACAACACTCCTGTGAGGTAGGGCACTGCTGTCTTCCCCATTGCACAGGTGGGGGAACTGTGGCACAGGGAAACTAGGGGATGTCTATGTCCTAGACTAGCACCTTAACCCTGGAACCGTCCTTCCTCTCTGGAGGTGCCCTGAATTTGTCTGTCCTGTCACTAGCAAGCAGAGAAGTTTGCATCAACTGGTATTTTTTTCCCAGGGGCTGTGATTCCTAAAGCATTCAGCTCACACTTCCCACAGGAACGTATAAAACAGGACAGTTTTGTTTCTCCAGTGAGAGAGACTGGAGTGTGAGAAAGGCATGTTTGAATAGGGTGAATGGATAGGCTGGATTGCAGGCACAGCCCTTCATCGGGTCCCGCTCTGGAATGCATTGGAAGAGCACATTTGTGTGGGACGCTGGAGAAAGCCATGCATCCTAGAGCCCATATATGGAATTCAGACCCTTCACGCGCTCTGATTTCCATGCCAGTGCCCGCTGGCATGCTGATGTGAGAGGAGTTTGAGTCCGGGTTAGATGGTGCTGTTGTCCTTGGATTTCCTTATACAGGCACTATGTGAGTTAGACACATCACACCCTCTCATCCCTAATTAGTGGGCCATAGTCTGCCCTCAGTTACACCTCTACAGCCTCATTCGCCTCAAAGGCAGATTTTGTTGCACTGTTTGCTTTCATGAGGCATGTTTTTTTTTCAGTGGCCTTGTAACCTGTCAGTCTCCTGAGAGAGACCCATTCTCAGGGCTTACTTTGGTGCTTCAGCAGCTGAACAGAAAAATAGTAAGAAGAAAAATCAGTTGAGTTCAAACAAAAGCTGCATTTTTTTGGTACTTAAAGATGTGGCGTTAAAGATGATGAGAAACTATGGTAATGGGGACTATATACATTCCTAAAATAGCTTCTGACCAAAATATTATGTTCAACCAAAACATCTTTGGCTTTTCATTTTGGGTCCTTTTTGAGTGTTCCCCCTTGTAGTAGAAAGGGAGGGCCTGAGGCCTAGTGTAACGGGCCTACATGCAAGATCTGAGGCCTGAACTAAAGTCAGGCTTTAGGAAACCGCAACTTCTTGCCTGCTTACAAGTTCACTGACTGGTATAGGAACTTGGCAGAAACACAGCAGCATTGTTAACACATTGGCATTTTTAAGACGCAGTGGCAGAAATACAGTATTGTTAAAGTACTAGCATGCAAAAACTCTCCCGATACATGGTAACTGCAGAAATATAATCCTGGAGACAGTTCAGGTACTCCCCAAACACCAGTACAATACAGGGTGGTAGTACAAACTGGCCCCAAGATGCAGTGGTGGATGAACACGATCATAAAAGAAACCCCGACCTTAAAATAGGGACAGGAGGATGGATTAAGATGTTATGCTTGATTTGGAGGCAAGGAACAATAACCCATATCAAAAATGCATTGTGAAACTCCTTTATATCAGGGAATAAGAAGAGGATTCCAGCAGGGACATCTTTGCCCAGTCTAGGGGATAACAGAAACTCCCACTGTTAACTGAGCTGGTCCATTGTAATGAGCATACATGTCCTAATGTACCTATAACTCCTATGGGATGCTAGCACCATGCTTCGCTTACAATAAACCTGGCCGAGTGCCTTCGCCATCGAACCGAGTCTGTGGTTATTCACAGGCAGAGCTAATGAGAGCTGCCGATTCAGCTAGCTGCAGAAGCTGAGATGGCACCAAGAGAGGAACTCACACCAGCATACACACCTGATTGACAACACCCTGTTTTAAAATTAGCTACCTTTTGGAATGGAATGCCTTTCCAAAACAAAAGGTCAAAATATTTCATTTTGAAATGGCTGAAGCAAACTGCTTTGACTTTATCACACACAGAAAAAAAAAGCAGCAATTTTTTTTTTTGGCCAAAACTATTTGTTGAATTTGTGAATCAATTCAGTACCCCGAAAAATGCATTTTCCAGCAAATGCCCTATTTGCCCAAAAAAGGAAAAAGTGCACCCACCTCTATGATAAATAGCTAGCACCCAAGCCACATAATCGAAAACCACCCTTAAACACAGCATGCATTCTGCATGGGGCAATGAACTCTTCAGACCTTTAGGTTTTATATAAGTGTTAAAACCCAATTTCCTCCCTAAGCTCTGAAGCTGAATTCCCAGAGTGAGCAGATCTTCTGGGCCAGGTGTTTGGAAGCGACCATTTTCCTTGGGGTGAGGAGGGGGGAAAGGAATTCTTCAAATCACTTTAATTTTTTCACATTTATTAAAGGTTTCTTTTGCCCTCGAGCATTCACTGACGGCTGCATCTTCTAACACATCTCTTCTTAGTCACGCATTCCATATTTGCCGTACAGAGATCTTGTGCATTCCTCTCCACAGATTCTGGATGTTCAGCAAGTGCAGTGGTGTCATCTGCAAATCTCATATTAAATAGGAACAATAGCAGAAGAATGTAAAAATGTCCCCCTTTTGTGAATCCAGAATATAGTTATTTTGTACCAATATGTGGCTAATTATAGAGATAGCTATGAACTATCAAATACATTCAAGATCTGGGATATCAGCTCTGACCCTCAAAGGACCATTCTTGAAAACACTCAAGGGGACAACTTGAGTGCTAAACTTATGCATGTGTTTGCAAGATCAGGGTGCAAGCAGGGTTAGGTCGGGTCACTGTTTAGACAGAAGACGTGTAGGCAAAATCTGTGGGATAGCAGAGAGTACTGTTGATAATGCAATAGGTGGCCACTGAAGTCAAAGTCAAAGGTCCTACTGATTTCAATTTACAAGGCCAGTGTCCCTATATGGTTGTAGGGGGCCTTGTGTTGTTGGCGTTAATATTATATCCATGGGAGGAGGAGGGGAAATGGCAACCAAATTTCTCTAGGAGCTCGTGTTATTTTTTTGCAAGATTGGGGTTATTATTTCCAATGGCTTGGCCAAATTCTATTTTCTGTCTGACTATAATCCCTCAGCTGTTTCAAACTGATCCAATGTTTTTCTTCACTTCCTGCCCTAGCCTGTAATATAGTGTTGCCGAATGCTGTCTGACAGCTGCTGCTTTCCATCCCAGAGGTGGTTTCATGTCAGTGGTGGGTGAAGCAATCCTTTGGAATGATAAAAAAAGTATTACGATTATGTTTCAGGACACTATATAGTGCAAGCGTTGTGGGTTTTTAGGGCCAGGAGGGATCATTAGCTTTAACCAGACCTAGAAATGGGAATCGATTTAGTCTAGTTAGTAAAGAATGAAAAGAACTAAAAGCAACAGTCGGTAAGAGCTTCTTTGTCTGGACCAAGCAAATTAAAAGCCAAGAAGACAAGTGGTATTGAACACAGCATACCTAAATCTTTTTCCCAACCCTTATCTATTTCTAAGACACCACTCCGCAAAGCACTGTACAAGATTAAGACTCACTAACAAAAACGTTGTGTGAATTTTTTGAGTGTGTGGGGTTTGTTGATATTCCAATGGCCTGTAGAAACTCCAGCAGAGGTGTGGGCCCCATTGTGCTCAGCGCTGTACAAACACATAGTGAGAGACAGGCCATGTCCCAAAAAGCTAAATCTAAGTAGACAAGCCAGGCAGAGGGTGAGATTACTGGCATCTTCATTTCACAGAGGGGAATCGGAGGGACAGTGAGCTGAATGGTTTGCACAAACTCATTCAGGAAGTTTGTGGTAAATCCATTATTTCAACCTTCAACTCTTGAGTCTGATGGCATGTCGTCATTGAACGCTAAACCCGGGTTTTAACCCAAACCAGCCTATCGTCCTCACAGAAGGCCTTTAAGCCAGGGTTAGCTGGCTAAAGCCCAGCCTCTCCTTAACTGGGGCTGGAACCACCCACTTTGCAGTGAAATCACTCAAGTGCTGGTAGTCCTCCAGTGCCTTCCCACAAGTCCCCTCAAAGGACAGACAAGTTCCCTTACAATTGACCAGGAAAGAATCCTAGAGCATCTCATCCCAAAGAACCATGGGATGTGCCCCCAGACACACATAGGCAAATGCAGAAAGAGTGAGGACATGGTAACAAAGGTAGGGCTTTGCTCTGGTAATGTTCAGAGCCAGGCTAAACTAACTCAGGGGCTGGGCACCCAGGTTAGTGGTGCATTGATGACAGAACCTTAGTCTGGCACTTTAACTGCAAGACCATCCCTCCTCCCATTACAGAGAGGATGTTGACAAATTGGAGAGAGTCCAGTGGAGGGCAATGAAAATGATTAAGGGGCTGGGGCACAAGACTCACGCGAAGAGGCTGAGGGAACTAGGCTTGTTTAGTCTGCAGAAGAGAAGAATACGGGAGGATTTGATAGTAGCCTTCAACTACCTGAAGAGGGATTCCAAAGAGGATGGAACTTAGGCTGTTCTCACTGGTGGCATATGACAGAACAAGGAGCAATGGTCTCAAGTTGCAGTGGGGGAGGTCTAGCTTGGATATTAGGAAAATCTTTTTCCCTAGGAGGGTGGTGAAGCTCTGGAATGGGTTACCTAGGGAGGTGGTGGAATCTCCATCCTTTAGAAGTTTTTAAGGTGCGGCTTGATAATGCCCTGGCTGGGATGGCTTAGTTGGGATTTGAGCAGAGGGTTGGACTGGATGACCTCCTGAGGTCCCTTCCACCCCTAATCTTCTAGGATGCTATGATTCTTGCAGTAAGGCTGGTGTTGGTTGCGTGCTGACGCCATCACTGGAGATGTCTTTCTCAAAACAAGTTAGCTTGCCTTTGGACTGAAATCTAGTCAGGCTAAGGGTCAGGCTGATTCATTCTAGCAGAAGCTGAAGTCACGCCACTGCAGCTGTGCTACCCCGAATGGCTCATTTTCTGAACATGGGTCATTCCAGATGCAGTGCCCCTGTAGAGGATAGCTATGCTGGAGGTTCGTGGCCAGTGAGGCACTTTCTGAGAGAGCTGGCTCTACATCTACCAAAGGTTTTCCTACTTTGAGGTGATAGAACTGATTAACTTCTGAAATGAAGAGGGAACCTGAAGAATTTGCAGAGTCCAGAGATGTTGTGTTCACACTCTTACCTGTAGTACCAACCTCCACCTGTTTCTCATTATTTCATTCATCCTTAGAGTGAGATGGCCGCAGAAGTCCAACATGGGCAGATGACAAGTTCCTCACCAGACAGGAGGGCATGTTGTTTCCCTGACCAGTTGAAAGTGGAAGGATTCCAGAGCAGGGCAGAAAACTGAATTTCTGTCCAGTGGGAGATTCCGGGATTTCAGAGTTGGCTTGAAAAAAAGCCAAAACATCAGAATCTTCTGTGAAATGACGTGAGTAGTAGCTATGTTTATTTTCGTAAGACAATAAGGAAATCAATGGATAAAATACTTTACCTGTTAAGTTCAAGTGGCTCGTGTGTGTGCATCAAGGAATGTTACAATTTAAAAGAATCTATGCATTATTTTTTTAAATAAAAAGAGAGGTAGACTTCACAGAAGGCACATAGTCACATACACTCAAGATTCACATAATAATAATTTTTTTATGATTATCATAACACCGCAACCTTAATTCCAGCCCGGTGCAGAGGAAAGGTCCTGGGGGTGTGGGGAGGATTGATATAAGCCTGTCCTGCATTCACCCCATATTGGTGGCTCCTGTCCTGCAGGGCTGTGCCCGGGCCTCTGCTCTGGATATTGTGATGGGGTAACAGTGCCACTCAGATTTGGCCCAGCCACCCCTCCTTCATGATGGAGTGGCACTGTGATGCCATGTGTCAGGTCGCAACTCAGGGATCCAAGCCCTGCCCCAAGGGACAAGAACTGCTGTGGCATGGAGCAGGTTTGCTCTTCAATTTCTCTCCTTCTGGCCTCCCCTCTGCACCTGGGCTGTGCCTGATCTACAATCTTCCCATGACTTACTAGTGGGTCGTGATCTGCTGTTTGGGAAACACTGTTCTGGGACTCCACAGCCTCATCTGGTCCTTCAGCTTGTAATTTGGTGTTGCCAGCTCTCCTGTTTTTATCATGACTCTTGCGATGGTCTTCTTTAAAGTCCCAGCTCCCGGAGTCAGTTGATTATATCAGCCTCAGCTTTTGTTTTCCAAAGAAATTGAGTTTCAAGGCCTCATGGTTGTGAAGAGAAGTGTGAAAATGTGACCCCGAGAGAATCAGAAACACGGACGCAAATCAAAAGAATACCGCCAAGGACTATTTTCTTGAACTCTCAGGATTTTTAAACCAATTTTATGATTTTGGGGTGTGGGAAGGGAACACTGACTCATGACGTTTGAACGCTTGGGGGCTGGCAACACTATCTCCGCTTTAAACCTTGTAACAGAGTATGTCCTTGTATATAGACTTTATTACGCACAAATCTGAGGCATAACTCCCTCCCTCCGTCCACTCCCTGCCACCCCAGGCTGGCAAACCTGCTGCTTTATATGGGAACCATGGTTTTCACTCTCTTCTCTTGCCAGAGAGATTTTCCGTCTCCAAATACAGCAGCTTCAAATAGAAAAAGAATCTGTCTTTAATTTTCCTGGGTCTTTTTTTTTTCTTCTTTTTTTTGCTTTTTTTTAAAGCAACCAATTGACCCATTTCCAAAGCTTCGGAGGAGAAGCAGCTGCTGATTGGGAGCACGGTGGTTCTGCCTGAGGTTTATTGTTTTAATCATGGCGTAAGCAAAAGTGACAGCCCAAAGATGAACTACCCGTTGAAAGGTGATCATAACTCTGAGCGCCTCCACTTAGCTTAATGCCTATTAAGAATGTATTTTTGTTGGACTCGAAGGAACATGATTTCAGTCCAGTCCTTGCTCATTCACTGCTAAACGCATTGTTGACAGCGTTAACACGATTGGGTTTTTAATTTTGCCAGTGCTACTCTAGTAACCGCCTGGAATCCCCTTTGGCACATCTCATGTACCCCTTGAGTACTCCTGAAATGGGAGTGAGTGGAGATAGATGGTGTTTAGAGACTTGTGGCACACTGCATGACTTCTGCTCTTTAGAGACAGGGCTGCCAGGTCCGGGCTCCAACATACTAGTCAGGCTGCATGGAGACGCGTGCAGGGTTCTGCTTGTTCCAGTGGTGAATGGAGGGCTTTGACACCACTGGGCTAATGTGCAGGAGACCTGCAGGTCAATTTCTGGCTCTTCCAGTGAGTCCCTGCATACCTGGGGCAAATGTCATATGGACTAGTCCTGCGGCGTTCTCTGGCCCTAAGCCGGCAAAGCACAGGTGTAACTTTAAGCACATGAATAATTACATCCCAGTAGAAAGAACTGCTTGTGAGCATCAGTGCTTTACTGGATTGGGTCCTGCGTTTCTTGCTTGATCTCAGACCTAGATCTCTCCAGGCTTCAGTTTCCCATCTGTCTAGCAGGGCTAATAACCCTTCCTTTACCTGTCTAGTTTACTTAGACTGTAAGTTCTCCAGAGAAGGGACTGTCTCTTACTGTGTGTGCACCGCACCTAGCACAACAGGGCCTGCAGCTCACTGCTACTGTAACATCAGGAACAATGAGAAGAAGCCTATTCCTAGTCCTACTGTCCCATGGCTTTTCTGCAGTGTGCAGTCAATGTCATGTTTTCCATCTTTCTGTAGTTTTGTTTTGCATTTCAGTTTTGATCTCGGGTCACTTGATGCATTGCTATTGACAGTCACAGACACAAGAGAAGAAGATGCAATTAGGACGACTACTGACATAAAACATAATTAGACTGACAAGGTGGGGGAAGTAATACCTTTTATTGAACCAACTTCTGTGGGTGAGAGAGACGTGCTTTTGAGCTACCCAGAGCTCTTCTTCAAGTCTATGTAAGCTCAGAAATTTGTCTCGTTCACCAAAAGAAACTGGTCCAATGAAAGTTATTACCTCCTCCCCCTTGTCTCTCTAATATCCTGGGACCGACATGGTTACAACATAATTTTAGATCATCAATAATGGATCTAGAACATTGAGAATGGCACTCAGGGAACAGATTCAGTCAGAGAAGACAGATAACAAGGAGAATCAGCTCACAAGTTTCACTGCAACTCAGTGATGACATAGCATAACACAGAGCTTCCTTCATACCTGAATAACCAGTTATGTTTTTGCAAACCCATCCTTGTCAATTAAAGAGTTGAATGTAATAAGTTGCTCCAGCCTGTTTAAACTGCCACATGGTTTCCCTAAGGTCCTTCAAACACCATAAATACGGGGGAGAGCAGTTAAAAATAGCAACCTTCATGTGCCTGAAAAAATGTTCTCATGTATTTTGTTGGCTTCAGCCACTGTTATGAAACAAAATATTTCCCAGTGAGAGTCATTAGCAATCGTGGGTCAGCATGCCATTCGTTACAATAGAAGCTGTTACCCACTGCGGAATACAAAACTCAGCAGCATGATTATTTTTTTAATTAAAAGAAAATATATTAGTATATTAATGTTGTCCATGTGTTGTGCTTGCTTTCACGCCAACGTATTAGATCCTCATTTAACAAACCAGAGCTTTTCCAGTACACACATCTCCCTCCACAAATTCACACACTATCACAGGCAGGGACACACATGAGCAAATGCCAATACTAAAACAAACACATCCATGTGCGCGCACACATGCACACAGCCATGCAAATATAAACTCACACATATATGTGTACACCAAAACAGACATGCATACCTAGCCTTTGATTCAGGAAAGCATCCTTTCTAAGGACAGGACTTAAGGAGTGATGGATTTCAGCACATGCTTAATTGCCTGCCTGCATTATGGCCTTATTTTGTAAGTGCAAGAATCAGGCCAAAGTAATGAAATTTAGTTTAATTGCATAAATTCATGCAAAAGTGGAAAAAACTAATTTATTCATGCAAAAGTGAGTAAAATTTTTTAAAGCACCCAAGTCCCATTTTCAAAAGGGATCTAGAAGTAGAGATGGGGAAAAAAATTTCAGTCAAAACTCTTTTTGGCTGAAAAATGCAGATTCGGCAACATGTTGCTTTCACAAAATTGTTCCAGCTGGGGGAAAAAACCCTCCAAAAATTCTCAGAAAATCAAAATAGCCTGGTTATTTTTTGGTTAGAAATGTGAGTTAATTTATATTAAAAACTAAATGAAAAGCTCAAAATCTAAATGAAACATTTGAAGTACCAAAATGAAATGTTTTGATTGACCTGATCCAAAAAGAAAAACAATTGGATTATGGATTTGTGAAAATTTTCAAGATTTCTGATTCTGGATGAGGAAAAAAATTCAAAATCTTAAAAACATTCATGGGAGACGTATTTCCCACTCAGTTTTAGTTAGATGGCACTTTGAGCTAGCTAGCCCATCAGGGCTATGGCTTGACGTTGAAGTGCTGCTGACACTTAAATAATGCCATGAGTATGCAGCTAATCTGGTTTGCTAATCAACACATTCTGTTCAGCTTCAGTGTTATTGCACAATGTGGCCACTCTCACTAGAACTAGGCTAGCTACAGAGGAATTAGCCTGAGTATAGATAGCTCAATCTAGCACAGCAGTGAAGGCATGTCTGGAGAACCAGGTTTGCATTGCAAATGTTAAGCAATGCTCCTAGTGGTTGGCAGCACATAAGTGTGAAAGGAGGTTGATTTTAAAGCTGAAATCTAACCAACTAGGTTTGCTAATATATAACAGAATTCAATGGGATAACCAATAATGCTTTTGTATTGAGTCCAGAGAGTGTTAGCTTAGTAGTTTAACACAAGGTTCTTTTCAGGTCAACTTCTAACCTGAATGGTAATCAGGAGACTTGCTTATTCTTAACCAACCACTAACTCGTTAATTCACCCAAAGCTGCATTAATATATAATCAACAGTTCACCACGCAAATGTATACCCAGCCAATTGAGGGTCAGCAGTGATATCAAAGAACAATGCAAACGACCAAGATTTCTTATTACTATCAATTCTTTAGTACCTAAGATAGGTATCACACTTCCAAGATGGAACGTTCCAGAGGGGTAGCCATGTTAGTCTGTATACAGCAAAAACAACAAGAGGCCTGTAGCACTTTGAAGACTAACACATTTCTTGGGCTGCAACCCACTTCGTCAGATGCATGAAATAGAAAGCACAGATAGGAAGTGTATATATACATTCAAGGGTAAGAAACACCAATGGGGAGGGTAAGTGTAAACAAATTCCATTCAGTTAGAGTAGCTGAGGCCTATTCACAACCGTTGATTGGAAGGTGAGAATGTGTGAACATGACAATTACTTCTTGTAATGAGAGAACCAGTCCAAGTCCCTATTCAGACCCAGTCTGATTGTGTCAAGTTTGCATATGAGTTCCAGCTCTGCAGTTTCTCGCTGAAGTCTGGTTTTGAAGTTTTTTTTGTAGAAGTATGGCAACTTTCAAGTCGGCTACAGAGTGTCCTGGGAGATTGAAGTGCTCTCTGACTGGTTTATAGATGTTACCATTTTTTATGTCTGATTTGTGTCCATTTATTCTTTTGTGTATTGACAGACATGTTTGGCCAATGTACATGGCAGAGGGGCATGGCTGGCACATGATGGCATATATTACATTAGTAGATGTGCAGGTGAATGAGCTCCAATGGTGTGGCTGATGTGGTTAGGACCTGTGATGGTGTCACTAGAGTCGATGTGCAGGCAGAGCTGGCAACAGGTTTTGTTATAGGGATAGGTTCCTGGGTTAGTTCTTGTTGTATGGTTGCTGGTGAGTATTTGCTTCAGGTTGGGGGCTGTCTGCAAGCAAGGATAGGTCAGCCTCCCACAGCTTGAGCGAGTGAGGGATGATCTGCTAGGATAGGTTGAAGATCCTTAATGATGTGTTGGAGAGATTTTAGCTGGGGGCTGTAGGTGATGGCAGTGGTGTTCTGTTGTTTTCTTTGTTGGATCTGTCCTGTAGTAGGTGACTTCTGGGTACCCGTCTGGCTCTGTCAACACTTCCAAGGGTGCACTTGTCTTCGAGACACTTTGAAGAGTGTGGTCCAAAAGGGACAAGTTTAGAATATTGAAAACAATTGCTTAAAACAATTCTTTTCAACCTCTCTTAGGCCAATCTGCTTGAACTATTAGGTAGTTAAAATCTTAAATATGATTCCTTGAGGTCTCACTGGAGAATGTAGACTCAGCAAGCTAAACTACCACTATTCTATTAAAGAATAGAAGGGGAAATAAATGAAATCACACCACCACTACTTATCCTTTTAACCCTGGAATGGGGGAAAAGTCATTCCACATGGCTGGTCTGGGCGTTGGTTGCACTTGGGATTCTGCAGCTTTGTGTGTTGGGTTCAGTCAACTCCCCTGAGCACCTGGTGACCTCAGTTTATAAATCCTAGTTTCAGGGTTCATTGGAAGGAGACACTTGCTAATTCTTTTTGGACACGTGCCAAGTGGGGTCCTCAGATTTCAGCCCTGTTCGTTTCTCTGCTGCTTCCATTGTTATACACCACATCATCTACTGGATACCAAACTTCCTTAATTGTTTTCTTGTCAGAATCTTTTTAAATTGATTCATTACTTGCTCCTATTATCAAATAGATTCCCCCCTTTAAAGTAACTTCTCAATATCCCAAGGTTATACCCTGGTTTATATCTTTCAACATTTCTCCTTCCTTGTCCCAGACAATTCCTATTACTTCTAGAATGAAAAGATTATTTACAATGAAAACCAACAAAATCCTTAACCGTCCAAATTTGAAGGACATACTCCATGCATTCTTTGATTGTGCATAAGCATTTCACATTTTTGGGACTTGCAGTAGAACAAGAGATGTTTTCCACATGTAAATCTAACTCACAAAGCAAACAAATGTGCAGATTTTTGTTTTTGTGAAAGACAGATTGTTTATGGTATAACTCATCACCAGGGGATGCTGTGAAGGCCAAAACTATAACTGGGTTCAAAAAAGCATTAGAGAAGTTCATGGAGGAAAGGTCCATCAGTGGCTATTAGCCAAGATGGTCAGAGACACCACTCCCCAATGCTCTGAGTTGCTCTGTACCACTCCCATAAGGCTCTGACTGCCAGATGTTGGAACTGGATGACAGGGCATGGATCACTCCATAATTTCCATATTCTGTTCATTCCCTCTGAAACTTCTGGCATCGGCCACTGTTGGATGACAGGATACTGGGCTAGATGAGCCATTGGTCTGAAAACATGGACCACTGAAGTGAAAACATGTGACATGGATTTTTTGGACTAACTGTTTGCACAATCTGACCTTCATTCTGACAACCACATTTCCAGTTTGTTTAACTTGCAGCTCCTCCACTCATCTCTTCTGGAGCCACTCACCATGCAATGGGCCATGGTGCAAAGAACAGCAGAGTGTGACTCTTGTTTGGTAACTTGGAATGTTTTTAGATAAGTTGGAAGGGACAAAGAGGTTTATACATGGGCAAATAATGAGAGGTTCTTGCCTAGGTGATTAACAATACACTCATTTAGCCATTTTACTATCTATAGCTGGGGAGAGGTTTTCCCAACCTTGTCTGATCTGTGGGTCCTTAGATAAAGTGTCTAATATGTAGGAGAGTAAAAAGTTAAAAGCTGGAAACGTGGTCAAGTCTAAGCTATAAGGAATGAGGTCATGGCACAGAGAAATCTTGTTTCTGTTACTTGGTATGAATTCTAGCTAGAGTCTGTTATTGCTCTTCTTTTCCTCCCTTCCTAGCCATCTGCACAAGGAATGAGGCTAACCAATAACTATTCCACTTCCTGCTCAAGGCCTCTTGTGGGAAAAGAGCATTATCTTCTTTCCCTCCTTTGCATATTGTATACTTTAAAGAATGTTAGTAGGTTTCAAGGTAATGTGCCTGCACTCTGTGCAATAATCCTGCAAATAACAAACAGGGGCGGGTATAATTGTATTCATTATGTAGTTAATGCTTATTTTATAGGTGTCAGTGTAACCAAATAAGGGTCTATGAGAAGTTGCTGGAAATGTATACGTTTACATATGGTTATGGATAAAAGGATTGTAAAGTAACCCCCGCATTGCTCACTCGTGGCATCGAGATGGAACAAGCAGGCAATAAAGGGTTCCATCTCCCCAATCTGCCCTTGGGACAACCTGTTTGGTTATTTCTAACATCATATGATGTGAACCATTTTCTTATTGTCTTCAGAGGCAGAGCCTATTTGGGGATAAACAGAAGTGGGATAGCTTTTCTAATTTTTGAAGGCAAGAAGGATTCTTTAGTTATTAATCAGTCAAGGCATATCAGTCCATATATTTCTTACAAGAAACAGGGACTGAACCCAGGACCCCTAAATCTAAAAGCATGAACCTTCTCTGACTGAGCTAAAAGTTGTCACTGTATTAGCTCAAGGCTCTAACTCAGCCACTAGGTGGGGCCAAACATCCACACTGGGAAAATGGGAGTTGCACAAACACTAATGAATAGATAGTTGTATATTTTTGTAGTTCTCTTTCTGCAAATCTGCTCAACACTCATTGCTTTGGCAAATGTGCCTGTCAGTAAACTCCCAGAAATGGGAGACAAAAGGAATGCGAATCTTTTTTTACAATGCGAGCACATATCCACTGGAGTCTTTTTTTGCAGTACCTGCCCTGTTCCAGTTGTAGGTGATATAAAAGAGGCTGTCTTGGAGTTGCATTATTTTAAGGGACGAGGAAAATCAGAAAGAAGGGGGAAGTCTGTTGGAAACAGTAAGTGCAGGAACAGCAAAGGATCAGACTGCAAATGAGGAGAGAAGGGAGTGGGCATGGAAAGCACACCAACACTGGCAGAGCAGATGGAGGGAGTGGGGGATGTATGGAGAGATGAGGCCACAGGCTGTGTTGGTTGTGAAGGGCATTGTAAATTTTGTGTTGAATTCCAAGTGGGACAATCTGTAGAGCCAGCTCAAAAGTTTTGAACAATCCAAAAGAAATTTGGCTGAAAGTTACAAACTGAAGAATATGGAAGTAAAATAGATGTTGAAATTCAGTCTGAAGTATGATGCTTGATAAGTATGACAATGGGGGTGCAGTAACACTTTACTGTAGTGGTTTTCAACCTTTTTTCATTTACAGACCCTGAAAATTTTTGAATGGAGGTGGAAAACATAGACATAGTCTGTGGACCCCCAGGAGGCCATGGACCACAGGTTGAAAACCACTGCTCTGTTATATTCCTGGGTTGGGAATGACAGCTTCAGCCATGTGTGGAGGAGCCTAGAGGAAGTTTTACAAGGTTTCCCAAACTAAATACAATTCCCCTTCTGTTCAGTAGAGCTGTAGGAATTTCTTTGGCCCAATTTCTACGGGGAAATCTCAGGCAGGGAAATTCCAGGAATTGTCTAGAACTGTAAAGATATCATTCAAACACTTTGAAGTGTAAATGCTTAAAGAACCTGTTGTGCAAGATGGAAGGATCCGATGAACTTACGGGAAAGGAGAAACGTGAGCACACTTAAAAGTTTTGCGGCCAGAATCCTCCAAGAAACCAAAAGACACAAACAGTAACTCTCTTGCCAAGGCTGGGCTGTGTTGTAAAACCACCTGCAAGACTACAGTTATGAACATTTGTGATGAAGCCCTTCTTGAACTGACCTAGTTTGAAGTTAAATTGCAATGGCCTGAAATGTTTGATTTAGAGCAAACTTTCGAGTCTAAAGTGAGAGTGAATTAGATATGTTTTCTTTTCCTTCTAGAGGTCGGGGACATAACATCATTGTGAGTGGTCAGATGGTGCTGTGATAGATCTAAGCCATAAATCTGCTGTGCTTCTCTCTCTGTGTCTCTCTCTCTGTCTCTCTCTCTCTCTCGTTTTTTTTTTAGGTGTCCTACAGGTATGCCCATACAAGCCAAACATCACCCAGTCTGTCCTCTCTCCCTGCAGCCCCCCAAATGCAGCATAATCTTCAGATGTCACAGGAAGGGAGTGGTAAGGGCAGATTTCAGGATGTGGGGCACCCTCCATCCCCTGTGTTCTATAGAGCAGAACTTCATCTGCCCCAAGGAGGGTGGAGGTGGTCTGAGTTGAGACCAGCAGGTCTGCAACTCTTTAGCTCTGCTGTTCAAATACCTTATAGGCACTACAGCAGCCTAGAAGCTGTAGCACCATCTGTGGTGCAGCTGAGCCACTGCTCCTTATCATGGGCTTGGCCTTGATTTTGGGGCATATGCGCAGTCCCACTGACATCAATAAGCATCTGCTTAAAGCATGTGCTGAAGTGCTTTGCTGGATTGAGGCCACAATGCTGAGCACCCTGGGGACACCCAACCCCTAGCAGGAAGAAGAATTCTTGCCCCTAGCATCTGGGGGAATCCTTTGCCCACTCCCATGAACCAGCGTTTTGTTCCAAGAGAAACGGCAGAAAAGGGAGAAGAAATGCCCCCTCGATACAAATCCTCCCTGACATGAAATTAGCAGAGACTTCTTTATTCTAAGCATGTGCCACACCCAACAGACAAAAGGGGTGCTCTTTCCAGGAGGGAAGCTGAACGAGACCATGGGCAAACCATCAAGTCGATTTGGAGCACAGTGGGTTTTGCTCTACCCCGTCTCCTTCGTCTCTTTCTACTCATTAACGAAAGGCGAACTAGAAACGTGAGAGATGGTAGCACATGACAAAGCCAAGCAGCTATTTCAGACCTCGTGTTTATTTTTATTAATGAAAAACATGAGCAGGACAATACTTCAGCGAGCGAAAATGCTCCAGCACTCAGTCGCCCCCGAGGTAGCAGTCCAGCAATAACAAACTGTTCTCAGAGTGTCTCTCAGGCGGCGTCTCCTGTAACTCTACCTCTGACGGGCTGTATAAATCGTTCTCAGATTGCTGATCAGACGTAAATCTTGCTGAAACCGCGATGCCCACCAAACATTATTGCATTATTGAGACAAACCCCACAGCACAGTGAAATGTCTGCGGCTGTCGAGTTAAACAAGTCAAGGCAGCTACTTTAACTATTCCCAAATATTAGCTTGTTAAAATGTAGACAAGACGCACATGAGCAGCACACATCTGAGATGGAATCTGACCAGCCGTTTATCATGTTTGCACAATTAAGTGAAGGCTCTTGGCTCTGCTTTGAGTTTCTGGGGGCAGAGATGCTTCAGATGTTGGCAGTGAGGAGGGAGCTTGTACGGTGTCATTCCGATATGCACCCAAATTTTCATCTGCCCTCCCTGCCTCTGCAAAAGACCCAATCTGGCTGCTGATGTGCCCCTGTAATGCAACTTCCACCTTCCCAGTGGGAAGGCAGCATGGTCCTGTGGCCAGCAAAAGGAGAGGCACGTGACTTTGGGATCTCTGAGGACATGTGGGCCCCAAAATCATGAGACACTGTGGAAAACTACACCGCCACATGTAATTGTTGATTTGGTAGCAAACAACCCTCCGTAATTTGACACACTAAAATTCTCTGCAAGACTCCTTCCCATTCCATCGTTTAGACTTCCCCGTTTGCAAACAAATCAGTTTCCAGAGTCCGAAGCCAAATGGAGGGGGCTTACACTCAGCCTGTGGAGTGGTGACTGACGCTTCCCTAATAAACAGGATTTAAAGTATCCTCTTTCCATTGCTACCTCATGTCACCTACTCTTGAACATCTCCAGCTATGGTGCTTCAATAACCTCTCCTGGGAGTCTGTTCTGTGCCCAGTTTTTCTTATTGCTGAGAATTTTTTCCTAACTTCTAGTTTAATCCTTTCTTTCTTTAGCTCCAGGCCATTGTCCCATGTCCTACCATCTCCAGACCTCGCCTTTGTTTCTAGTTATCTTGCAGGCATTTCTAGATTGTGATCCTGTCTTCTAGGAACACGCTCTTCTTCAGACAGTATAAACTGGGCTTGAAATGAGAGGCCTCTCTGTGAAACTGGCCAATCAGATTGCATTTCCCGGATGGACTCTGACGCATTGTCATAGCCAGCTGGAACAATCTGATTGGGCTCTGTTTTGCAGGGGAAAGAGGAGAGATTTGAAAACTGCTTTGCTCTGCAATGCTAAATCCTCTGAGCTGGAACTTAATCCAAACAACCGATTTGCTCATTTGCAACAAGAAACATTGGCAGTCTTCTGAGTGTGTTCAAACTGGCGAGAGGGGATGGTCCTAAGATTGCTGGGGACTGAAGTAAGCACCTAAGTGCTTGGATTTTACCCAAAGTTTATCTAAACTCTATGAATCCCTTATGCCTGCAGAATTGGACAGTAAATCTCCCAAGAATAAGCTGTCATGAGGCTTCTGCTACTTTCTCTTTCAACTCACACTGGAAGTACAGTGAGAAAGTTAGCTATCTATCTCATCAGCTCTGAGCCCCTGTTCTTGCGGGACTCAGAGATGCAGTCTGCATTCGGTTTTAGTACTGGATGAAAGTTCACATCACTTCTTTTTAAAGGTTCCCCCATTCTGAGTTCTGACAGCATGCCTTGTGCATCCCTGGCTCTGTGGCTGGGTCACGGATCTGTCACAGGTTCCCGTCGAGGTCTGTGTTGACCCCCTAGCTGGACCCCTTGGTGTGTGCCCCCCAATCAGGGGAGTTGTTGTTTCCCTTGTGGGGCTCCCTTGTTGGAGTAACGCTGCCTTGTCAAAAGATTGGTGGAAGTTGCCTGATGCGGGGCTGTCACTGCTCTGCTCTGCTCTCCTAGGCTTCTCTGCCTCCCCTTTCTTTGTTGCTCTTCCTCATTTATACTGGGTTTTGCCTCCTTCACGTGGTTCAGCTGTGGGTGTCTGCCTCCAGGACTGGCAGCTGCGCATGGGCGTGCCAAATCTGTTTGTTTGCAGGTAGGGAAAGCTCCCCTCCTGCCTAAATCTTGAACGGGGCTTATAGGCCCCTTTACAGGGCCTTGATGGTCTTGGGCTCCCAGCCTGATGCCGTTGGCTCAGGACCTGCCGGGCATTATGCCAAAGTAGCTCCTGCAGCTGGTGGATTGTCTGTATCTTAAGATCTTTAAACCATGATTTGAGGACTACAATAACGCAGTCTTAGGTGGAAGGTCTACTACAGGAGTGGGTGGGTGAGGTTCTGTGGCCTGCGTAGTGCAGGAGATCAGACTAGAAGATCATAGTGGTCCCTTCTGACATTAAAGCCTATGTGTCCGTGAGCTCCAATGGGATGTACTGGGTGGTGGATGGGGAAGACCTAGAATCTAAATAGTGCTTGCAATTTTATGCAGCTAAGAGCAGTGAAATGGACTGATGGGAAACAAAAGGAAGTGGTTATGGGAACACAAAGGATGCTTCAGAAGCCCACCCCGATGATTTTCCACCATTCCCCATTTTCAGAGGTCTTTTTTCTCTACACCTATTTGTTCCAAAGTTCATGCGTCAATTCCAGCTGAGCAGGTCTATGGGCAAAATGCCTGTGGCTGTGGTGGAAGTTGAGGGGAGGGGGACCTCTTATTCGTGTAGTCGACTACCACAATGACCCACTGAAGCCTGAGGGGCAGGCTCTTGCGTGTCACAGTGGTGGGAACAGTATAAGGATCAACAGAAAATATGACACAAATCTGTCCCCTGGCTTCTGTATGGCTGGAGAGTGTAGAAATGTCAGTGGCAAGGGGCAGGAAGCCCATACAAATGAGTTCCTCCACCACCACCACCACCTTTAACAGAGTCAGACATCAATATGTTTTAAGACCAGCAGGAACCATTATGATCATCTGCTCTGGCCTCCTGTATTACCCAGCCAGAGTTCCTCCCCCAGTTATTCCTGCATCATAACTTCTGGTTGCGCTACAAAAACCCTGACTGAAAGACTTCAAGGGATGGAGAATCCATCACAATCCACGGCTGGTGAGACAAAAGCACAGACCAAGGGAGCTAGCCAGCTGAGTTCGCCAGCAGAAGAAGTCAGGGAGGTTGGGTTGGGTTCGGTTTGTTTTTCCTTTCTGTAACCTGCAGGTTCTCTGTAAGGAGGAACCCACAGTGGGCAGAAAATGGTGCACAGCTCACACTGCTACTTCTTCCTCTGCTTACATCTGTGGGACCACGCCAGGTGGGCATCCTGAGCCTGGAGACTTCCCCCTAGACCCTGGTCTTCACTTGCTGGGAAAGCAGCCTAGATGTCCTCATTGACAAAGGCCAGGCAGGGGGAACTACCTGCTGTGAGAGATGCCAATCAGTGGAGTCCCTCAGGAAGCAGGTCAGAAAGCTGCAGGACGAGGTGGCTTGTCTGCGTCACATCCAGGAGCACGACGACTTTCATCGACAAGGACACACATGGAAACTTCTGGGATGGAGGATGCTAGTCGACCACAGGTGACTACAATGGCACCAGCGGAGGAAGGAGAACAAGGGAGGAAACAGGCGGCCAACCCAACAGTGCTCCACTCCCCACCCCCTCCACATCTCCTGTCCTTTGCAGGACAGTATGCTGTGCTGGCAACTGGAGGTAAGCAAGAGATGCCGATGGTTGAGATCAGCTGCTCCCCCCGCTGCCCTACTCCTCTGCTGCCTGCAGCTGCGGCTGGCCATGCTGTTCAGGACTGGGAGCCTGCCTCCTGATCTGCTGCACGGAGCCGGGTGAGGGCTGATATCAGGGTGTTCCCCTCCTCTGGCCATCATATACCGAGGCAGGTAGATCACACCCTTCTCCCCAGCCCTTGCCCGGAGCCAGCCCCGTGTGTCCAGGAGTAAGGTTGGGACAAGGCTTTGGGGCTGCTCACGTGGGGGAGAGAGGTGCTGTCCCCGGCACATTCAGGGAATAATTCTCCTCCCAGCCAGCCCTGCTTTGGAAGTTTCAGGCTGAAAGAGCAGCGCTGCAGAGTAGCGCCTCTGCAATCTTTCCCTGCTGTGGAGAAACAAGCATGAACTGCCACCACCACAAATGTCGCTTAAATTACACTTCAAACTTTACCAACTGTTTCCAACTCTCTAATTTCTTTAGGGAACGGCAGCATCCCAGTTCAGCCATTTAGTCCCACTTCTCTGTGGGTGTCTTTCCTTTGCCTGCAATGGGCTTGGGGTCAGGTCCATAGGCTGTGACACAGATCTGATTCCTCTGTGAATGGCTGGATTTTACCAAATCTCCCAGATTGGGGCTGTACTTTTCTAGGGCCTTTTTCCCAGAATACCTTTTGAGGAGCTGCTGGCCCTCAACTGCTTCTTCAAGCAGCCATTTTGCAGCTGTCTGCTGTATCTTCTCTTTCAGCTGATAAGTATTCTTATCTCCTGTTATATTTACTCTTTAGCATTTCTGGGGGTACGGCAGAGACTCACAAACGTGAGTACCGCCCCTGAAAGTCCTTAGATGATGTTTACTGTCACCAGTCCTTACAGCAACACTCTAGAAACCACCTTCCAATGTAATCATTTGTATTCATCGTAACTGTGTGTACAAACCCTTCAGAGCACAGAAACCCAAGCCAATCTGACCAATTTGTAAGATTTGACTGCCAAAATGTGTTTGTTATAGATCCATGCTACTAACATCCATCATTTAATTATACTTTTGATAGTGATTCTTTTTAAAGGTATAGACAAATGTGTTAATATAAAAAACAATATTTGTTTCAATAAATAGATTGTACTACTTTTGAGCTAGTTTTTAAATGACTTTGGGCAATTAATACAATAGAAATCTGGCAATCCTTTGCCAATTTTTCCCTGCCTGTTTCTACAACTCCGATAATCCTCCATCTCATGGCGCTCTTCACTTCAGTGGGAAGTTTATTAGCTTGCGAAGCTAGTTCTTGAGTTGAAATGATCCCATATCTACACACACACAGCTGGAGGTTGGAAAAATTCTGTTTTTCAGACATGGTTTTCCATCTTCTCTGGTAGGCATTTTTTTTAAACTATATGTGTATATTTGGCCTCATATTTTACCAAATCAGAGTAGGAAGGAGCAATAATGTCCAAGCCTTCCATATAGTTGGGGGGGGGGGGAGAAGAAAATAAAGTTTAAAAAAGAACCTGTTTTATTTTTGCTTCATAGTGTTTTCTATGAGTTTTGTTTCATTAATTGCACAAGTATTCATTACCTCATTGAAAGGCATTGCAGACTTTGAAACGTATTTAATTTAATACAAATATATTAATGGAATAAAATATACACTATTCTTACTACATAAATCTGAATTTATCATGTGCCAAGCAATTTTGCTGATCTTCAAGAAATGAGAACATCTGAAAGCAAACAGAAGGAGCTACGTGATGAAGCTGAAATTATTGCCAAGGAGCTTGAGATTGCTATTCTGTTTCAGGAATTGCAACTGCTGAGCACAGCAATACAAAACCGGCAAGAAGACCTCACAGAATATCCTCCAAGCTGGCCTTTTTTGTTTCTACTATATTGGGCCAGTGATCTGCACAAGATTTTCCCAAAAGCACTCAACAATCTATAAAATCCTTTTCCAGACTGAATTCTTGTTGAGTTTGATAGATGATTCACCTCCAACTTCAGTTTGCTTTTTGCACTAACTGTTTATGACCCAAGGAGCAACCATTGTCTTGATGATGAGAACCTGAAAACAATTGCAGATCACTGTGCATCCCCAGGCACCAGTTTTGGCGATCTGGATGCAGAATTTGAAGTTGCCAAGAAGCACGTTGCGCCAAGAAGCACGTTGCACCAAGAAATATTGACTTCAATTTCTGAATTCTGGAGTGATGTTAATGACTTACCCAGGGGTTACCAGTCTTTGCTGTCTATTGTTCATACTGTATCGAGCCTTAGGCCTGGTCTACACTGACAGTGGAGGTCAACGTAACGCCACTTACGTTGCCCCCCTAAAGTATGCGTCTCCACTGGCATGTCAGTTCCACCAACCTGAATCATGGTAAAGTCCAATTTAATAAAACCTCCTCCACAAGTGGCATAGCGCTGAAGTCTAAATCTGTGGGTCGAATGAGCATCAGTGTAGGCAGGGCGCAACGTAAATCGATGTCATTGGCCTCTGGGAGATATCCCATGCTGCTCTGTTCTGACAACTGCACATTCACAGTCTGCTGCACTGTGGCCATGTAAACAGGAAATAGCTCCTCCCCACAAGTTCAAGGAAATTTTGAATTCCTAGTTCCTGTTTGGTCAGCATGGAGAGAGCTTGCTAGCACAGCTGATCATGGCGACTGCACGCCCCAAATGTGCTCCAGCCTGGAGTTGACCTGAGGTCTTGGATCTCATTGGTCTGTGGGGCAAAGAGTCTGTGCTGGCTCAGAGCCAGCACAGCTCTGAGCCAGGAAAAGAAATTTGGATATTGATGAGAAAATATCTCGCGGCATGTTGGAGGAGGAGCACAACAGGGATGTGCAGCAGTGCCACGTTAAGATCAAAGAGCTGAGACAGGCTTATCAGAAAACTAGGGAAGCTAACAGTCATTCTGGCTCCTTGCCCAAACCATGCTTTTACAAGGAGCTGCATGCAATTCTTGGCAAAGACCCCGCCACTTGGCAGAGACCCCATCACTACCATATGGCAAATGGCTGGCTTCACCCTAGTGGGTCTCATGCTTTTGCCTCTCATAGTGGGCCAAGGTGTCACCAGTTACCCCATCTCCCTGGGGAGGGGGGAGGGACCCGGGCCCGCCCGCTCCTCCACGTCCCAGCCCAGGGGCCCTATGAGTAGCAGCTATGTGCTGCTGGCACCTTACTTGCAGCTGCTGACCTTTTTCCTGGGGTAATTTCCCCCCTCAGTCCTTCTGGCTCCTCAGGCCCTGCTTCCTTGCTGCCTGGACTGGGCTTCCTCACCCAGGCCCCTATACCTCGGGGAAGTATCTCAGTCCTTCCAGGGGCAAGTTTCCCCACTCCTGGGCCCAGTACCTCTCTCAGGCCTCCTCCACTTTTCCATGCAGTATGAGCGTTCAACACAAGAAGAGATGCTGCGTATAATGCGTGATCAGTCAGACATGTTGAGGCATCCGGTTGAACTTCAGGAAGCTCAGTGGCAAGACAGACTCCCTCTGCAGCCCCTGCAAAACTCTGAGCTAATGCCCTCTTTCCTTGCCCCCCACCCCAAAGCAGTCTAGGAAGAGGTTGAGCAGAGTGCAGTACATGCTGCACTCCTCTCTGTTTCAGGCAAACAGAAAGAGGCAATGGCCCTTTTAAGTAATGGGGATGTGTGATTCTTTCCTGTGTGCCCAGCCAAAATGGACTCTGTGTCTCTGGCCCCACAAAATGAATACAGAAAATTCCATTCTATTCCATTTCCCTCCTCTGTGAAGGATCACCAGTAAAGAAAATACTGCTTTCCAATTCATTAGTCTTTATTTATTGATTGATAAAAAGGGAATAAAGGGAGGAGGAAGTGGGGTGGGGGAATGGATCGGAGGAGGAGGAAGGTTGGATGGAAAACATACTGCTTCACATTTCATTATTTTTTATTTATTGATAAGAAGAATAAAAGGAGGGGAAAGGAGAGGGGACTAGAATGACAGGGGAGGGAGGAACTGGCTCGGTGGGAGATAGGTAGGGGATACATAGTGAAAGCACAGCGCAGATTAGCAGCACACATTATTGTTGTGTCTTGTTGGAAAAGTGGTTTTTTAATGCTTCTCTGAGGCACAGTGCTCCACGTTTGGCTCTCAGCATTGCAGTGGCAGCTGGCTGCTCAAAATTTGCAGCCAGCCTATCTGCCTCCACCACCCAACCCAATGGAAACCTCTCCCCCTTTGTCTCACAGACATTATGGAGCACTCAGCAAGCAGAGATAACTATTGGGATATTTTTTCACTGAGGTCTAACCTAGTAAGTAGACTGCACCAGCATACTTTTAAATGTCCAAATGCAAATTCCACCACCATGCTGCACTTGCTGAGCCTATTATTAAAATGCTCCTTCTTGCTGTCCAGATGCCCAGTGTAGAGCTTCATGAGCAAGGGGTAGGCAGGATCACCCAGGCTCACTGTTGGCATTTCAACATTGCCAATATTTATTTTTTGGTCAGGGAAGAAAGTGCCCTCCTGCATCTTTCTGAACAGACCTTAGTTTCTAACAATGCACCCATTGTGCACCTTTCCAGACCACCCTACACTGATGTCTGTGAAGTGTTCCTTGTGATCCGTAAGGGCCTGCAACATCATTGAGAAGTATCCTTTTCAGTTTATGTACTCTGTGGCAAGGTGGTCTGAGGCAAAGATAGGGATGTACATGCCATCTATCGCTCCACCACAGTTTGGGAACCCCATTGTGGAAAAGCCTTCCACTATGTCCTCCACATTTCCCAAAGTCACTACCCTTCTTAGCTGAAGTACGCTTGAATCACAGCTGCTCCCATGGTGGATTTACCAACTCCAAATTGATCCCAACTGACTGGTAGCAGTCTGGTGTTGCTAGCTTCCACAGAGCGTTGGCCACTGGCTTCTCCACTGTCAGAGCTCATCTCAAGCAAGCATTCATGAGTTTCAGGGCTAGGGAGACAGCTCTGCAAAGTTCATTTGAAAATTCTGCAGCCATTACCCATCATCCCACACCTTCATAATGATGCAATCCCATCAGTCACTGCTTGTTTCTTGGGACCAGAAGTGGTGCTCCACCAGCTGCAGATGGTGCGTGACAGCCTGCAGCAAATGGGAATTTTTTCGTTCTATGCCTTGTAGCAAGGTGGCCTCTGTAACATCGCAATTATCAGCACTGCAGCTCCTGTCTCGCCCCCTGAAAATACCGCAGAATAAGCCGTGAGGTGTTTGTGATGCTCACAATAATAGTACAGAGCTGAGCAGGCGCCATTCCTCTCAGGCAATGGCATGTACGTGGCACAGACTGAAGGGTTTGAAAAAATGGAGTGAAAAGGAGATCATCTGTTTGGTTTGGACCGGGGCATGCGAAGGGGGAGTATATTGCATCATGGTAGGATGACAACCTTCTCAAAAGCCTCTGCAGCTAATTGCACTGTGGGATAGCTTCCCACAGTGCACTGCTTTGATTGTTGACCCAAGCACAGCTAGTGAGGATACAATTCCCCGATGCAATGAGCGTGGTGTTATCACGCTCCTCCGACTTCTAAAATGTGGCGGGTGAAAGTTGATTTAAAATAAATCAAGAAATGAGAGGAAAAAGGTTCCTATACTGGAATACTGTGTACAATTCTGGAAACCCAGGTTCAAGAAGGATTACCTGAGGCTGGAACAGATGCAAGAAGGGAATGTAAAGCCCACATTCTGAGAGAAGACTCAAAGACCTTGGCTTTGTTAGTCTGGCAAAAGGAAGGCAGAGAGGGGATGTGATTGCTCTTTATAAATACATCAATGGGTAAACACCAGGGAAGGAGAAGAGCTATTGAAGACAAAGGATAACGTTGGCACAAGAACAAACGCATCTAAGCTGACCATGGAGAAATTTAGTCTGGAAATTAGAAGAAGGCTTCTCACCATCCGAGGCATGAGGTTCAACATCTCAAAGGATTCAGCCCCTGTGGAAGTTGTAGCAGTCTGTGACTCTTACAGGAGAAACCGGATCTGTGTTAATTTACAGAGGTATTTATTGTGCTAATTATGCCCTGACTTTGTGGCAGTGATGATGGTCACAGCTGATTCTTATCTGTCTAAACCGGCCTTTGGCATTCCTGTGCTGGGACTGACATGCTATACACATGCATGAAGAAACCAGTCTGTACTCTTTTTGCTTGAAATAACCTTTTCTTCACATCTGCAGAGCAAAGGTCTATTGTTTTTATTCACACTGTAGGGCCCAGCTGGGGTAAATTAGTGGTGTGCCGTTGAGCTACATGGATTTACACCACTTGAAGGTTTGGCACCAGATCAGGAACTGGGCTTGGAGAGAGATAATCCCTTCCCTGATTTAGACCAATCCTACTAATGGTCCCCTGCTCTATGCCTCTCTCTCTGAAAGCATGGGTCTTAAAAGGTGGGCAAGGCAAGTACATAGATCTTCACTGACTGCTGGAAGGGTGGCCCTTTTCTTCAAACACAAGACATCGATGTCTGAACCTTCTTGGTAAAAGAGACTTTTACACACTTGTCCTCGGTGCATTAGGCTACAGGCTCCGATTCTTGAATCGGGGTACTTGAGAGCTCAGACTTTGAGGTCCTCTAAAGTCTTGGATTCCCAGCCAGACCCATAGCACCTTTGTCTCCTTTAGCCAAAAGCATTCACCCTGCACATCAGGAGTCGTGGCAAGAAAAGCACGCTTTGCTCACTGGGCTGCAGAGTCTTCGGAGCAGTACAGATCAATGATGCTGAAGCAGGGAGCCATAGAATGGAGGTGCAGTGAGAGCCACTGGGAAAGACTGAAGGCTTGTCCAAAAGCCAGTACATGACGTCAGCATTCAGGCCAGTACTGCCAATATTTGGAATACGTGAGTTCAGCGTACAAGCGAGAACTGCATGAGTGAAAACCGCCTGCATCAATCTATCCCTATGTTGCGGCCAGTTCCTATTTGAAATACTTCACTCCCTCCCACTGCCACCCAAAGACATCCCGAGCTAGTCAGCAGAGGTAAAGATTTATTCCTGCCAGGCTGAGTGGTTTTAACCACAATTGCATGGTTTGGGAGCTAAGCTGCTACTCCAAGTCTCCCGAGAGTTACCCTTGGCTAAGCAGAGAGATGGAGGGGGTATTACACACGTGCAGCAGTGAAAAGACAGAGACAGGGTCAATGCCTGGGAGAGAAGAACGTGAGATTTTTGGCATCGCAAGGCAAAGTGCAGGGAGGAATGGAAACTTTTCTCCTCCCAGAGAGAGGATGTTTTGTCTTTAATTGGGGTGCCCCAGGGATCAGCATGAGAAGATCCCCACATTTTTCAAATTCATGTCTTGAATCATGTTGAAGGCAGGATTTCCAAGTGTATGAGTGACACAAGGTTAGGAACATTGCTGCCCTCCACAGGGAGACGGGGATTATTTACACAAACAGGAAACATTGGTTATTTTTAATGTAATCATTGTATTTCCAGAGCGCAGTGGGTCTGCAAAATCAGAGACCACAAAAAGAGATGAAATCTGCAGTAATGCTAGGATCAGAAAAAAGTAAGGAACTGATAGTAAGCCCTGCTTTATGCTGCTCTGCCTGGTTCAGCTGTATCTCACTCTGTGTCACTATCATCTATATTTATATAACACTTGTTGTTGCTATAAATCTTCATCACCTAACAAGGATGCAGTCCCGGTCCTGGCTCGTCAAAGGTGGTCCAAAGATGGACCACTGCTGATCACTGGTGCCACTTGGATGTCTGGGGGGGGAAGGAGGAGGTAATGAAATGTCCAAAAGAACGCCTAGACAGTGCCACCCAGAGAAAAGAAGGACAGAAACCCTCAGCAAAGGGTGATGTGGTGCCAGCCAGTTCTTTTGGCGGTGTGCATGCTCGAATTCTGTACTTTTTGGGATCCAGAGATTCTGTCTCACAACCAGGTGATCTTATCTGTGAAGTTCCTGGTGCCAAGAAATGCAACGGTTTTGAGTGTAGACAGACTGAGCTGACAAATTTGTTTCCCACTCAGAATAGTTCTTCTTACTGTGAATTTACAGTCTCTACAGCAGACAAGACGAGATTTGGCCTCGTGACCACTGCATGGGATTCTACTCCCCAACCTATCAGAGTCAGCTCCCATTTTGCTCCACCAATACTCTACCCTATTTTTCTTATGCCTCTCCTGATGCAGGTTATCTGAGAATCACAGCAATCCTTGGAGGCCTTTCAGGAACTTTAAGGACTAGTGCATTGGTAACTGTAGATAGTGGGTGGCTGTCTTCTCTCACAAATCCATCAGCACCCTGATCTGTTGCCTGAGCTGTCTCCCTCTCCGATAAAAAGAGTCCGATACTAATCAACCGCCCCCGTGTCGGTCCCTAGGCTGATCAGATCTTGGATGGATCCAGCTGTGTGAGCTGTGGGAGAACATTCAGGGAAACGCACTTGAAGTCCGTTCACATGCTTTCAGTAAATGCGCATAGCTCTCAAAATTATTAAATGGACTCTTGTCTTACAGTTAATACTATGGACAAGCTATGAATAGATAGCTGACTAGGATTTAATCCTATGATTAGGTATGAGGCTGTGTAGAAGATCCCCTGTACGGGATGGCATCAGGGACTCTCCCTCTATGTCAATCTCAGAGGGAGGACACACCTCCTGGCACCTCTGGCTTTGGGGAGTCCGAATTAAGGGGCCACCTCCAGCCCTCAATAGGGTGAGCCTAAGTTCAGGCTGCCTCTTTTGGGGAATAGTCTCTCGCCCCCACGGGGCTTGCTAGCAGTCTAAGGTCCGGCCTTCCATCTGGGATGGGCCAGCAGCGGGAAACAACCCTCAGTCCTCAGCAGGGCGCGGACGTGGTCTATAACCTAGCCCCTCTGGAGGGCAGGCCAGCAAACAGTCTCAAGCCCCCAGACCGGGCGAGGAAGCAATCTCTTGCCTAGCCCCTCGGAAGGGCAGGCAAGCAAACACACACACAGGCTCGAGCCCTGGGTAGGGGGAGCAGCAGTCTATGGCCTGGGCCGTAGACAGGGCAGGGCAGAGGGACAGAAGTCTCTAGTCCTTAGCAGGGGAGTAAGTAGTCTATGGCCTGGCCCATCTCGTAGGGCAGGTAGAAGAACACACACACACACACACTCGAGCCCTTAGTAAGGTGAGCAGCAGTCTATGGCCCAGCCCATAGGCCCAGCCCATAGGCGGGGCAGGGCAGGCAGCACTCAGCCAGCACCCACCCCAGGTCAGGGGGGTGGAGGGGGACGCAGGCCCACCCGTCTCCACTGTGTCCCAGCCCAGGGCCCTGGGTAAGCGGGGCTCCAGCCAAAACACACTGACTCATCATGCGCGTCAGCTCAGCCGCACCACAGTCGGCTTCCCTGGGTTCTTCCTCCCACCCTTCCCTCGGGTACATGGGGTCCGTCATCCCCCTCTAGGTCGCTGGGGTAGAAGGCGTGTGGGAGACCCACAAGTCCCTCCCCATCAATCAGCGGCAGGTCCAGAAACTGCGCGGGGTCCTCTGCGGAGGGTAGTTCCTCCAAGTCCTCAGGCCCCCAGGCAGTCGGCTGTTCGGGCAGGTTCTCCAGGTCCTAGGCAGTAGGCAGCTCCAGCTGGTCCTCCGGGTCCCAGGCGGTAGGCCGCTCCTCGGGATCCGCAGGGTGGCGTCTGACAGCTTCTCCTCTGGGTGGGCATCTGGCACAGCCCTAGGCTCGAGCCCCAAGGGAGAGGCATCCTTCTCCCTTGGCCGCTGGGCTCTGACTGAGCGAGCAGGCCTGGGTTTTAAAGGCCTAGTCCCGCCTACCTGCTTCTGGTCAGGTTTTGTCCTTCTGGGTTCCAACCCCCAGGGAAAGTTTGGCCCTCGCTCTGCATCAATCTCCGTGGGAGGCCACACCTCCCAGCTAGAGGCAGGAATCAAAACCAGGCTTTATTATACTAGTACAACAAAATCGATAATGACTTTCAAAATATAGTTGTCTTGTCTGACTAAGACTTTGCATTCCATCTCTGACATATAGAAATGGGTTCACTTTAAAAGTTTTAAGCAACTTGACATTTTTACTGCTTCTAATGGTAATACCCCATAATGGCTGAGATTGTAAAATCCACTTAATTGTACTAAAAGTCCAACTTCCTTGATTTTTAATAGATACTGGACATCCAGACACATTGGGTCACTTGGAAAACGTCGGCCTATAGGAGATGTCTTTCAAATGGGTAAAAACAGCTAGTGTTTGGCTGAACATTTAAAAAATAAAAAGAGGATTAATCAAAAAGCTTATTTCTAAGGCATCACCAGGGGACTGATCCAGGGAAGTGCCTTAGGCACTTTCTTAAAATGTAGGCATATGGGTCAGCCGCCTGATTTTAATGGGAGTACTCACATTCTTAAAGTTAAGTATGCGCTTAAGTGCTCTGCTAGATCTGAGACAGCCCGATCTGGGTGACATCAAGAACTGCTCTTTATTGATTTGTGGTACCAGCTATGAGCCAAACTGCTTAGACATAGACAGGCAGGGCAGCATAGAGATATAAATGTGTGTTCTAAAGCTCCACCAGACTAGTGGAGTAATAGAAATAGGACGGAATTTAATAGTGGAAAGTGCAAGGTCATGCACTTAGGAACTAATAAGAACTTTTGTTATAAGCTGGGGACGTATCAGCTGGAAGTGACAGAGGAAGAGAAGGACCTGGGCTTATTGGTTGATCACAAGATAACTATGAGCTGTCAATGTGATGTGGCCATGAAAAAAGCTAATGCGGTCCTAGGATGCATCAGGTGAGGTATTTCCAGTAGAGATAGGGAGGTGTTAGTACCATTATACAAGGTGCTGGTGAGAGCTCATCTGGAATACCATATGCAGTTCTGGTCCCCCATGTTTAAGAATGATGAATTCAGACTGGAACAGGTGCAGTGAAGGGATACTAGGATGATCCAAAGAATGGAAAACCTGCCTTATGAGAGGAGACTCAAAGAGCTTGACTTGCCAAAAGAAGGCTGAAGGAAGATATGATTGCTCTCTATAAATACATCAGAGGGGTAAATATCACGGACGGAGAGGAGTTAATTAAGTTCAGCACCAATGTGAACACAAGAACAAAAGGATATAAACTGGCCATCGGGAAGTTTAGACTTGAAATTAAATGAAGATTTCTAACCATCAGGGGAATGAAGTTCTGGAACAGCCTTCCAAGGGGAGCAGTGGGGGCAAGAAACCTAGCTGGCTTCAAGACTGAGCTTGATAAGTTTATTGAATAATAGGACAGCCTAATAAGTTTATGGAAGGGATGGTATGATAGGACAGCCTAATTTAGCAATTGATTGATCTTAGGTTACTAGCGGTAAATATGCCCAATGGCCTGTAAAGGGATGTTAGATGGGGAGGGTTCTGAGTTACTACAGAGAATTCTTTCCAGGTGTCTGGCTGGTGAGTTTTGCCCACATGCTCAGGGTTTAACTGCTCACCATATTTGGGGTCAGGAGGGAATTTTCCCCCAGGGCAGATTGGCAGAGGCACTAGGGTTTTTTCACCTTCCTCTGTAGCATGGGGCATGGGTCACTTGCTGGTGGATTCTCCATACCTTGAAGGCTTTAAATCATTATTTGAGGACTTCAGTAACTCAGTCTTAGGTTAGGGATCTATTATAGAAGTGAGTGGGTGAGTTTCTGTGGCCTGTGTTGTGCAGAAGGTCAGACTAGATGATCATAATGGTCCCTTCTGACCTTATAGTCTATGAGTCCATGAGTCTAGTGCATAGAGAAAATATGTGTGCATGCATGCACTCTCTGTCTCTCTCTCACGCACAGAGAATACTAGTGAATGGGAATGTTAGCCAGTACAAGTATGTTAGGCGTAGCGTTAATAGAAGTGTTGGGAAGTTATGTTAACTGAATGTACTAGACGCTTCCCTCAATTCTGTCCACCCCTGTCAAGTATTCCATAACACCTGGCATTAGCTGAAGTAAGCTTTGGCTTAAGTGGATAGGAAAACTGTCAGGAGCAGGACATAGGAATGTTTTACCATAGCAACAGGTCAGGAGTTACTCTCACAGGCTAATATTGGAATGTCCCAAAGGAAAAGGACAAGAGATATGAATGTTCTCCCTTGGTACAAACCTAGGAGGTGCCTTCATGCCCTTGGTTCATGGAATGCATGTGTTCAGAACAAGGGGCATACCATTGCACCGGAAAAAAACAAGGTAAAAAGCTGATTGCTTAAATATAGTTTCAGGAGACTGTGACAGGGTCAGACTGGATGGCTACTGGAGAGCACTAGAAGGCCGATATATCAGCCCCAGGATATATACCAGGGGATATATATATCCCCTGGTAGCTGAGCAGAGGTTTCTCCCGGTTAATTAACACACCAGGAGCCAATCAAGGCCCTGCCTAGGACTTGTTAAAAGCCTCCCCTCCAGAGAAAGGGTGTGGCTGGAGTTGTGAGAGTGAGGTGAGCCAGCAGAGAGTGTGTGAGCAGGCAAGACACTGTCAGAAACCAGGAGGGTTTAGGAGAAGGAGCAGGACGCTAGCAGGAGAGAACTCTACAGGTACAAAGACTGGGGGAGGGAAAACCCTTCCCAAAGAGGACAAAGGACCTTTCCCAGAGTTGGAGGCCTGAGGAAAAAGACCCTGCCAGAAAGGGAAGATTGAACTGGACATTTGGTTCAGCACTACTATGCCCAGTGGGGCTGTCAAGAGCCTCCCCTGGCAAGGAGGCCAGGAAAGACCCCTGTCCAAGCAGGGTCTGGACATTAAGTCAAGGGGCACAGGGAAGAAACCCAGGGAAGCTAGCAGTTTTCCTGAAGCCACTGTGTGAGGCTGCGACTTGTAGGTTCTCTGGGGTAGGCCCAGAATTGAGGGTGGAACTGGGCTCCCACCCACCCCAGTGGCCATTCACTGGAGGGACAAGAGCCCCAGTGAAGAGGCAAAGGCCTACAAGAACTAGAGACGGGACTGGGAGCCAGTAGGGAGTGGCCATCTTAGGGTGGCTGTATTACTGTCACCCACCACTAGAGGGTGGAAAAACGGCAAGCGGTGAAGCAGTTCCCTGACTTACCACTAGAAGGAAGGGCTAGCCCCACCAAGGTAGAGGAAGAACTTTGTCACAAGACGTACATAGTACCTTTTATACCCTACCTGTTTATAAGTAAAAAGATAACTTTGGGATTAAAGCAAATGTGACAATGCTGCATGTGATGACTTCCCGGAGGTGGGTATCATATTGAAACTTTTTCCTGTACTATATTATTTGTGGCTTATTGCCATTAACCTGACTGATAGTGGTTATTTGGGCTCCTGAACATATGTCATAACAACCCAAAGTGTGGTCAAGCAATTGACCATACAATTTATCAACAAGAATAGCAAATGCAATGCAATATTAGTGGAACTGGAGCAAAAGGGTCAAGTTTCAGGTGTGATGCCAGTGGGCTCAAAAATGGCTATTTGGCATGCTTAATAAAGACCTTCTCTTTCCAGTATCTTTGTCTCACAAAACTGGGTGACTGGGCAACAAAATGGCAGAAGAAATTCAGTGTTGATAAATACGAAATCATGCACAATGGAAAAGATAATCCCAACCAAACATGAAAAATGAGGGGATCTAAATTAGCTGTTACCACTCAAGAAAGAGATCTTGGAGTCATCGTGGATAGTTCTCTGTAAACATCTGTTCAATGTGAAGCAGCAATCAAAAAAGTGACAGAATGTTAGGAACCATTTGAAAAGGGATAGATAATAAGACAGTAGATATCATAATGTCACTATATAAATCTATGGTACTCCCACACCTTGAATACTGTGTGCAATTCTGGTCACCCCATCAAAAAAAATATATTAGAATTGGAAAAGGCTAAAAGAAGGGCAACAAAAATAATTAAGGGTATGGAACAGATTCCATATGGGGAGAGATTAAAAATACTGGGACTTTTCAGCTTGGAAAAGGTATGACTAAGAGGGAATCTGATAAAGGTCTATAAAATCATGAATGGTGTGGAGAAAGTGAATAAGGAAATATTATTTACTCCTTCTCAGAACACAAGAACTGGGGTAACCAATGAAATTAATAGGCAGCAGGTTTAAAACAAACGAAAGTACTTCTTCACACAATGCACAGTCAACCTGTAGAGCTTGTTGCCAGGGGATGTGGTGAAGGCCCCAAAGTACAACTGGGTTCAAAAAAGAATTAGAGAAGTTCCTGGAGGATAGGGCCATCAATGGCTATTAGCTCAGATAGTCAAGGATGCAACCCCGTGCTCCGGGTATCTCTAAATCTCTGACTGCCAGATGACAGGCGATGTATCACTTGATAAATGACCCTGTTCTGTTCACTGTCTCTGAAGCACTGACCCCTCCTATCAGAAGACAGGATACCAGGCTAGATGGACCACTGATCTGACCCATTATGGCCATTCTTATGTGATAGCTGTTTGTGCACCATTTATGGCTCATGAAACATGCAGAGTGCTGAAGGCAACAACGCAGGCCACCTCATCGATGTTTCTCCGCCCCCCGTTGGAGCTGATGGAACAAGCTATAACACACAAAGCGGGAATGATCTGGTGACTGGGGCATTGGTCTGGGATTTGGAAAGGCTATACTCAAGTCCCTGCTCTGTCACAACTTCCTGTGTAGCCTTTGTGAGGCAATTGGCCTCTCTGTGCCTCAGTTCCTCGGCAGGAATGGGCCATATAAGAACCTAAGATAGAATAGTCGGAAAGAATTCCAGTCTGAGATGGTGATGGTGGGAAAGGCATTAAGGAGACCACAGTGCCACCTTGTGGACCAGAAAACAACCAACCAAAGGAAGAAAATGACAACCAGGAAGCCAGGGAATGGAGAAGGCACAACAAGCTGGTCTCTAAGCAGCTATTTGCCAAAATCAGTTGGTGGCTCTCTGTTGAAATCAGCTGAGGATCTGGCCTCATCACAGATGGAAAGGATGTGGTGAGAGAGAGAGAGAGAGAGAGAGAGAGAATACAGCTGATGGCTAGAGTGGGCAGAAATGAGATAAATGCTGCTCATGAAGAATATTAACCTGAAGTTGAAGGAATCGCTGCTGGTGTACACTTAGTGCCTTTAATTTGAACACCTCATAGCATTTCAAAAAAGTTGTATTGTTCCTATTCTACCAGCTGGGAAACTGGGGCACAGATACGATAAATAGTCTGCTCAATGAACCAACAGCCGAACACCAACCAGAGTCTCAGCCTTTTTCTCTAGGATTAGCTGTCAGAATTAAACTGGTCTGAATATTCATTTATTAAATGAATACTGAAGAAATGATATTTGAAGAAAGTAGAGTGAAATTGTAAAAATGGCTTGAAGGGAAAGTTTAACTAAAGGAAAAAGAACCTGGAAACAAATGAGGAGGATGGCAGAAGGAAGAAAAATGAGCTGAAGAAAGCACAATGCTAAAAAGAGAAATAATGTCAAATAAAAGAACAACCATGAAAGGCATTACCTGAAGTGCTGCGTTCAGGCCTCTAGAAGGACAGAACAGAACTACAGGGGTTCAGCAAAGGGTGACGAGCATGATGGGAAACCCAGAGAGGCTTCCATATGAAGAAAGACCAAAAATATTGTGGCTGTTAAGCTCAGAGAGGAGTCAAAGAAGAGGGGACACCACAAATGTATACAAACATAAAGAACAGTAGAGAGACGGCACCTTGGACACTCCTATATATCTATTTTCATAACAGAAGAATATGGGCGTATTTGATGGAATATTTGATAGAACTGGAAAGCAGCAAATGGCAAAACTGATCAAAAGAAGAACTTTTTATGCAAAGCATAATTAGCCGGTGGAGCTTGCTGCCAACAGCTGTCCGTGAGGCCAAGCACTTAGGAGGGTTACAAAAAGGATTGGATATGTATATGGGTAACATCCATCTAATGGCCATGTTAGAATAAACAAGACAATTAGCCCTCATCCTCTGAGACATCATCCAGCAAGGAGGTGAAGAGGAAACTTCCCTCATGTGCAGATCAGTCCATTAATGGCCTACTCCGGAGCTTCTAGCACCTGCCTCAGAAACATCTGGTGCTGCTCATTGTCGGAGAGAGGAAACAGGACTGGATGGAGCACGCGTCTGATCCATGTGGTGACTGCTATGTGCCTAGGGAGGGACTAAAGGTGTAATGGTCCAGAGCAGGCCTCCGGGTTCTTAAAGTAAAAGAACAACTAGTATTTAAAACAAAAGAGGCAGGAGAAAGGAGGGGGCAGAGAGAAGACACTAAAGGAAAAAGAAGGAGAGGAGACCAGGAAGGAAGAAGAAAAGAAGAGAAGAGGGAGGGGGCTAGGGTTAACACAAAGATCAGGGCGGAGTAGAATTAGGGTTAGAAACTTCTGAGCCAAACTCCTTTCCTCTCTCCATTGTTGTAGTGCAGTGGAGGGGCAGAGGTGGCAGAGGGGGACAGCTCCTGCCCTGTAAAGGGGCCTGAAGAACTGAGGGAGAGCAGAAGGCCTGGTGAGGGGAAGAGGACCATAGAAAGGGGAGGGAGAGTGGACAGTGGGGTAAATGTGGGAGAGAAGCGTGGTGGGGTGTATCAATCTCATGCTGTGACTAGTGGGGTTCTGGGCCTAGGTGACTTCATCCCACTGCACCCACAGGGCCTATTCTACCTGGAGGAGGGGTTTAAAAGGCAGCCCACCAGCTCCAAAGGGGGGCAGGCAGGAAAGGAGGACAGGCCTCTCTGGAGAGCTCCTGACTAAAGGCTCAGCAGGGAGAGGGAGAGGCCTTCAAGTGACAGTGACTCCAGGCCCCAGGAGAAGGTTCATGGAGGACACCGAGGTGAGTGGTGTCAGGGAGGCATCTCTCTTGGGCTGAGGGCTGGGAGATGCCTGAGAGGCTGAGTCCTGAGCTGGGAGCCTGACTGCTATGGGCTAATCAGGCACTGCAGCTTGCCTGAAACCCTGGGTAGGGGGGAGCGTGTCAGCCCCCCAGACAGGGGAAGTGCAAGCAGGAAACTTGGGCCAGTGAGAAGCTGGGGCTCGCCTGTGAAGAGAGTGGCCAGCCGCTGAGCCCCGCTGGGCTGAAGATACAGTCACTGTTGCTGTTTTCTGTTGGACTTTAATTAAGGGAGGCTGAGGTCTTGTGTGCGGACGAGCAGTAGGAAGTGGCCCAGAACGGCAGCCTCAGAACAGTCCTGAGCGTTTGATTTTGCCACCTGGTGGAGAGGGAGGGCCCATGTTCCCCTGCCAACCACCCCGTTTGTAGAGGGGCATAAACTCCCTTCATCCCCCCTTGGAGATCAGGAGAGGGTAAAGATGTTGTGAGCGCCAAGTCGGGAGCTGGGCTGAAGACCCTTTCTGACGTGAAGACCTTACATTATATCTATTTTATTGGACATTTTTACCCCAGAAGGGGTGAACTCAGTGGCCGAGTTGCGACCTTTGAAAGGGAGCACGGGAGCCAGTGCCAGCAAGGAACACCAGAGCTGGGGGAGAGCTGGGACCTAGTGACCTACCCATTTGGGGTTACCACCGGTAAGCCCAGCTCCTGTCGTGACAAGGAAGAGCACAGATGGGCGAGGAGGGTGCAGAAGATTTGGGTGAGGGACAGAGGGGAAGAAAAGAGAAGTTGCTAAGGGGAAGGGAAAGGGCCAGGTGAATGCTTCCTTGCCATCCCCCATCCTTTGTCATCTCCAGCAGCCCTTGCCTTTGACCTTTGGATGTGTTTACCCAGAACTGGTGCAGGAGCTCCCAGATCCTGAATTTATCCTCATTCCCATGTTGGCCCTCCCAGAAACTGTCAGATCCATTCTCCCAGGCAGCCCTGTACCTAACAACTCTTGCGTGTGGGCTCTGTGCCGAATGGAAGCTGCTGCAGGAAAGTCCTTGCCAAATCTCAGTCAGCGATGGCTTGATGGTGTGGCGAGAAGAACGGAATGTGCTGCTTGCACAGAACTGAGGACGAGGAGGAATATTTCCAAGGTGGATTCTTCCCAGCACCGCAGCCTCGTTGTATCCGGGGTTCTGACAGACAGCAGCGTGGGCCTCCTGCCAGCTGGCAGTGGAGTTTGGCAGGCCAAACTTATTGAGCTGCAATGGGCCAAACTCTTGGGGCCTGATTCTGCAGGCTGGTAAATCCCTATGCTGACTTCCAAAGGGGATTTTGGTGGTGTAAGGACCCCAGGATTGGGCCCAAAGGGCAAGGTGGCAGCTCTGCTCCCAGGGAAACTGTGGAGACATGTTATCTCGCTTCCTCAGCAGATCTCCAAAACTGGAGAGTGGCTTCATATAGGCTTCATATGCTCCCTGACGCTGGGCTATTTGTGACCCCATTTCGCAGAGAAGCTGTTCAGGTCTGACTATTGGAGGGTCACTGAGGAATGGGCAGGCCCCAGGCATGAAGTCAGGAACAGAAACTCATCACCTACCCCTCAGCTCCCAGAATCCCCCAGGCCAAACCTGAAGCTCAGGGCCACTGCAACCGGGGTGGGCTCGGAATGCAAAGAGGCTGCCCTGCTGAATGGGGATTCGCCTTTCTGCCCTTCGTCTGCCTTGGGGACTGTGGAAGAGGTGCTAGCTACTCAATGAGGGACAATCTGCCTTCTCCATCAGTGGTGAACCACTGCCTCAGCGTACAGACGCGTGGTGCTTGAGCGGGGAGGTGACACTGATATCCTGATCAACTGACTGCATCACTGAAGACCCCATGGCATCTTTCGGAAGACACGGAAGGGTCTCTGAATTCTAGCTTGTGTAATTATATTCTACCCTCGACACTTTCTTGGTAGTTTCCCACGGAAAGCATATTCTTCACCTTCCTCCAGGATGGGACGAGGCTGAAGATGATAGATTCTTTCTGTTCAGTCAGCTGCAATGCTTCATCCTTTTCACATAACAGAGCAAGCACCTGATGGTGCTTAGCATGGCGCATATAAGGGAAGGTGCTCCACTCACAACTCTTCCACACATTCAGAGAGAAGTGGTTTTCTGGAAAGCTGTCCGGGTCTTCATATCCTATTGGCTACACAAACGGGCCATTCAGACGTCTATAATCCACCAAAACGATTCCAAATGTAGCCTTTTGACTTTATGTTGCAAACTAAAGCCTGAGCTGATTCCATGGCTCTCTCACTCCAAGATGTGGAACTCGCCAGATGTTTGTTTTGGCATACTTGGCCCTTGATGCCTTGCATTATAGCTCCCAGCTTTGCCCTCCGGCCCTATGCTACTCCCAAAGGCGGATGCCTCCTTCTCAGTAGCCATGAGAAACAGCCTTGTTGTGGTATTTCCAAAAGGAAAATATGTCCTTGGCTTTTGTAAATAGCACACAGAAATGTTTTCTCATGGTCTCCTTGCTAGAACTGGTGACGTCCATCATTCAAGCTTAGAGGGCTTGCTAGCTGGACCTCAGTGGAGAATCACTCTTCAGACTGCATCATAGGCAACAATCCCTTGTTGTCATTAATATTAAGACTTAAGGCTCCAGCTGAAATCAGAGCCCCATCGTGCCAGGTGCTGTACATGATGTTATGCTGTTAAGTGCCAGTGGCTGCAAAGATTACTGAGCTAAGTGGGATCAATGAGTGTACTAAGCACCTGACATTGAGGCTAAATGACAGACTAAATGCCTCTTTATTAGTGGAAACTGAAACCAATGACTGGGTCATGCTGACTAAGGGATTTCCATGAAGGAAATTTCCATAAATGCAATGGCTGGGCACTGACTAGGGCAGCTGTGTGTGAAAAACAGAGATAGAAGCACCAGAGCAGAGAGAGAAGCCATCAAAAAATCCAAGGACAGGCAGGACAAGCACTGGGAATGTGGCCCTGAGAAAAGCTGAGAGAGAGCTTTTGGGCTAAGTGCTGACTGGAAAGGAGCTTGGAACTGTGAGCAAAGACGCTATCTCTTGTAGTTTTATTCCTCCTGTGCTCAGGAAAACAGGACTTTGTGCATTCTTTGGAAATAAACAGAACTGTCTCAAAAGAAACACTTGACGCCAGCACCAATTTCTCCTCCTAACTGGAACAACCCACAAAACAGCAACCTAGCAGGGTCACAATTGTCAGAGATGATGTCTTCCCCAAAGGGTTCACAATCCAAAGGAATGATTATCCTCTGTGTTTTACAGATGGGGAACTGGAGCGCAGAGAGACGAGTGGTGGAATCTTCAAAAGCACCCACCTGCTTTAGGAGCAGAAGAAAATCATTGTGCTTTTAACTCACTTAGGTGCTTTCAAAAACTCCCACCCTGGTTGTCATGCCCAAGTCTACATCAGTGACGGGAGCCCCCCGCTGGTCCTTAACCTCTAACCCATCTGTCCTCCCACAGTGACTGTCTCTTGCTCAAGAAATCTTGTCACCATGAGGGAGAGGTGTGTACATTACTGTCACCAGGAGGCTTAGTTTTACCCAGACTGCACTAACCTATGTCTGTGCAACTCCACTGACTGCAGGTGAAGAGGCACAAGGTTACATGAAGGTTCAGTGTTCCCCAAATAAATCTCACGTTCAATGTCTTCTTCTGAATGTGATGGCAATGGGCCTGTCTTGCTCTTGTCCCTTTGCAATACTGGAAGAAAGACCCTGACTGTGATCAGGTGAGTGAATTTAACCCTTGGGGAAAGTGTTTAATTGACAGACGTTCGGGACCAATGTCCTTTGTGCATGCGCAGACTGGCTCACCATGGGTGGTACAAACTCTCCCATCACCCCCCCATCACTGCTCCAGCCCTGACCTGGCGGGGCAGGGCCACTTCTCTCTCTGTGCCAGATTCCAAAAGTGTTCTAGGTTCTTGGATTCCATTTTATTCATGCTGTCCCATGTTCTTTCGACAAGAGAACACAGTTTCTGCAAAGGGCCTCGCCCCTTATTCTCCCCCTCCTCAACTGGGAGATTTTGGTAGACCAGTAAAAAGGCCAGGGACCACTGGATGGTGCAGATTGATGATCATACTTGTTGCTTTCAGCTTGTTTCTTTACAAATCGGGGCATCTCTGTGACCAGGCACAAAGTCCCGCTGGGGGCCGAACATGCCACTGGTGATAAACATAAGCTTGGAAAGGCCGATGTATCTATAGAGAGTGATGACACAAATGTGCTAGCGCTGTGTTTATCGCCACATGAGTGCATGCCTATCATATGCACAGCTATGTGTATATCTATAGGTGCCTATGTACCGGCACATGTTTGCACATGTACACGTGTGGCAATAACCATTAGTGAATGCTTGTAAAGTGCCTTACTTGCAGTCTGCTACAGAAGTGCTCTCATATCAGCATACATGAGGACATGGATATATGTAGATGGATGCAC
Organism: Mesoclemmys tuberculata; assembly: GCA_007922155.1. Taxonomy (NCBI): domain Eukaryota; kingdom Metazoa; phylum Chordata; order Testudines; family Chelidae; genus Mesoclemmys; species Mesoclemmys tuberculata. Next base: position 7,463,982 of record ML675646.1, read on the forward strand.
TCCGAATCATAGGACAGGAAGGGATCACGAGATGTCTTCCAGTCCAGTCCCCTGCACTCAGGGCAGGACAAAGTATTATCTAGCCCTCCCCGACAGGTGATTGTCTAACCTGCTCTTAAAAACCTCCAATGATGGAGATTCCACAATCTCCCTAGGCAATTTATTCCAGTGCTTAACTACCCTGACATGCTTGTGTGTCTCTGGATATGTTCATGTGTGGGCACATCTGTTCAACTCAGATCCTTTTCCTTCCTCTGTCTCTCATGGTTTCTGTCTTTGGAAGGTATCACCCCCTTATACCTTTCGTAGCCCTCACCGATTTCTCTATCACATAAGCCGTTTGTCAGCACCATTGTGCCAGGGCCCTTTAATGAAGCTCATCAGCCTCCTCCCCCCCACGGGCCATCCAGTTTCATGTCTTCCGCACATTGCTACACATATGCCCACCTGCAGGCCATGAGTGGACAGTATGAACAAGATGAGGTACAACACCAATCTCTGGGGCTTTGCACCTTTCTCCTGCCTGATCCATTCCCAGTTGCTTTCTGGACTTCTGTTAACTCCCATATCTCTCACACCAATCTGTACCTGCCATAATGGGCTTCCATGCAGGAGGGGCTGAGGTGAGGCCTCAGTTGAGCCCTTCATTCACCACTAATCTAACAGCTCCTTTCCACCTCCAAAGCCTACATTTGGTGACCTAGCATTGGCTATGCATCGCAGGGCACATGCACTCCAGTAAAGCTTCACATTGCTATCTCGTAGCCCCCTGCTAATGGATGCGTGGAGTGGCATCCACCGACACCATCAGACCCCTTCTGTGGTAGAAACAACTCAAATCCTTATAGAGAGCACATATGCCTTAATGGAAAATATATGCCTATAGCACTGAATAGGAAGAAAACTAATCGGATCCTACAGAAATTACTCTGTGGAACTGACTAGTGAATGAGAGAGCCTTTCCATAGAATATTTTTCCAGCCATCCTCCAGGAATTCTGTAGCTGAGGTATATTTCTCCAATCACTTCTATAAGATGTTTTCAAACAAAAATCAATGTAATGTAAAGATGAAGGTTCTCTATGGAAATCAGTAGGACTTTCCCACAGGGATATGATTTATAAAAAGAGAATTCCATAAGGCCTAAGTTTCTCAAAGCAACTCTTGATTTTGGGAGCCCAACTTAAGCTACTTCAAAGAGTCCTGATTTTCAGAAGGTGGGTGCGCCACATTTTCTGAAAATCAGGTCCCTTTAAGAAGTTGCAAGTTGGGCATCCATAATCACTGGTGACTTTGGAGAACCTAGGCCATTCATGATTCCAGGATGATTTAGAGGAGCACATTGGGGGGTCAGGGGAAGGAATCAAACGGCACAGAGAGATCCATAGAGCCTAAGTTTCCATTTAAATTGGCTGGAGAGAACCAAGCCAATGGCGTGAGTGTAAAATGCTTCTGTTTTGTCCCTAAGCCCTTGTCCTGCTGAGTGATTGAGAAGGAAAAAACATCCACCCCAGAGCCAGTCAAACAATTTAGTGACAAAGACAGGGGGCAACAATTCAAAGGATATTTTGGGTGAATGGAGTGTTACCCAAGGTTCTATTAACCCAAAGCTCTTGGTAACCTCACTCTGTGCGAGGTGGTGTCAGGAAATAAATCAAATGGAGACACAGCCGTCCAGCCGACAGACGAACTGGCAGAAACCATATAATACAAGAATGCTCACTTAAAAGCTATACTTTACTTAGTCTCAAGCACTTACACACGTCTGCAACAGGTTAATAAAGCACCCCAACCCTCTACAATTACAAAAGTTTGAGGTGGCTTTTGAGCAGTACAGCGGCAGTTTTCCGATTGGTTGGTCTTCCAGCTGCCGTTGGGGGATCCCAAAACTGCGTCCAAGAAAAGAAAGATCCCAAAGAGTCCAAGCCCCTCCCCCCGCTATTTATCCTTGTTAGTAGACAATAACATATCAAGAAAAAAACTTGTTGGGCAAGCAGTTTCAAAGCTATTCAAAAGTAGACCAGAGGTTGCATCAGAGTACTAATTAACTAGATTGTTCCTGCAGAATTTGCATAGATAAGCTTCTTGTTTTTTTCCTAAAACACAGATCCCAGCTCATGGGGGGGGCTGGGGGGGTGCAAAATCAGATAAAGGTTGAGGAAAAGGCTCCCCTCCCCTCCTGGCTTAGTCATGCCAAGGCTGCACAGGCCTGCAGAAAAGCCTACCGATTTTGGGTGGGTTTCTCATGTCTGAGACAGACAGACCTGTGATTCAGTTCCAAGCTGACGCAGAGAGAAACCTGGCCAGGGCAAAAGGAGGGTATTTCCCGCATGAAAATAAGCCCTTATATAGGAAGATCTGCTCTTAAGTACATTGTGCTACAATGAATCATTTTCTTCCCCACCAATCAGGACTGTGCTATGAAAGCCAGACTTGGCCTATGGAAATTTCAGCCCTTAAATCAAATATTATTTCAAAGTTAATGACAAACAAAATCTATTTTTGCAGTGGACTTGTTTAAAACATTTCCCCTTAATACTCTTGAAAGGGCCATAATTGAAAACAGTTCTTTGAAATGCCAGCACATACTTCTTTAATTATATCCTGTGCACTCTGTTTGCAGTTACCGACCATATGAAAAACAGGCTTGTACCCAAGGAGATTGCGACTGAAATAAGAAAACATTACCCTTCCAAGGCATCCTTCAAGCCAACTAACTTTAATTGTTAAAGAAATCTTGTTTTAAGATTTAGTTTCCATTGTAAGGCCAGTTTGAGTCCAGACCAGAGCAGATGGAGAAGGTACAGTGGGTGGAGGAAGAGAAGGATAGAAAGTATCCTCTTCAGTGGCTGTGTAACCTATGTGAGGCTATATCCCAGAGCAGTGATAGTTTCCCCAAAGTCATCTTCCTTCCATGCTTCCCAAAAGAGCTAGGCCACCAGGCGGAGAGGAAGGATGCATATGCTGCCTCTAGGTAGCCCTAATTTCCATCAGGGCTAGAGCTGGCCTAGCTGGAAAATCAGGGAGCTAGTTACAAGTCTGACAGCCTGATCCTCCCGCTTTCCTGCATTGGGCAGACCAGGCAGCAGGAGAAAAAAGGGCTCCAGGAATTTAGAACAACCAGGGATTTCAGGCTGCATTGCCCTTCTCCGCCTTCCCCCAAGTGATAACTTAAATGTGTTCACACTGTTCAGCAGGTGTCTCCTAAACAAAGTCATGTGTGTTTACCTCAGTTGACAGATAAGCTGTAAACAGGCCCATCAAGGAGGGGTGGAGGCAAATCTCCTGCTACCAAGTGGGGGAGAAGACAGCATGGCCTCTACACCCACCAGGAGAGAGATGCTTGGTCTGGGTTTTACTTTTCAGAAGAATCTATTTCAAAGATTTACTGGGCTATAAAGACAGGGTGGCTGACCCTCACCTGATAAGCAATGGAATCAGCTGGTTGTAGACAATATGACAGTATCATGAGAGTGGGTAGCGTGAGGTCTTTGCTGACAGTCAAAGACACACAAGTGGCTAATATCATTGTGAAGTGTATGTATTAATACGATGTAAGGAATTATGGTTACTCATTGATCGTACCATCTGCCCAGACTGGAGGGTATCTGACAGTTGTCTACCTGTCTCCTATGCCAAGTAAGCGTGGAGGAATCAAAACAATTGAAACCCCATTTACATACAGATGGATGGGAAGCCCACAGGGAGGGAAGAATAGCATGAGGTCATCCTGCCTATTGAAACAAGTTCTTTGAACTTTGGAAGATATAAGTTAAGATGGCAGCCATCTTGGACATCCATCACTAGACAGACACAAGAGGAAGATGAGAAACTGAGAAAGATGGGTCCTTCACCCAAAGAGGGAGTTGAAGTCTCTGAAACTGAACAGAGATAAGAAACCTGCTTAGGCAAAGATCTTTCACCTAAGAAGACAAGGGAAGCCAGCAAGCACCCTTGTATTTTTGTGGAAGGTCCCGACTGAGGAAAAAAATCAGCCATGGCTGGGAAAAAGACTGACTGGTGAGAGAACCATCTTGAACAAAGCCTGTATCTTGCTAGATTAAGTTTTAGACTTTTAGGAACATATTTTGTTTTGTTTGACTTGTAATTTTCTGTCTTCATTCCTTATAGCTGAACTCACTGAATCCGATGCATATTTTGTTAGTACACTTATTTCATTTTTACCATAAGCCAACTCAGTGCTGTATCTAAGGGGAAGGGTGTATTTACCCCGGTTAAGTTAATAAGCGGTGATGTGTTTTTTTGTCTGTAGAGGTACAAACAAACCTTATTATTTCTCTGAAATGTCTAGCAGAGGGATGGACACTGCAAAGCAGGTGGCTTTGGGGAAATTTGGGACTGGGTGTGGGTTGGGGTCACCCTGCAAATAGTAACCAAGGCTGATAGATGCCAGAGTGCAGCTGTGGACAGGCTGCTGGAGTCAGAGCCACTGAACTGGGCTATCTAGCCCACAGATGCTCAAGGAGTGACCTGCAGGCTGGGTGTGAGCATCTCCAGCAGCAAAGCATTGTGAGCTACCTGAGGTTACAGGGCAGATGGTGACACAGCCCCTCACTGGTCTGGATTGCACCCCCAAATGACGTGATACAAGTATTAACTGAAGTCATGTGACTTGCTTCTTTGCCGAAAGCTGCTCTGAACCATTCAGATGATGCCGGCCTCCATTCTCCCAACATCTGACTGCTCCCTTTAGTTAATCTGGGCAATTGTATTGGGGGTCTGCCCCCTTAAGGGTAACAGGGCCTGGGGTGTCAGCCAGCCCCTGTTCCATAGCATGGCTATGGTAAGGTTTGGGGAGTTTTGAGGTACCTAGGACCTAGTAAAATAGCAGATGCAGATAGAAGGAGAGCGGGAGTGGTCTTGCGGAATATGTTTTGTTTGGTGAAAATCTGGGCTACTATTCCTTTAAGGCCTGGACCAGGAGCCTTGTGGTAGGGGTGGAGCAAGGCTCCCCTCTCTTCTAGCCAACCAGGATGAGCACTGGGAAAGAAGGCTGTATATATTCCACCTCTTCTGTCAAAACAGAGAGACACCAATAGGGGAAGGTTATTGTCTGCTAAGCTCTCCTCAGGTAGGCAGGGAGAAAAGAGTTAAAGTAAAAGGGGCCTAGCTGGAGGGCACAGTGGGCCTGATTTAGCTGTGATGGATTGAGGGCTGGGGTGGAATTGCAAGCTATTGTATTGCAATTGCACCTGCTTGCATGGAAGTGTCTGGTCTGGGCTTAGAAGTGATCAGTCTGGAAAGAACTAGCCTAGAACCAGGTGAGGTGAGTTGTGCCTCTTGGCCTTAAGGAGCAGCTGGCTTTGCCTATCTCTCTTTTTATTTTTCTGGGTTATAACCACCAAAGTAGTGTTGTATTGCTACCTTCTAGCAAGATCATTTGACTGACTTTATTGAGCTTCTGTGAACATAACACTAATGAGCAAAGCCTTGTTTCACTTGCGAAGAGAGAGATGCTGAATTCAGGTGAAGTTAAACAAGGGGGACTTTATTAAACCCTGAGCACTGCTCTGTCCATGTGGCTGAGTCGCCTCCAGCCTAACTCCCTCCATTTCCTGGTTTTATTTCTTTTTTGGTGTCCTCTCAATAATAGTTCCTCCAGGGAACATGGGTGTGCTGAGATCATGACACATCATCCCTATTTTGCAAACACTTCTTAATAGAAAGATTAAAACCAATGGATTGATACCCAGACCCCCATCCTGGCCAGAGGTTGCCAAGTTGAAGCCTTATCTTTACCCCAGACTCAGCTGGTTGCATAGCCTTTGAGATAGTTTGGTCCCTTCAACAGGCAATGACACCGGGAGTGATCTACTTCTGTCTCTTAAACCGGTGATCTGAATGAGCTCTCCCTGCCCATCTATTGACAATCTGGGGAAAGAGACCTCAGGAGCAGACTAAATTTGCACAGACACCTCTATGTTGTCTAAGTGATCAGCAAACAGACCAGCTTTGCCAAAGTCCCCTGTTTTGGCTGTTTGAGGTCAAAATTCACTTTAGTCTTGGGTGCAGAGGTAATTAAATATGATCCTTATTGTATGATTAAAGAGTAGCCAAATTACACTTAATATACCCCAACTGGGGGAGGGGGGATCAGCTTAAATTTAACCTCAGTTGCTAAGCAGGGATAGTAATGTCATTTTCAAATGAATATCAGCAGGGTGGTGTGATGGAATAGACCCCCAGTCCTCTCACCTTATATGTTATTGTAGAAATCTTTGTACAAAGTATGCCTTGTAAGGTATCTTCTGAAAACTCATAACTTGCTGGTCAGTATTGTCCTAGTAAAATGTGTGGCAACGCAGTTGATGTTATAAAATTCCCTTGTATGATATCAACACATATTAACCACACAGCCCTATCTAGGCAGAAGTCAGGTGTAGCTTAAGCAGAGAAAGGGAATATGTGCTTGCCTTAATACGCATTTCAGCAGCAAACAGTCAACAAGCAGGAAGGGAGAACAAAGGAAGTTCAAACAGGTGGGGAAAAAAACAGCAGGGCCCATCCTTCCACATAGTTTGTCTCCTGGATCTCAGCTGGAAATTAATTTTCAAAAGTGGGGACTGAAATACCCCCAAGACACTCCCCCTCTCTCTTCTTCTCCCCTCCTCCCCCCACTCATGTTTTCTACATCTGAGAAGACAAAAGGAAACAGCTGTTGGAGTTTGGGTGGGATCCTGTTGGGAAAAACTTGGTCAGTAATCCACTGGAGCATATGCTGACAGAGTTTGTTTTGCAACTAAAATCCTTTCTTAAGCAGGTATTAAGCATTTTATCTTTATTTTTCTGGTAACCATTTCTGATTTTTATATCTCATTACTTATAATCTATCTCTTTGTAGCTAATAAACCTGTTTTATCTAATCCAATGAGGCTTTTTAAAATTGGAGTGTCTGTATACTCTATTTAAAATAATAAGATGTCGTATTCTCTTAAAGGAATAACTGACTTAATATATCTGTACTGTACAGGAGAGGACTGGGCAATACAGGACATGTGTTTCTAGGGGGAACATCTCATACATGAGACTGAGCGTGTGTATGAGCAGTACACAGTATAAGCCAGGGTGTAGCTGGCAGGCTGCAGTTACTCACAGATGATCAGTGTGGCTTGTATGCTGTAAAATGATTTGTGAGCAGCCCAAGGGGAGCTATTACAGAAGGCTTTGTAAGGCACCCACTGTTTCAGGGCAGGGGTGACACTGCCCCCACTAGTCTGGATTGTGCCCTGGTATGTCACAGAGTGGAGATTGGTGTTCCTACCAGGAGGGGTTGACTTGTTCAAAGGGGGTGATAGAGTATGTTCCCCATGCTCACCCTGAAGGTGTTAATGGAGGCCAGAGGGGCCAATTAATCTCTTAGGTTGCAAGATGAGGGAATTAAGGCTGAGGAAAGCCTGAATTAAGGAAGCTTTCCTATGCAGGAATAGGCAGGGGTTCTCTAAAGCTAGGGAGCTGGTAGCAGAAAAGGGCTGCAGGAAAACAGTCTGCTGCTTGCTGGAGAAAGGGAGGGGTGCTTGGGGCTAGAGAAATTAGTCCTATGTTACTTCCTGCGAGGAGGGAGTTTGGGCTGGCAAACCTAGGCAGGGGGCGAGGCAGAAGGAGCAGGAAAGGTTCAGACAAAAGGCAGCGAGGTTCAGGAGGGTGCAGACCTGGGCTGCTAATTGGAGCTGGAACCTGGAGTAGAGGATGGGGCTTGGTTCCCCAACAGCCACTGGTGAAGTGAGGCTGGTAAACAAAGTCCCTGGAGGAAGGAAACAAGTGTAGCGGCTGGAGGGCCAGCTCACAAAAATGTACCCTGCGGCTCAGACTGCGAGCCTGGCAGCAGGGCATGCAGCGAGCAGCAGAAGTGGCCTCAGACCTGGAAAGAGCTGATTTCCCCAGTGCAGCAAGGAAGGAGGTGCAATCTGGGGCGAGTGGACCCTGTGACACAAGGTCTCAGATGCCACTTTTGATTGATTCCCACTTCTTTAGTACTTAACTTTCATCATACTTCCAAGAATATGCTTGTCTTTAAGGCACTTTTAAGATTAGAAAAACCTTCCACCTGTCCTTTCCAAAACAGGATCTACCTAGGAAGTGAAGACAATAGGAAAACTGTTTCCATCATGTGAATCGCTTTAAGGATCCGCACAGATAAGCCATGGTTGGGAGTTCCTCTCCCTGAGAATAGACACTACTGTGGCTAAATGAGTACTGTTAACTATCTAGGAGAGAATCTCTCTGCATTTAGATAAAACCTCTCTCCAGGGCACATCTATGCTATATTTTAAAAGCTGTGTCAGCAAGTCTTGGCTCTAAAAGGAGCAGTAAAAGAGCGGCCCAGTGTCTGAAACCCATCTCCCTCCCTGGGTTTCAGAGCCTCAGATCCAGCCCGAGCAGCTGGTTTTAGTGCTGTAGCGCGACCCTGATTCCGTAGATCCAGGCTCTGCGATTTGCTGTCGTGGGTTTTAAAACAGTATAGGCATGCCCCACATTAGCGAGCAAGGGTAATACCCTGCTTTCCTGTGCAAAGAAGGGAGGGAAATTAATTTTAGTTATCAGTTGTGTGCTACAGAAAGCGTTTCTCTGACTAGCACAGACCATGAATTCATATCCTTCCGAGAGACCACAGCTGGATTTTCCACACGACCCCTCTAAGAATTAAAAAGTGGAAATTAAAACATGTTTCACTTCCTTTTTTGAGGAATCCAGTATCATAAGAACCCACACAACTTGACATTTCTGTTCACTGCATAATACTGCAAAGATGAACCATTACAACCTGCCCTCGCTAGACTAACATTGCTCACTAAAGAGTTGTTTTGCTTTGAAATGAAGGCTATAACACAGGGCCTCAACCGCAACTAATAGACATTTAAAGCTCAAAAAATAAGTACGGTGAGAGATCTTTTCCTGTCACATAGGATCATGGTGGGTATCAACAAGTAGCAATAAGACACTTAGCTGGGCAACGTAACCAATTTTCAGCATCTGTGATATCAAGCCCATACTCCACTTCAAATAAGAGAAACTGCCAATGACTGTAGCTGTTAAGCTTGCATTGTGCCTTTTGTTCAATGATGCAATACAGCCCCCAAGCCTCCATTTGACCTCCAATCAACAATTCCTCCTCTATGGTGTTTTCCCACTCTCCATCCTGCTGACTCCAGTAAAATTACAGGAAATGGTACTGAGATCCAGCCCACTGATCCTGTCTGAGTTACTCCTGGCAGCTCTGAGTCCAAGTGGTGCTCAAAATAGCTTCCAGGCCAGTTTTCACCCCCTAACTACAGGGAGCCTGTGTGTGCATGCAGGAACATCTGCCCTTAATGAAGTCTTCCATGCCAGTTTCAAAACAGCTGCTGTGCATGGTTGACTACTTGCACACCTTGCACTATTTGCACACCCTCTAGAAAGAGCAACTACTTGTCTTCAGTCTCTCATCACTTTCCATATCAACCCTAGAGCTGTGGGGGTCCACAGATCATGTCTAAGATTTCCAAAGGGATCTGCACTTCCATTTGAAATTTAAGGGTCCACAAATGAAAAGATGAAAACAACTGCCATAGAGGAAATAGAAACAGCAACTGTAATTACAGCAGTAAGATTTGTGGCTGAGCACCAGAGGGAGAGAAAAAAGGGGGGAGCGGGAGGTTTGCAATTGCACATTGAGTGGATCGTGAAATGGGTGGGGAATGCTGCAAGTTAAGCGAACTAGAAATGACTGGCTGTAAAACAAAGTCAAACGGGGCAAACTACCTTGACCCACAGAAATCCAAACCACATATTTTCACTCCAAATTATAAACTCTACCCTGTTTTCCTTGTAAATCAAATTATACCACGGGTAATCTTGCCCCTCAAATTAGAAACTGCACATTTGTTTGCCTTGAGTCACTTATATTTTGTGTATGTGGATAATGTCTTGTCCTATTGTAAGTCCTGAGTAACATGAAATGCTTATGTAATCAAAGCATGTATGGAGTATGTCCTCCAGATTTAGAAGATTATAAGGGCTTTTTGTTTGGCTTTCATTGCAAATAATTCTTTTATTCTACAAGTAGTAGGAATTGTCTGGCACAAGGAAGGGAAACTGTTGAAAGATATCCCAGAGTTATACCCTGGTTTATATCAGGAGAAATTGCTTAAAAGGGGATCCCAAATGATAGTAGAGGGTGATGAAATACAATCCTTGAAATGAATTCAATATAACAAGCCTCCACTAAGAATGGATTGAAGAAGTTTGTTATACAGCAATGCCGTCTACTAGATATGGGCTAAAGATGAAATCTGAGTGCTCATTTGGCATGTGTCAATTAGAAATCAGAGGCTGGCATCCCCTCCAATGACCACTGAAATTAGGGTATATAAAACTGAGGGCAAAGCTGCAGGCCAAGGGTGACTGAAACCTGCACTAGTCACGTGAAAAGTCCTTTCTCCATCCCAGGATTAAGAGGCTAAAAAGTGGTGAGATTTTATTTCAATAACAGTGTTTCCCTTTTGGTTCCCTAATATAAATAACTGTACAGTATTTTAATAAGTCTGTACTCTTTTGTGAGACACCAAGGAACCATATTTCAGATTTTTAATTCTCAATCCAAATCCAAATTGGCCTAAGATTAAAAACTATAACTTCAAGGAATTGCTTTTAATATCTTAAATGTATACCTTTTGAACCAATCCATTCATATGGTAGTAACCATACTCTTAAAAATGCCTTAAAGACAAGTGCATTCTTAGAAGTGTGCTTAAATGTTAGGTACTAAAGAATTAAAAAGTGACTATCATAAATTATGTAATAAGAAATCTTGATAATTTGCATTATTGCTTGTCATAACGGCAGAAACTCAACTCTGGTCTGTGATAATCTCTTTCAAGTCGTGGTTGTGGGTGTGTGGGGTACATCTAGAACATTGGTTTGTATCTAGGCTTGAGTGCTGAACTGGTTTGTACACTAACATTGTTCTGGGTGAATTAATAAATGGTTGGTTCCGAATAAGTGAATGAGCAGTATTTCTCAAATCATGACAAGTTAGAGTTGACCTGAAAAGCACCCAGTGTTAAAATTAGTAAACTAATGCTCCCTACTAATGCTCACTTAAAAAGAAAAAAAAGGGGGGGGGCATTTTACTAGATACTCTTTGGTGTTAGCTATAACACTTACCCAATTAACAAACCATGCGTGACCCGTCTATGCCTAGGGGAGCCACCTGAAAATTCCAAGGTCAAGGCAGGCTGTAAAAGGAGAGCAGATTCTCCCAGCACTGGTGGGTGACACTGAAGTCAGACTTCCCAACCAGCCACAAACAGTGCTTCTGATTCCCCACACTGGTTATCAAGAAGCCAAAACAAAAATATACACATCCCCCTTTTATGCATTTCAGTCTCTGGCTCCCAATCGGTCACTAGGTCCAGTAAAGAGATCAGTTATTTAAAACTCTATTCTCTTTACCAAAAAGGTTTCTCCTGACCCCAAAGGGTCAGCCACAGTCCCAGATCAATATAAGTTTGGATCTTCCCCAAAATACCACACTGCCAGCCAATCGTTAATAAATAAAACTAAAGGTTTATTATAAAAGAAAGAAACAAAGTATGAGAAATGTTAAAGCAATCAGACTCATGCAATTGATTTGAAAGTCCATATATATCAGGTTTCTAATAGAATTGTGGAGTTTGCAGGCTTGTCTAGTCCTTCTGGTGTACGTCCAGTACCTGGATGGGTCTCAGTCCTTTGTTTCACAGTTTCAGTTCGGTTGTAGATGAGTTGATCCAGAGGTAGGCTGCAGACCAAACACAAAATGGATGTTGCGAAGCTGCCTTTTATGTCCTTTGGCCTTTGTCGTGCTGCTTGTGGAATTTTACAGGAATAAGATGGAGTCCAGAGTCACATGAGTAAGTGCTGGTGACTCATCAGGCGTATCCCTGGCTTCTCCCCCTGGGCCCATTGTACCTGTGAGTTTCCTTAATGAGCCATTAACCAGGCTAGTGCTGCAGCCATCCTGTAACACCATGTCTGCTAGACTTCAGCTTTTAAATCTGGCACCTCAGCAAAGTCATAAAAACTGACCTCTCCTTCCCCCTTCACGCTTTTACCTACCAGCAACAGAGCCAGTCAGAATGTCTTGAATTTTGAAAAAATATATTGCCATTTTGAAATTTAAAAATGCTTATGCATTTTTACTAACTTTTTGACCAGCTCTACTCTTCACCCATGTTTTGGGGCAGCTTTTCCTCTGGCGCTTGCCCTACGTAAAGTGTGTGCTGCTTACTGTATGTGTCTATGCCAGTTCTTCATTGCAAGGTGGCTCCCTGCCTAATTCTTTATATTCCAATTTATTTTATTTTTAACATCAGAATACATATCAAGACTATCAAAGTGCATCCTTCTTTACACATCCCATTGACCACATGGTACGATGTGCACCAATAAGTACATCTAAGTATATCCATTGTAGAATAACTAATATTACCATAGCAATTTAGTAATTTAGTAGATGATGTGGCACTCACACAGAAGGGTTTTTTTTTCCCAAAGTGGCCCCTGCTTGAAAAATAGTGAAGATCACTGGCCTATCTATGTTCTCTCTATTTAGAGCTAGCAATCGTCAGGGTCCCATGTACTGCACAGCGCTCCGGACCTCAATTCTGCAGCAAAGAAACTCTGTGCAACAGCAGCATTTTATGTCAAAAGTGGAGGGTTTTAATGAACTAAATAAGCAAAGGAATATTCGTACAGCAGCCTGTGTTGGAGACGTTTAGCACTACATTGAATTTGTTCTGTGGTGTCCCCATATTTTTCACTGAGCCACAAACTGTTGCACTCGTGTTGCAGAAGATGTTGGGGAAAGGTAGTGTCCTGAGGCAGGGCTTTCCCCAGCTTGCTACAGACTCTCAGCCATTCTCCTGGGCTCTCTTGGGCTTCTTGTCCAAGCTTAAAAAGTTTCTCTGCTCGTATGTTCCATTTTAGTGTCTCACTGCCTCCCCTCCCAGGGGACTCTGGCTGTCCTGCTTTCTAGCTCTCTCTCTCTCAGCCAGTTCCCTCTCACTGTGTGCCTCTCTGACTCTTTATAGCCCCAGGTACAGCTTCACTCCCTTAACAGGCCCAACTGGGGGCATCTGCTCTGGCACAGGGGAGCTGGACCTAGGTCAGCTGCAGGGCCCACCACTCCGTTCCAAAGACAGCCCTGCTTCTTTCACAGGCAGGCTCTTTCTGCCCTGAAAGGTCCTGGGGTGGGGGGCTGCTCTCCTCCCCTCAAAACAAGCATCCACATTTAAACTCGTGTACAGTGGTGTCCCCTGTGTCCTTAAAGCCAGTTCAAAACTCAGAGTCTCCCCAGGGCACAGTCCACCCAACTTCCTCCTCTCCATGGGCTTTGAGGTCTCTGCAACCAGAATCTCTAGTTCTCACGTTCGCTGACCAGAGGCTCGGGTCACCTCTCTTCCTGCGTGGACTGAGGTTCCTCAGCCAGATCCCTTTTTTCTCACTGAATCAGCTATCGCTTGCATTTTGCAGCCACCAGTTGCCGTGGCAGTTCCCCAGTCCTCATACTGGAACCTGCAAAACAGATGTCCTCCATTTCTCCTCCTGCAGAGGACTGCTGCTTTCACCCATGGCCTCTTCTCTGGGCCCTGGCCTACTGATGATATAGTGCTTGGGTGCCCACTGCACCCTGATCTGACTCTTCCATCGCACTCTGTTCCTTGGAGCCTGGCCAACTCTTGCTCCAGTGTAACTCTTCTGCTAGGTGGTGCTGGCAGCACCAAGGGTGAGGATCAATATCTAGGGGTTCCTCCTCACAACTGTTGTGGTATTTTCCCAAGTTAATGCTGTGTCCACTTTCCTCTCAATAAAAACTCTCTTGCCCCATTGTATCGTTGGCAGTAGTCCTTTGTCTCAGTTTCCCACCTTCCTGTGTGAAAATCCAACAGAGAAAGTCCCTTGAACACATCAGTCCCTTTTTCCCTTGGCTGCACCCAGGATGGGTTGTTGGAGGTCATCAGAGTTTCAGGGTGTGTTTGGGTTTTTTTACCTTCTGCCCCAGGGTAGGATGGCTGGATGACGTCTCCACCACTGCCAATTTTAGTTGCAATGCCACGTTCTGAGGTCCCCTCGCTTAGCCCAGTTCTTGGTGATTTCACTGGAGAGTGGGGAACCTGGCCACTGCTGACAGCCTCTTCTGCATTGTCCATCATTGCCATGCTGTCCACACACGTTGTAAGGCTCAGCTCCCTAAAGCAGCATATCGGTAACTTCAGCTCTAGCAATGGTTGAGGAGAAACTAGGACTCTCAGTTGAGTCTAATCATTTGTCTTTAAACACCGGCAGGGAGGGTACAACACAGATAGTCCCGGACATGTCTGGGCAGGGACAGTATATCTGTGTCCAACCACTTTCTCAATATTCCACTGAAAGGGGTTGTGCAAAAGCAAAGGTCTAGCTGATTGTCACGATTATTGTGAGATGTTCATAATCTGGATATTGAGTGTTCGATCTGTTGGGAGTGAAACCTACCATGTGAGGACGGAGAGCTGGCGCACTGAGCCAACCAATGTAAGAAGAATGAATGCTCCTAGAGACAGCCATAGTTTACTGGCTAGAATAGATATGGGCTGGAGACGTTTAAGTATAGAAGAACACCACGAGCTTTCTCGGAAGAAGGGGGGCCCCTGCGCTAAGAGATAATAACTGAGGATTGTATACGAGAGAAGGTTGGCCCTATTGGCTTATCCATTACAGGAAAGGACTCTGGCTATGTCTACACTTATGGCGGAAAAGTCGCCGCTGTCAGCTCGACTTATCTGAATCAACCAAGTGGTCAGTGAAGACCTGCTCAGTTGATCCAGAAGTTGATGTTATTAATCCACCCCCATAAGTGGTGTGGCACTGCGTCGACGGGAATGCGGTTCCCATCGGTACAGTGCAGTGAAGATGGTGAGCACAAGAGAAGCACAAAAGTTGACAGCAGTTACACAAGTTCTTTGCATAACTCCCGTTGACTGCCGCTGAATCGCAGAAGTACGTGTAGATCAAGCCTCTGTCAGCATGAGTGTCACCACAAGCATTGCAAGAAAACTCTGGCAAATACCTTATTGGGCCAAATATAGGCTGTAGATGGTGTCTTATGCTTTTCTTTTACCTATAACCTGATGTTTCCAAACCCTTCTGCTTGCTTTGATTTAGATCTTTACCTCACATGCTGTTAAATAAACTTCAGTTTGATTTTACGATGACCCTGACTGCGTACCTGGCGCTAAGGGGTGTGTTGCCATGAGGTGCAGCCTGTGAACTGTCTCCCCAGGCGCAGCAGCTCCATCCATTACAGATGCCCAGAAGAGAAGGAACTGGGCATTCGAGTGTAACAAAGTGGGGGGTGCTAATTACTAGCTTGCAGTGCAGCCTGGAGCAGAGACTGCGTTGCCAAGCAGCTGGGGAGAGTTTCCCCAGGGGGGCCCACGGGGCTCCATCCCACTGGCAGTGGGGGGCAGCGGTTCACCCCAGATACTTTTTGGGAGGTCACTCAAGGTATCACAGAGGGTCAGATAGCATCACAGACCCTTTAAACACAGTCCACAGCACCGAGTAAGAAGATCTGTCCTCACCCCCTCTGACTGTAACTCAAATTTAGCCTCGCTATCCTATGTGACAGCAGGTGACAGCCTGGGACACTTCTCAGGGACATCTAGGGCTGTGGTGCACTTTGCCACCATCTGCCCTGGGCATGAGGGAGTCTTGTCTTTGCCACTGTGGGTCACCTCCCCGAAGCCACCTGCCTCTGGCAACACAACCACCGTTGGCCGGGCTCCTGCAGGCCTCGTGATCTCCGTGCAGGTGACAAACCAGCCCCCAAGTCCTCAGAGCGTCTCTCTGGCGTGCCTGGCTCCTGATCCGCTTAGCATCTCAGACCACGCAGATCCTCTCTTCCCCAAAACAATAGCTCGCTGCAGATTACATAATTCCGCTCCGCTTAGCACACGGCACTTCGAGTGATCGTGAGAACCGGCATAAGCGAAGTATCAAAGGAGAGATTCAAATTATAAGAATATTGGAAACAAGTGGTTACGTGTGAAGCATCAGCATATTATGCTTGCTAAAAAGCCTTAATTTAACTCATGAGACACTTCCCTATCTTTTATAGTTGAGCTTACCTCAGTCTTTTTCCCAGCATTTTCAACCAGGCTGGCTGAGATGTCCCCTTTTGTAACTCAAAGCTGCTGGTGGTTTGTCCTCACAGATTGAATACCTGAACGGTGCTTCTGCACCCTGAATCTACCAGACTCGACCTTTGATGTTCAGCTGAACATAGGGTTCTCCACTCACTGGTCACCTCTTCCTGTTCATTTCCTTCTGAAGTGTCTGCATGCTGTTTGGTAGCATTTGAGTCAGTGTACTAATAATTTTTATTGTAAGATGTATGATGGTCCACCAGAAATTAAGCATTTCCCATCACCTGTCTCTTCACTGCCTTTGAGTGATCTGCCTTTAACTACAAGACAACCTAACTTTTAGTGTGTGTATACATAACTCCTCACAAAGTTTCTGTATATACAGCTCACAAAGCTTATCAGCAGCGATGTTTTATGACATCCTTTTGGTGAAACCAGGGGATCCCAGTGCCCCTGTGATATTAACTGGTTGTGGGTCACCCCCTTTCAGTCAGGGTTTTACAGACCATCTGCTCTGTAGTCCTACAATAAAGCGATGACATTTCATTACCCCTGTGGCTGGGACTTGAGTGAATTTTAACCTAAAGCAGACACAAGCAAAGACACTTTGGAAAAGCAGGTAGGTCTGCTGAGGATCTAGGCAAAGTAGGTTTATCTCTGCAGATGGTCTGTTCCTGGGGTCTCTTCCCCCCCATTTATCAATTGACGGCAGGTGCGAACTTTTTTGGACTGCTGGCTCATACCAGCATTAAGCACTATTGTTTTTCACACTCTGTCTGCACCTTAATCCATGTTAATTCTTCTTCCAGTCCTATCGATCAGCTGATCTTCTGCTGGGAGGTGCTTACATCATCTAGCTCTTGCTGAGACCTTTTTAGCCGATCCCATGAGTGCTGGAGATGGTCAAGGGCTTTCAGCTCCCTCCTCTACTTTCCCAATTGGCCATTGGTCCTCTCCTGCCTCAGGCAGCTGTTCTGCTTTTCCTTGCCTCAGGGCTGGGAGCCAGTCTCTCCCCAGGATCATTGGCCATGGCAGGATCTTGATGACCTCTGCGTGTAGGTGAGTTCTCTCTCCTTGGACTCCAGCTCAACCTCTGCCATGAGGTAGATGCACATCTCCCCGCCCCAGGAACAGCTCTATGCAGGCCATACATGTGGAGTCCTCCCAGCCTGCTACTCTTATGGCTATCTTGAAGGCGTGGAGGAAGACTAGATGACCTCCTGAGGTTCCTTCTAGCCCTCAGATTCTATGATTCTAAGGCCACTCCAGGACAGAGACCAGCCAGCCTGGGCTTCCCTCTCCATCACTGACAACGTTCCCCCAAGTCCCTTGGACCAACCGCTCCTGTAGCCCCTCCTGCTGCTGGCAGTGGGCCTCTTGCAGCCACTGCTGTGTAACAGATGGTGCCTGTTCTGCAGGATCTCTCTCCCCTGTGGGAGCAGAGCCACATCAACAGAGGCTTCCAAGCTCTCTTTCTAGGACTGGGTCGCTCTCTTTCCCTCTAAAGGCTGGGCTGCAGCCCCACCCCCATGGGTGCTCCCAACTGGGCCAATTGCTCTGGCGCAGGGGAGTTGCACCTACATCAGTTACACGTGCCAGCTGCCCTGTGACGGGGAGGTCTTGGCAGCTAGGAATTGTTGAGGTTTTGATGGCTGGACTAGTGTGAGAGGTGGGCTAGGGTTGTGGGATGATCTGGGCATTCAGTAAGAGCAGCCCCCAGCCTGTGAATCAGGAAGCCCCAGTGTACAGCTGGGTTTGGTTGAGAATCTGAAATACACAGCCAGGTAACAAGAGGCTGTCTGAGAGCCAGGAACATCGGGAACACAGTAATATCCCACACCACCTCCCGTTGCCTCCAAATCCCCAGTTAGGAGCTGGGGTAAAGAGATGCAGAGGAAGCTATTAGCAGTTCATCAGGCCAAGACGTTTAACTTGTCCTACAAAACACGGAGAATACCACGTACTCTTGCACACCATCCTACTGGCACCTCGTCCATTATTTACATCTATATACAGACATCAATTACAATCACAATCAGGAGAGCTTTAAATTAATAATAGAAATATGGGGGCAAATTCTGCTGTTGGTTATGCTGGGGCAACTTCAGTTATTTACTCCAGTTGGCCAGATCCTCAGCTTGTGTGAACGGCAGGGCTCCAGCGAAGTCAATGATGCTATGTTGACTGACACCAGCTAAGGATCAGACCTGTTATGGTTCTTTGTAGTATGTGCAACCTCAGAAAGCAATTGCATCTAGCTCTTTGATTGAGATTTTATAACGCACAGGAAGAATGTCTCACAATGTGTGTATTTTTACAGGAAATGCATTGCCCAAACGGCTTAAAATAAGGGCCAAGGGTAAGAAACGCTTTAAATTGAGAGTTTGGATCTGTTCAAAGGATTTGCTTTTGTTGTGCTATGTAAAACTCATTAAAGCAACAGAGGCTGTATGTGATCAAGGCTGAAAGTGAGTATTACAAGCCGACAACAATGGTCTCTTACACACTTGTCTGAATCTGGCCCAAGTTGACACCAAAAGTCACTACCAGTTGAGTGTTGAATGGAGGCCTAGGTGAAATGAATTGGTTGTCTCTGTCCAGTTCCTAATGGTGAACTGTCCATGTCACAAGAAAGAGGAGTGCATAATCAGATGTAATGGAGACCTGTAGGAAATAGAAGCCAATAATAATGTAGACATTATGTACAAACTTTGATTTGCCATATTTTGTGAATGGATTTAACAAGTCATTTGAAAGCCGCTTGGGTCTGAGTTTTGATAGAGCAAAAGAACCTTTCAGGCACTTCCCCAGTTTTCCGGACAGAGTGACAGTTCTCTAATTTCTTATTGTGGTCATGAGGTCTTGTAGACCTTGAGAAAGTGTGAGCATGAGATGTGTGAATGGATAGAGAACAATTTTGCTAAGTCATAGGCCAATGCGTCATACATTATGACCAGGAAAAATACCAGGCCCTAGTAGTCAAGAAACAGTTTGGGAGCCTTGACTGTTCACACAGATAAGGGGGGGTTGAGATTGTTTTGGTGGAGTCATCATGACATCCTATTATTCTCCTAACATTGCTTGCTTGGGTAAAAAGGGCTCGTGAATGTGACAAAACTAGTACCCTTGGAAGGAGGGCCCCAAGAGTTAGGCGGAAGTCAGACTGACCTCACTTGATCAGGATTGGATGATGCATTTAGGGTGCAAAACCTATGATCCCCTGATTCGATGAGAAGATCACCAGGGAGGTGTTGTGGGACAATACCAGCCTGAATTTCATCCATAAAAGATCAGTTAAACGAGGAAGAAAGTGTGCTTCTCCTGAGGTCTCCCTGACGACAGCCAGATGGCTGATACTCCTACCTTCCATCCCACAGAAAGTAGAGACAAAGACATCACAGACCAACCAGTTGTCTGGAGGATGATGCCCTCTCATGTGATGGTACCTCAATCAGAAGACATCGCCTGGTTCCCTAGACTGCAATTCCTGACGGACTTGAGGCTCCACAGAAGAGATCCTTTTTCTCTTTCTAAGTAACTTTTTTTTGTTTCCTTGGCAGGATATTTGCATACCTGTGTAGGGATGCTGATCAAGAAAGGCTCGTACTAGCCTTTTTGGGGTGGGAGGCCCATAGGTGTGTGACATCAACAATAGCACCTGCATATAAGCCCATATATAGATTGCCATTTGACGTTAATTAACCTAGGTTCAAATCAAAACTTACCACTAAAGATCCAAACCACAAACCCTGGTTTCCACAAGGGAAAGTATAAGTGTGGGTCCCTTACAGAATGGGGGAGGCAACCTAGTGACAGAGGATGTGGAGAAAGCTGAAGTACTCAATGCCTTTTTTGCCTCTGTCTTCACAGACAAGGTCAGCTCCCAGACTACTGCACTGGGCAGCACAGAATGGGGAGGAGGTGAACATCCCTCAGTGCTGAAGGAACAGGTTCAGGACTATTTAGAAAAATTGGACATACACAAGTCCATGGGGCCAGATGCAGTGCATCCAAGGGTGCTGAGGGAGTTGGCTGATGTGATTTCAGAGCCACTGTCTATTATCTTTGAAAGCTCGTGGCAATTGGAGGAGGTCCCTGATGATTGGAAAAAGGAAAATATAGTGCCCATCTTCAAGAAAGGGAAGAAAGAGGATCCAGGGAACTACAGACTAGTCAGCCTCACCTCAACCCCTGGAAAAATCATGGAGCAGGTCCTCAAGGAATCCATTTTAAGGCACTTGGAAGAGAGGAAGGTGATCAGGAACAGTCAACATGGATTCACCAAGGGAAAGTCATGACTGACCAACCTGATTGACTTCTGTGAAGGTGACTGGCTCTGTGCATGTGGGGAAAGAGGTGGACGTGGTATACCCTGATCTTAGCAAAGGTTTTGATACAGTCTCCCACAGTATTCTTATCAACAAGTTAAAGAAGTATGAGTTGGATGAATGGACTATAAAATGGATAAAAATGGAGCTGGCTAGATCATCAGGCTCAATGGGCAGTGGTCAATGGCTCCATGTCTAGCTGGCAGCCGGTCACAAGCGGAGTGCTCCAGAGGTCAGTCCTGGGGCCAGTTTTGTTCAACATCTTCATTAATAATCTGGAGGATGGGGTAGATTGCATCCTCAGCAAGTTTGCAGATGACACTAAGCTAGGGGGAGTGGTAGATACCCTGGAAGGTAGGGATAGGGTACAGAGTGACCTAGACAAATTGGAGGATTGGGCCAAAAGAAATCTGATAAGTTTCAACAGGGACAAGCGCTGAGTCCTGCACTTAGGATGGAAGAATCCCATGCACAGCTGCAGACTGGGGACCAACAAGTTAGGCAGCAGTTCTGCAGAAAAGGACCTGGGGTTACAGTGGATAAGAAGCTGGATATGTGTGTGCCCTGGTAGCCATGAAAGCTAATAGCATATTGGGCTGCATTAGTAGGAGCATTGCCAGCAGATCAAGGGAAATGATTATTCCCCTCTATTTGGCATTGGTGAAGCCGTATTTGGAGTATTGTGCCCAGTTTTGGGCCACCCACTAGGAAAAGGATGTGGACAAGTTGAAGAGAGTCCAGAGGAGGGCAACAAAATGATGAGGGGGCTGGAGCACAAGATTTATGAGGAGAGACTGAGGGAATTAGGCTTGTTTAGTCTGCAGAAAAGAAGAATGAGGGGGGATTTGATAGCAGCCTTTAACTACCTGAAAGGGGGTTCCAGGGAGGATGGAGGCAGGCTGTTCTCAGTGGTGGCAGATGACAGAACAAGGAGCAACAGTCTCAAGTTGCAGTGGGGGAGGCCTAGGTTGGATATCAGGAAAAAGTTTTTCCCTAGGAGGGTGGTGAAGCACTGGAATGGGTTACCTAGGGAGGTGGTGGAATCTCCATCTTTAGAGGTTTTTAAGCTGCAGCTTGACAAAGCCCTGGCTGGGATGATTTAGCTGAAGTTGGTCCTGCTTTGAGCAGGGGGCTGGACTAGATACCTCCTGAGGTCCCTTCCAACCCTAATCTTCTATGATTCTAAGCTGCTAAGTAAACTGCATAGAGACAAAGTGACTGAGTAAGCCATTCAGTCACTGGCATGCTAACTTTGATCTGATTACTGCTGATTGGTCAAACCATTGCTCTGTTGGTCTCTCATAATTCTCTATGTGGTTGATCAACTCTAATTTTTATTATTGTTAATAATTGAATTGAATTGAGTAACTTGATTTACATTGTCATTTCACTCTCTTTCATACGGTTTAGTACTTGAGGGCGGTATAAGAAATTAGTTAACCTTTTAGTTGTTTAAACTCTAATTGGTTTTCTCCTGCCCAATGGCAACGAGAGAAAAACAACCTTAATTAAGGGGATTTTTTAATTTAAATAATAATAAAACATTTGACTTAAGTCCTGAAAACCCTCTTATTATTACAGACCCCTGTTGGCAGCCTTGGGTAAGGTGATATGAAGAGTGGCCGTGGATGATGATTACAGAGGATGAATTACATCAGCATGAGTATGGAGGCTGAATTACACGAAATAAAATCCCCAGCAACTTTTAAAGAGCTGAGAAGTTCTCTGGGAGTCTCTTAGTGGGTTTTTAGAAATTGTTCAGCTACTTCTTAGCTTGTTGCAGAAAGGTATGCCATGGAGTTAGGGGCAAGAACAGGAAGGAGAGGTAAACTAGTTTAAAGAAAATATACAGACTTGCCTTGCATATCCCAAGAGAGGGAAGTTTTTCCATACTGAAGTGGATCACAGTAATTGCTGGGTCAGCCCTGGGCTGTACCTAAAGCATGAAATTGATGACACAGCAATCGCTTATATCAGCAATAATGTCTATGGAGCCGATAGGAAGTATTTCAATTAGATGTTTGCTGCTGTCTTGGCTGTCCACCTTTTTCAGGGTCATATTCGGGGGCATCATTTCAGAAAAATTCAGGGGAGAGGGGGAAAAGATGCATTAGCGTGTCCATTTCTGCCACTCCAGTGAGGCTAACAGAGTAGAGTTGGAGAGGTGGCAGGTTGGCTGTTCCTGGAGGAGTCGGGGCATGTGGAGGGACACAGATGTGTGTGTCTCATCAACGGCTGGCCCAGGACAGGGATTGGGGCCTAAGATGCTTAGTGGCCCAGGCCACCACTGCCCATTCCTGACTGGCCACCAGGACAGGGAGACAGAATTCTACGCTGACAATGCAGAGATTAGGAGATACTCCTCAGAATCAGCTGGCAAGGAGCTATGAAAAGTCTGGGGGAGGCAAACCAAGGTCAGAGGGGGAGGGCCACTAATCCTCCTGCCCATCCAATGGCAAATGATGCCTCTGGTTATGTTGGAGAAGAAAGTTGTGGTAGAAACCTGCCATCAGCCTACTACATTTCTGGTTAGTGATAAAATAGGATGGGAAAGTTTCCAGAAGTGGTACTGGAACCTGGACCTGAACCCTACGTGCCTTTGGAGATCCACTTCACCAGAAGCAAGAAACTGTTGTCAGCACAGGGGTTAGCTGAAGTTCATGACTGCTAACGGCACAGAGGCTAGCTGAAGTTCATGTCTGAACTGCTGCAGAGCAGACCCTGGGAGGAGAGGAAGTAACCCTCATGTCTGAGCTGCCTGCAACGCTGACCAGACACTTCTAGTATGATAAGAAATGTGTGAGAAATTCCCTATGGCTTGTACAGACAGTTGTTCAGACCAGCCCGGTGGTAAACCAGTTGCAGGAGTAGACCTGCTACTGGCAAATCAGGACACCATCCCCAACCCTTAGTACACGCTGGGCTGACAGACCAGTCGGGAAGCAGAGATGGCTGGAATTTTGATTCTGCTACAGTTCATTGCAAATCACCCCCCCAAAAGCCTAGTTGTCTGTACCGGTTTCACTTACAGGACATACATTTTTAGCGTGAGTGTATGGAATGGATAAAGTGTGACATGAAAAGGGCTAATGGCAAGGAAATTATACACATTGAGTTAGAGGCCATAAAGAAGTTTATGCAAGAAGCCAACTTAACAACGTAGTGGGAAAAGTCATAGTAAGGAGCCAAGATCCCGATTCACTATGAAATAATCCAGTTGACCAACTGCACAGACAACTGACCCTGCAGACTCTGGCTTCTCCTGCCATCCTGAGTCTTTACTGGACAAGCTGGTGTTACCTTCCCTGGCAAACATGGCAAAGTTGACTAGAGGGTGTACAGACTGTGCTTGGAGGCAGTCTGCAGCTTGACAAAGCCCTGGCTTGGATGATTTAGTCCTGCTTTGAGCAGGGGGTTGGACTGAGGTCCCTGCCAACTCTAATATTCAATGATCCTATGATGTTCTAAACTGCCGTCCAGAGTCAACCTCCTCCAGGATTCCTTATCTTTCATGCACAACATCTTGATGATGTTGCAAAATCAAACCCATTCAACCTTTGCTTTTGCCAAACATGTTTTCATACCATCAAGTGAGAGAAAACTAACACTGGACGTTTTAGAATAACGTTGCTGTAGTTTTCAGTTGTGTAATTGTTACAAATAAATGTATAATTGTTAGACTAATTGCTGATTTAAGAATGAAAAATTAATCATGTAATTTGAACTACTAATGTGTTGTGTTTAAAGTTTATATAGTGTAAGAATCCTCTGATGTAATGAGAAATTCTCAAAGTAACCTTCTTATTCCATCAGTGAAGGGGCAGGAAGATGTAGAACATATAGGCCTATGGTAATATAGACATTAAGTATAAACTTTGCCATATTTAATAAGTCTGTGTTTATAGATTTAACAAGTAGTTTTGAAGCTGCTTAGCTTTGAGCTTTCATAGAGTGAAACAACCTTTCATGCAGTTCCCACAGTTATTAAGACAGGGTGACAGTTCTGTAATTTCTTTCTGTGGAAGTGAAGTCTCAGAGGCCTTGAGAAAGTGTGAACATGAGACGTGTGACTTAGAAAGATTGTTCCCTATCCATTCAAGGGACAATGGGTCATAAGTTTATGACCAGGAAAGCATCAGACCCTAATTCTCAAGACACCATGTGAAAGCCTTAAGAGTTCACCAACATAAGAAGGGGATGAGGTTACTTTGGTGGAGCCATGACCTCCTCTTATTCCCCTAATATTGCTTGCTTGACAAAAACACATGGGTCGTGGACGTGACAAAAAAACAGTACACTACGAAGGAGGGTCTCAAGAGTGGACCAAAAGTCAGACTGACATCACTTGATCAGGATTGGATGGCGCAGTTCGGGAGTGAAACCTGTGATCCCCTGATTCGATGAGAAGATCACCAGAGGGGTCTTGTGGGATGAGAGCAGCCCAAGTTTCATCCATAAAAGACCAGTTAAACGAGGAAAAAAGTGTGCTTCTCCCAAGATCACCACAACAACGGCCAGGTGGTTGATACGCCTACTTTCTCTTTCAAGGAAAGTAGAGACAAAGACATCGTAGACCAGCCAGTTGACCAGAGAACACCCACTTGAGTGACGGTACCTCATCCAGAAGCCCTCACTTGGTTCCCAAGACTGCAATTCCTGAGCGATCCTGAGGCTCCACAGACGACGCAAGCTGAAAAACGGATCCTTTTTCTCTTTCTAAGTACATTTCTTCTTTTGGTTTCCTTTGCTAACTAGTTGAATTCCTGTGTAGAGATACCTCTTGTCCATGCTTTTTTACGGTTGTAGTGGGGCAGTGATAGTCCATGGACATAAACCCACAGCGTAAGTTGCCATTGGGTGTTAATTAACATAGGTTCAAAGCAAACCTTGCCACAGATTGGTGAAGGTCACTGGGAGATCGTAAAAATCCAAATCTTAACCTGTTGTTTCCACAAGGGAAAGGACAAGTAAATAAGTAAACTGCATAGAGATACAAGGACTAAGTATAGGTCCGTGTTTACGGTGGTATGGAGAGTACAGACACTGCACACCTCCCCCTGAATGGGTATACATAGCAAAGTAGACAATGAGGCATTGCTTAGGTGAGTGGAGCAGATATATGCCAAAATCCTAGGATATGTACCCTATATGGGTTTCTACATGCCCAAGCAGTGTCACCCATGTCTATATGGCTACTTTTAGCAGTGTAGTGTCCTGCCACCAGAGCCTTTCCCTGCTGAGGGAGCCTTTCACTGCAGCACGTAGCTACATGTACCCTACATGTCATGGCAAGTGTACATAAGGCCTAATTAACCATCCTGTCATTGGTGCATGTTAACTTTGTGATTTGATTACAGATTGTGCTCATGGGCTGACTAGGGTCCCATAACTGGGGGGGGGAGCATGTGGGTATTTGGGGGCCCTAGATGTCGCTATTTAAAAAATGAACAACCTTCCTTGTGTCTATGGGCTAGTTAGGCCCCTGGAAAATCTTGGCTATTAAGAGGTTTTTGTAAAGTCAGTGTGTGGCTCTGATTTGTAATGTATATAAAGGATGCACAGTGTCCACATTCTGGCCTTTCTGACAATAATTTGCGGTTCCTGGAGATCATTGTGGGCGCATGTGTCTCTGCCTCCACCTGCCCTGGCCTCCAGCAATTGGTCAAATCATTGCCTGAGTGATGTCAAATTGTTCTCTTTTTAGTTAACCAGTTTTCATTTGTATTCTTGTTAACTCCTTGATTTGACTAAACTTGATTTCCATTGTAATTTCAATCTAATTATCAAGTTGTTTAGTACTTCAGGAAAGTATAAGAAATTACTTAATTGTCTATTGTTTATGTTCTCAAATAAAAGTTATAAAATCACCCAAATTGGTTTTCTCTGCTCAAATGGTGATGAGGGGAAAAACACCTTAATTGAAGACTTTTGATTAAATATTAATAAAACATTTGACACCAATCCTGAAAAGCCTATTGTTACAAATTGGCGTAGTTGACAGGACACTGTGTCAAGTCATTAGGAGTGACATGCTTTCAAGGTGTGTGAAGCTGCCTTTGATCTTTCTCTATAAGATAGAAAGTTTGGTAAAGAGTTAATAAACTCCAAGCTGGAAATTGGTCAGTGAGTGAGAAAAGAGGAAGTTCCCTTCTCACCACTGTGTTCCTAAAGCTCACCCAGGGAGGAAGTGAAATTTTCTGGTAAGAGTGCCAAAATGGGGGTGGTGGACACATCAATCAAGCCAGACACAGAAGTCTGGAATAGAGAATTCCCTAAGAATTGTAATAATGTTGTGAGATGAAAAACTTCCCTTTGTATTTTACATTCACCTGCAGGAAAGCTGCTGTTGTGGAGAAACCGAACTGTCTTCCCCTCTTCTCAGACCTGTTGACTGAAGCAACTCCAGAAGTTTTCTAGTCGCCACACCTGGAAGGAACAAACGGTGAGTGTTAAGTTTCTTTGTTGTCCTTCCACCCAATTTCCTACATCCAACACCACATTGTGACAAAGTGAATTAACTCCCGTCCCTAAACGTGAGTCAGCCAACTCATTTGGAACATGAAGCTGAGGTAACTTTGCACCTGCTTGGCCAACTAGCTATGGAGATGGAGGATGGGGGGGACATGTTGGCAAGCCACAAAGGGAAAGACAAAATTTCAGTCAGTTGCAAGAGATCCTCAGCCGAATCCTTAAAGACGGGTGGCAGACACTGTATCCTAAGAAGACAGGTCTTTGTATATTGCCTGTGGTTCCACCCTATGGAACAGAAAGTTGGAGAATTGGTCAAAGGAAAGAGCAAGGTTAAACTCTGAGAAGAAAAAAGCTTGAGGCCTCATGAAAGGTGTAGACAGCCTAGAGGTAGAAAGAGAGTGGCCAAGGCTCTCAGAGGGACAAATGATAGGTTGGATAGTCAAAATGTAGAAGGATGGGTGATGAAACTGCGTTGTTTTCAGAAAGCGATACTTTTAAGTGGAGCTTAGGAAGATCACTGGCAGCACTTAGACTCCCTAGTGCCCCAGAGGTGCCTCAGCTTGCAAGAACCCTTCTTGGGGGGTGAGCATCCTGTACCTTAAGATCTGGATAAGAAGAAATTGTTTGAGGAAGCTAAACAGAGTCAGAACTCTGCCCATGTAAGAAGGTAGCTCAAGTTCATGAGCATGTTATGATAGATAAAACTTCCCTAACAAATGTTGAAGGTGGTTTGGAAAATGATAAAGTGAGGTTTCTAAAGAGGACTTCAACTTCAGACCCCAGAGTCTGGTTGGAAATTCCCTCCACCACTACCCCTCCCCCCTTCACCTCCCCAGATATCAACCAGAATTCTGAAAAATCACACCTTGAGCTAGTCAATTACTTTAATTGCTTTAATCCCTCTTGGCAATTGCTTTCACTGGGTTTAGACCAAGGATATCCCTTCCTGGAAATTCAGTCAGGGACTGCACCTCCTGGTGACCAATTTCACCCCTACAGAGATACGTCTCTCTGCTCAGAATGAAACCGGATGCCTGATTGTTTTGAGCTCAACATTCCTATAATTGGGGTGTTGTTAGAAGCGATGTTATAAGGTAGAAACCTGGGAGAAAGAGCACAAATATTACCCCAATCATCCCATTTATTCTGGAATCCATTTGGAGAGAGAATATTGTCAAATAACAAGTCATGATGGGGAGGGATGGGATGGTGCTTTCAGGAAAATATCTTAGTTGGAAAAAAACCCTGCTTTTGAAAATCAATGCAATACAAAAAGAGCACAGTCATCCACCCTTGGCCTTTAGACAATAAGTAGAAGAAAAGGTGCAATTGGCATATGGCTCTAGAGATTGCTTGGAAGATGGAAGAGTTGATATAACTATCGATAGAATTCTGTGGAATCTCTGCAAAGGACTCTTGAGACTAAGGAGAAACTAGCCTACAGGATGTTAAGATCTCCACAGAACAGGAGCTCCTCCTGTTTTCATAAGACAGTACAGAACAGTGTTGGCCATTTGAGTCTATACAAAAGACGTTACATCCAGCCACATTTATTTTCTTTTCTAAGAGCGTAATTCCACCTTTAAGAATAGGAAGAAGCAGTGAAGGAGTTCAAGATAAGGCTGTCCCAGGCTCCAGGCCTAGCTTATCGCAAGAGAGCTTATCCCCTTTTACAATGAAGTGGATCGCACTAACTAGTGTGGCAGTGCTGTACTGCACCAAAAGCTGACCCTGATGGCTGAGTGACTGCTTAAGCCAGCAGACACGTCAGTGAAGTAGAGAGGAAGTAATCCGATTGTGAGACAGTTTGGCCTACTACTGCCTGCGCTGTCCAAAATTTTCAGGAACCTGGTGGAGGAAGAGTTCTGGCAGCCTCTTTCCGTCAGCCCACTAGATTTCTGGTTGGCGATAAGATAAAGAGTAGAAGGTTTTCCGGAACATGTACTGTAACTTGGGTGTGAGCGCCACGGGGAATGTCCTTAGAGAGCTACGGCACCAGAAGCAAGAA
Organism: Mesoclemmys tuberculata; assembly: GCA_007922155.1. NCBI lineage: Eukaryota > Metazoa > Chordata > Testudines > Chelidae > Mesoclemmys > Mesoclemmys tuberculata. Next base: position 7,492,951 of record ML675646.1, read on the forward strand.
ACTGAAAGCGGTTCAGGGGTTAGCTGAAGTTCATGAGCGCACTGCTGCAAAGCAGAGCTTCAAAGGAAGTAACCCTCGTGCCTGATGCCTGCAATACTGACCAGACACTTCTATTATGATAAGGAATGTGAGAGAAATTCCCTATGGCTTGTACCAGCCTGGTGGTAAATCGGTTGCAGGAGCAGGCCTGGTATAGGCGAATCAGGACACCAGCCCCAACACTCATGACGTGTTTGGCCGACAGACCAGCCAGCCTGCAGAGATAGCGGGAGTTCTGATTCCACTACAGTTCGTTGCATGTCACCTTAACAGCCCTGTTTTCTGTTTCAATTCCACCTGATAGACAGAGTTTTTAAACAGTAATAGCATATGCACAAAAACTATAGTGTAAGTTACCACTTGGCATTAATTACCCTAGGTCCAAAGCAAATCTTGCCACAGGCCGGCCGCCCTCCCACCCCCTTACCCACTCCCCCTGGTGACCTTTCAACATATGTAAGGATCCAAGCATTAATTGACTTTTTTTCCACTAGGGAAAGTATTAGCTGCTAGATCAACTGCCCAGAGACTGAAAAACCAGGTAAGCCATTCAGATCAGTGGTGCGTCAGCTTTGTGATTTGATTACTGATTGTGCATGCACAATAGTTTGACCAACTGCTGGTCTCCTATTATTCCCTTTTCAGTTAACCACTTCTAATTTGTATTGTTGGTAACTCCTTGAATTGGCTAACTTGATTTACAGGAGAGAGACAAGGTGGGTGAGGTAATATCTCTTACTGGACCAGTTTCTGTTGGGTGAGAGGCAAGCTTTTGAGCTGCACAGAGGTCCAGGAAAAGCACCAAGAATGTCACTGCTAAATACAAGATTGACCGTTGTCCTTTCAATCTAATTTCCATGGTGTTTAGTACTTCAGGGGAGTGTAAGAAATGAGCTAACCTCCTAGCTGATTATGCCCTTGAATCGAAGCTATAAAAACAAACCACACTGGTTTTCTCTGCTCAAATGGCAACGAGGTAAAAACAACCTTCATTAAGGGGGCTTTTAATTCAGTATTAATAAAATATTTGACTGAAGTCTCAAAAAGCCTGTTGTTGTTACAGCCCCCTGCTGGCAAACTCAGGTAAGACAGTGTGAAGAAGGGGCTTGGGTGATGGGAATGGTGGTCCCAGGGAGCTAGTCTTGGCATCGATGCTCTCTCAAGAGGCTGGAGGGGAGCCACTCGGGTCACAAGTTCATCTCCCTGCCAGAGGGGAAGCTTAGCAGGGAGTTGCTTACTAGAGACAGGTTTGGCCCATGAGTGTGGCCAGGACGTGAGGAGTCCTTTCAAATGTCTGGTTGCTTTGCTTATGCTGTGGCCAAGCCTGATGCTTCCCATTGGGGTAGGGCCATTAGGTCAGAGTTAGTGGGCAGCGTTGAGATTCCCTGGCTGTTCCATAGGGGGCATGGCAGTGGGGCTCATTCTGTTCTTCTAACCTGTAATGGTTAGGGAAGAACCCGTGAGGGAGAGAGTTCACTTGCTGGATCTTCACCATTAATGGCTCTGCTTTATCCTTCCCAACACAGGAGGCCATGGCAAAAAGTGTTGCAGTTATTGGAGCGGGGGCCAGTGGTCTGACAGCCATTAAGTGCTGTTTGGATGAAGGACTCCAGCCAACCTGCTTTGAGAGAAGTGAAGACATCGGAGGACTATGGCGGTTCCAGGTGAGTTGAGTTTTTCTCCTTGGTCTTGCATTAATAGACAGAATATTAAATGAAAGGGTTTCCTAATACTCCAGTTCTTCCTGCACAACAAGACCATCCCTTCTCAAATAGAAATGAGCAGACAGATTGCTGACTACACTCCATGAGATCCACCAATGTCCAAGAACCCTGCCGTCTCAGGAAGCAAATGGTGTAAGGAATGCCAGCTAGGGCTGGTCAAACATTTTTCTTTCAAAATGGTTATTCCAAAGGAAAATGGGGTTTAATGAATGTGGCAGTGATCGCCAACAAAATGAAGCAGGAAGACCTAGTTTATAGGGATTTAAAAAAACACCTAGGCTTATTTTAAAATAAAAAGGTGGTTGGGGTGGAGGCATCACCAACCAGGAATATCTTCCATAACACAACTCCAACAGGCCCAGCTTCCTCCAGGTGACACTTCCCCCTGCAACTCTGACTCCCAGCTGGAAGACAGGGAGTTTTATAGAGGGCTTCACTACCCAGAATCCTTTGCAATAAGTAAAGTCCCTGCCATCTCTTGGCGTGATTGACAGCCCATCCAGCCAATCAGCTCTTTCCCTCACTCCTTGCTCTCTAGGCACTTCACTCCATCACATTGGCTAAATGAATTATTTTTGTGAAAAGTTTAATAGGGGCCCAGGAGGAGAAAAACACTTTCCAACAAGCTCTAATGCAGACCTGTTAGCATTAACATGGGAGGAAAAACTGGATGTGTGGCTAGAGCATAGGCATGGAAGTCAGGATGTTGGTTTTGATCCTTGCTCTGCCATGCATTTCCTGTGTGATCATGCTGTGCCTCGGTTTCCCCCCAGTTACAATCACAGAAATGTAGGGCTGGAAGGGACCTTGAGAGGTCATCAGGTCCAGCCCCCTGCACTGAGGCAGGGCCAAGTAAACCCAGATCATCCCTGACAAGTTTTAGTCCAAGGATTTCTTAAAAGCCTCCAGTGATGGGGATTCCACAACGTCCCTTGAAAGCCTCTTCCAGAGTTTAACTAACCTGCGAGTTAAAAAGGTTTTCCTAATATCAAACCTAAATTTCTCTTGCTGTAGATTAAGCCTATTACTACTTCTCCTACGATCAGTGGACAAGGAGAGCAGTTGATCACCATCTTCTTTATAACCACTGTTAACATATTCAAAGGCAGTTATTATGTCCCCCAGCCGTCATTTTTTCTCAAGAATGATGTGACCCTTTTCTTAGTTTTTCCTCATCGGTCAGGTTTTCTAAACTTTTGATCATTTTTGTTTCCTCTCTCTGGATTCTCTCCAATTTGTCCACATTTTTCCTAAAGTGTCCTACTCCAACTGAGGCATCCCCAGTGCCAAGTACAGTGAGACAATTATCTCCAATGTCTTACATATGGTGCTCCTGTGAATACACCCCCAGATGTTAGCTTTTTTCACAGCTGCATCACAGTGTTGACTCATATTCAGTTTGTGAACGCTAGATCCTTTTCAGCGGTACTACCACCTAGACAGTTATTCTCCATTTTGTAGTTGTGCATGTGATTTTTTTTACCTTCCTACGTGGTGTACTTTGTACTTGTTTTTATTGGATTGCATTTTGTTAATTTCAGACCAATTCCCCAATTTGTCAAGGTCGTTTTGAAGTCTAATCATGTCCTCCAAAGTTCTTGCAGATCCTCCAGGCTTGGTGTCTTCTGCAAATTTTATAAGCATGCTCTCCACTCCATTATTTGAGTTATTAATGAAAATATTGAATAATACTAGACCCAGGACAGACCACTGCAAGACCCCACTGGATTAGACCCTCCTAGTTTGATAACTCATTGTTGGTAACTTAAGTCTTTCAACAGTTGAGCACCCACTTCATAGTAACCTAATCTAGACCCCATTTCTCTGGCTTGCTTATGAGACTATCGTGTGCAACTGTGTCAAAAGCCTTCCTAAAATCAAGATACATCATGTCTACTTCTTTTCCCCCACCCAGTAGGCCAAGAACCATGTTAAAGATGGAAATTAGGTTGGTCTGGCATGATTTGTTCTTGACAAATCTATGCCGGCTATATAACCTTATTGTTCTGTAGGTGCTTACAACTTGATTGTTTAAATGTTGGTTTCAGTATCTTTCCAGGTACCAAAGGTAGGCTGACTGATCTCTAATTCCCAAGTTCCTCTTTATATTCCCCCTTTTAAAGATTGGTTCTACATTTGTCCTTCTCCAGTCCTCTCGGACCTCACCTGTCCTCATAAAGATAATTGCCAATGGTTCTGAGATTGCTTCAGCTAGATCCTGAATTGCTCTCAGATGAATTCCATTAGGCTTTGCTGACTTGAATACATGTAACTTATCTTAATAGTCTTTAACGTGTTCTTTCCCTGTTTTGGCTTACATTCCTTCCCCCTTGACAATATTAATTGTGTTGAGTATCTGGACATCATTAACCTTTTTTTGCGAAGACTGAAGCAAAATAAGCATTGAACCCTTCAGCTTTTTTGATGTAATCAGTTATTAGCTCTACTTCCCCACTAAATTGAGGACCTACACTTTCCTTCATCTCTCCCTTGCTCCTAACATGTTTAAAGAACATGGTTTTATTGCTTTTTATGTCTATGCTAAATATAACTTATTTTGTGCCTTTGCAGATTTTGTCCTTTCATGCTTGTGCTATTCTTTTGTGCTCCTCCTTAACAATGAGGATAGTATTTCCTTACCTCTCAGGAGTGTTATGCCGTTTCATTTTTTAATAGGCATGAAACACTGAAGTCCGGTCTACACTTATCTTCCAGATTCAGCGGCAGTCAATGGGAGATATGCAAGTGATGTAAATCACTTGCATATCTCCAGTCGACTTCACTGCGTCTGTTCCACGCGCCATCCACACTGCACTGCGCCACTTACTGGGGTGATTTTCCTGCGTCAATTGATGGATCGATTGAGCGGGTCTACACAGACTGCTCAGTCGATCTAGAGCAATCGATCTGACAGTGGCAAAATGGCCACTGTCAGTGTAGACCCAGCCTGAGATCCTTGAATAGACCATTCTAGAGAAGTGAAAAGCTGCAGGTATTCATGTCCAGTCAGTATGTCTCAGGGGACATGCCTTCTCAGCTCCAAACATGGAGATCAGTTCACCTCTTAGAACATGAACAAGTACAGCTATAACTAAGATGTCATTTTTATACCTAGAGATATTGATTTCCACTAATTAATGGACTCTTTGTCTGTTTTCCTCTGCTTTCAAAAGCTGCAAATGACTCTTTGACAATATAGAAAACTCCAGCTAAACCAAAACATCTGTCTTGATCATTCGAAGTACACTCTGTGAAATATAGTCCATACCAACTGGTTGAATAAGATTCCTGAGACAGTAATGTAGTACAGCCTAATTGTTTGGAATATTTAGTACTTATTAACTGGAAGCCTTAGTGAACAACATTGTTCTTTGCGTTCAAGAAGGCATAGTTCTGAGGAAATTTCAAACCCCATAGGACAATGTGAGCTTGAAAATTCATGCCAAGATTTCATCTTTAGTGGTTTAAGTCCCCTTGAATACTTCCTGTTCAGCTATTGACACATTCTGCAAATGACTCTAGTTTTAAAAATGTGGTGGTCATAATCTTGACTGGTATCTTCAGGTTTCACTCCATTTCCAAGGGTAGTATTCACAGCAACAGGCGAGCAGCTTCCAATGAAACAAAACTCCCATTCCCTCTAAAACTTCACCTACATACAAATCACACCTGAGCCAGACAAGTTTAGAAATGTTTGCTCTTTCTTTTTGCATTGATTCTTCTTGTCTTCTGGGTTCTGGTTGAGGCTGGACTTGGAAGTGTTGAAACATTGCAAGCATGTCTGTCATAAAATTTCCAGCCTACTTTTTCAGATTCGTGAGTTTTGAATAAGGTTTAGTTAAGCATTCCAACTTTGGGGTACTTTAAGTCAAGCAAACTTGAATGCTGAACCTTTTTTGTAGTGCTTCTGGATTATGTGAAAATCCTGTCCTGGTTTGGTTGCTTCCTGCAGGAGCGTGATACTGATTGGAAAGCCAGTATTTATAAATCTGTGACCATTAACACTTCCAAGGAAATGATGGGCTACAGCGATTTCCCCATCCCAGAGGACTACCCCAACTACATGCACAACAGCAAAGTCATGGTCTACTTCAGAATGTACGCCAAGCGATTTGATCTTCTCCGATACGTACGCTTTCAGGTAAGAAATTATAACTCCTTAGAGGTGTAAAAGTCAAATACAATGTTGGGGACTAGCTGTTCCCCCTAATCCAATAAAATACCACCCAATTCGTCACATTGCATGGGGTGCTGTGATGTTATCACATGTGATATTACCTGACACAGTCATCAAACAATGTCTTGTGTGGTGATATTTCAGCAAAGCTTAATTACATCAGCTATGCTGGATGACTGGATAATAATAATAGATAGCACGTTTAGAGCCACTCAGAAAGATTTTCCTGTCCTGCTCCATGTCAAGCTGTTCTGCAGCAGCTCATGAGCGTGAATATCAAACTCAGGGCAGACTGTTAAGAAGCAGGGCACAAACCCCAAACTGCCTGTGAGTTCTATCCTGGGGTTTCACCAACCATGCATCAAGTGTAAACTCCTCAGGCACTATAACAGCCTAGCCATGGAGTCACAGACAGTCCCCTTAGGCCCTCCGATCTATCTTGTCATGTAGCAAATTTCCCTTTGTGACAGATGGTCCCTTACACCAGAAATCACAGCAATAGTCAGGATCAGTCACTTACCCCAGGTCAATTGCACCTTAGATCTCACACCAAAAACCATGCTTGTTGCAATCCTATAATAAACTATCTAAAGATTTATTAACTAGGAAAAGGAAATAGAGTTATTTACAAGGTTAAAGCAGGTAAACATAGATACAGACAAATGAGCTCCAATCTTAAATTCAAAGAGTAATAGATAAGCAAGCTCAATATGTCCTTTAGGGCTAACCCAGGCTTGGGTATCTTTTGCTTATGGTTAATCATCCTTGCCCTTCAGAATCCAAGAAGCATAAAAGACACCGTTCTTCCTTGTTAGGGCTTTTTATTCCTTCCCCCTTATGCTTGGAGTTGCAAATTCAGCTGTTGGGAAGAATTCACTTGCACATCTCTTCTTTCAGGGGAGCAATTAACAAAGTCTTTTGTCCTCTGATGTTCCACAGTGGTTTGGCTGGTGGTGATGTGCTGCCTAGCAAACGAAGGCCCATAACCCCTCCTGTTGGAAACTTGTATTTCAGTTTCATTAATAGTTCTTTCCTGTCTGGTGATTTACAGCTGCATAGCAACACTTAAACGTTACCTTATGGCACAGAGTATGGCTGTTATAAGCGAGATTAATGCAGGCAGCAGCTTGCAAGCATTCAAGAAAATCTAAACACCAAGCACATTCTTATCATTCTAATACCTATTTTAACAACACTGACATGCCTCTGAGCCAGACTGATTTCCAGCCATGCATTTGTCAGTGTTCAGTTGAGATCTAGGGGCCCTGGTATAAGCTGGCATCACGTCTGCCAGCGTCATTCCCCCCCCCCCCAAGAAAAACCTTCCGTGAAAAATATTTTTTCTGATGAGAAGTGAAAATGAAGGCCCAGACCAGCTGAGGTCATCAACAATTCCATGACACAGTCCCCAAGAGCAAGGTGTGAGCTTTGATACCCTGAACTATTCACATTCCCCTTATCCTCCCTTCATTGCAGTTTTAATTGGCTGCACTAACTTTCGTCACTTCTCAGCTTGTCCTGTTGTCTCATTTTTTGCTTGCCTGGTGTTAGTTAGCTGCTGAACTCACCCCCTGAAAAAGGTGTGCTTCTGCCATGGCCGAAGCCCATCTTGTGTTTGTAACATTGGTGAGGCACTTCGTAGCATTGTGATTAGCAATAACGATCTATCCAGCCTCGCACGCTGAGCATGCGTTTCCCACTGCCCAGGCAAATGATGAGGATGCAGAAATTGCAAGTGCTCACGTTTTACAAAGAAACCTCAGCCCTGACACAGCTTTGGGGTCGCACACCCTCTGGCTGTACTTATTCTGCATGCAAACCCCCCTTTTCTCCAGGTTGGTAGGACAGATATTTACAACCACATGCGGTATCTTTGAGAACCATTGTATTAACATGTATAGATAACATGCCGGAAATGATCTATGTGAGCCCAGGATTGCCTGCTGGCTGGTTGGACGGGCTACCAAACTCTATTCAGGATCTAGAATTGGGGAGGGGAAGGGGGGGGATGGATAATTATGCAATTCTTGGAGCTGTTTACAGCTCCCGCAAAGAATCAACCACAGAGGTTGTTTGCATACTCAGGTTCAAGCCAGCTCAGGGGAGACAGAGCTTAGGATATAAAGGGTCAGCTTGAACCGATAGAGAAGCCTTCGTTTTAATCCAACAAACAGACATGACCTTATGTAAGTGGTGAGGGTGGGGTGTACACTAAACTCTTAGGAAGGGCTGGAAGCATTGGACTATGCATTTAGACTTTTAGTCATTTTATATGTACTCTGTAATGCTTGTATCCTAAAATAAATGTACTCTGCTTTGAAAGAGCTGTCTGGTTACTGGTAACCGCTGGCGGACGCTCGTCATAGCCCCTGGAGAGAAAGCAAAGCTGGCCTTTAGTGAGACCTGCTGAGATAAACACAGGGAATTGCAGACGAGCTGTAGTCTAAAGTTCCTGGTCAGAAGGAAGGATGCGGGTCTCTGCCCAGACAAAGGTGGCATGGGGGCATTCCTGGAGCAGACCATGAAGGGGTGGTGAAAGGCGCAGTTACGCCAGAACTGTGATCGCTAGTACCAGATATATTAGTACATGAGTCCTGGTTTTGCTGTGCTTTTCTCCATGCCCCCAGCTCCGCCTGCAGAAGCTGTCATACAGACAGTTCTAAGTGTGTTGCATCGTGATGCAATCTTTGTGACATGCCAAGAATCCCACGGTACCACTGTGCCTAGGGGTTCAACCACGCATTTTCCCCACGTCCACACGACTGGCTCTGGGAACGTTGATTCTCAGCTTTCTCCTCCCACCTGCTTTAGCCGGAGGAGATGAACAAAATAAAGCCCAGCCAAAGTGAAAGGCTGCATCTGTTTTCCTTCTAGACGAGCGTGCTCAGCATAAGAAAATGCTCCAATTTCTCCACCACGGGCCAGTGGGATGTGGTCACAGAGACAGACGGGAAGCAGGAGTCAGCCGTCTTCGATGCCGTTTTGGTTTGCACTGGCCATCACACAGAACCTTACTTACCACTGGAATGCTTCCCAGGTCAGTGGGATACGAAGTATCAAGTCTCTTGATTTGATTGGGATGTGACCCATTCTAACTGGGAATGAATGGACAGATCCCAGATCCCACTGAGCACCCTACAGTGGTTGAGATAAGTGGGATTTTTTAGGGTCGCTGCCCAGTCTTAGAGATTGTAACTCTTTTCTAAGGCATTCAATTCAGACTCATAGACTTTCAGATCAGAAGGGGCCATTGCGATAATTTAGTCTGACCTCCTGCACATCGCAGGCCCCAGAACCTCGCCCACCCTGGAAATAGACCCCTAACCTCAGGCTGAGTTACTGAAGTCCTCAAATCATGGTTTAAAGACTTCAAGTTACAGAGAATCCACCATTTACACTAGTTTAACCTGCAAGGTGATCCATGTCCGATGTGGCAGAGGAAGGCAAAACACCGCCAGGGTCTCTGCCAATCTGACCTGGGGGAAAATTCCTTCCCAACCCCTGATATGGCGATAGGTTAGACCCTGCGCATGGGGGCAAGACTCACCAACCAGACCCCTGGGAAAGAATTCTCTGTAGTAACTCTGAGCCCTCCCCGTCTAGTGTCCCATCTCCAGCCGTTGCAGATTTTTGCTACTGGTGGTCACAGAGGGGCTACATGCCATTGTAGGGATCCCATCGGACCATTCCCTCCATAAACGTATCAGGCTCAATCTGTTCAGCTTTTTCCTCCTTCTGCTCCCCTTGGGAGGCTGTTCCAGACCTTCGCTCCTCGGATGGTTAGAAACCTTCACCCAATTTTCAGCCTAGTCCAACTCTAGTGGGTGGCAGGGTAAGCAGGGGGTGCATGTCCTTCCTTGGGTCTTTTTGTGGCCAGGTAAAAACCTTTGCATCATCAGCTGGAAAGCAACATCTAGTTAGAAGGGCTCTGCTCCGGGAACTGAGGGAACTGGGGGGAATGGATTCCAAGCCTTGGAACCAGAAGCAAAGTTTGGGATGCCTGGGTCTCTGGACAACATCTAGCTCTGTTAGGTTTCAGAGGACTTTGCGATGGTCTGCTGCTCTCCTTCCACAGGACACGTAGGCCTGCTCTGTGTGTAGACCTGAAAACACACACACACAAACACACACCCCTTTGTAATGACTCTACAGACACTATCATCCCCCAAGGAGGATATTCCCTTATCCAAAACCTCACCAAGGACTTTCTCACACCCTCTCCAGACATGGGAGATGCATCTTGGCCCACTGTTGAAGTTCTCTTGATAGAATGATGTCCTGGCTGAGGTTTCACCTTCTGGTTTCTTCTCCTCTCGCAGGTGTAGAGAAGTTTAAAGGCAAAATAATGCACAGCCGGGAGTACAAGTATCCAGAAGACTTTCGGGAGAAGAGAGTGGTTGTGATTGGCTTGGGAAATTCTGGAGCAGATATTAGTTTGGATCTCAGTCACACAGCCAAACAGGTACTGTGGGCTATTGCCTTCCAGAAATTTTAGCCTGAGAGGTTGGATGATGCTGGGTTGTTTTATTCAGCTACTGGTATGAATAAAACTTGTACTTATCCTCTTCTCTCCTCTTCCTATTCTGCCTCTGATCAGACTGCACAAGTTTCGTTTGCACTTGGTATAATGGCAGTGTTGTACAGTAATGGCCCAATAGTATAACTGAAAGCTATAGGGCTACATTTATCTCTGATTTATGCCGCATGCACCCAGCCTAGCCCCATGCTAGCAGTGCGTGCAACTCACTAAGTACCCTCTGCCATACGAAGGGTGAGAAGGCAGAAATTGTAACTGATCTTACTTTACAAATAAATCTTAGCTGTAAAGTCACTTTTGACTGTGACACAGCTTGGACCTGGCCCAAACACCATTGAAGTCAGTGGAAAGGCTCTCACCGACTTCAGTGAGTGTTGGAACAGGATCTATTGGAAGATGCAGTGTTTTGGACTATCACTGTTGGATACCAAGTGACCTTTTAAGGTCTTTAGAATGCAATTTGCATCCATGAAGCTGTAAGCAAAAGAATAGGGGTAGAGTCTTAAACCAAAGTGATTTCAGATCGTCAGCAGGGCTACTTGTCCCTCTGTTTGATTCTCAGAACTACCATAGATGTTCACTGGAGTTCCCCCAGACTGGGAAAGGGAAGTATAGATCTTAAGGAATTCTTAGTCATTTAACTGGGGAAACTGACTTAGTTTCACCAACACTTAAAAGGGGGAGTAACAAATTGGAGTAAATTCTGCTGTTGGATCCGCTCAGCAGACTTACTCTCTGCTTGCCCTAATTTTGTAGAAAATCAGTGGTGGGAATTACTGGCTGAATCTGAGAGAAGAATTTTGTCCTTCATCTTTTGAAATGGGCCCAAATCCTCCAGTTTCTTAATCTTTACTTAGCCATCTCAATGAGAGCTTTCCCTAAGCAAGTGTCAAGCATAAATTACTGTCTAATGTGCAAAACCTGTTCATCTGTTACCTTACCTCACCTCCCCCTACCCCTTTCCATGTGTCTTTTTCATTCACATGTTGTACATTGTCCTCATTCCAAAGTGCAAGCTCTCTGGAGCAATGGCTGTCTTCATCGCCTTTGTGTGTACAGCACGTAGCACAACGGAGCCCAGATCCTTGAGTTGGGTCCCAAGGCAGCTCTAGAATACAAATCATGATGATAAATTAATTCAGTGGGATTTTTGCCTGAGGAAGAACTGTAGGATTGGATCCACTTTGTCTCTTCATGTAAAATATATCTATTTTGATTCAAATACAAGGAGGGACCGAACCATTATACCAGAATATCCCCCAAAGGATACTACTGGCTTGGAAATGAAACAAACCCCCACTAGCCTGCGCCTCACAAGCTGACAGGCACAGAACGAAGAGCAAAAGCCCTCATCTGTTGCTTTTCTGCATCTCTTCTGGCAGGTCTTGCTCAGCACCAGGACGGGTGCCTGGATCGTGAATCGCGTCTCTGACAATGGCTACCCTCTCGACGTGGTACACTTCACGCGCTTTAAAAATATGCTCCGGCACATCCTTCCTGTGTACCTCATGAACCAGTGGGGAGAAAACAAACTGAATGCAAGGTTTAACCATGAAAACTATGGAGTGAAACCTCAATTCAGGTAAGGTCTGTATTTCAGGACTCTTGCAGCCACAGACATTTTAATGGGTCACATTTTCAAAAACTCATAAGGGACTTTTGCTTCCTAAGTCCCATTTTCATAAATGACTTGGGCACTTCAGAGCCAAAATCTCATTGAAAATCAATTTCAGGCTTTAAGGTGCAATTGGATCACATTTTTCCAGCTTTTCTCCACAACCATGAGGGCTAGAAACTTACCTTTTCTTAAGGAAAGCTGAGGTTTTCTCCTGGTAACTTAACTCCTTCAACTGGGGTTCGTAGAAAAACACCTATCATCCTGAGACTAGCAATCAAATCATGAGAGCTGGTGACATGTGAATATGCACTTCAAGCTGGAAAGGTAATTCCCAACTCGAGTAGAGATATCCACGCTAGAACAAGTTTCATTTTCACGGAGTCTTCATCTTGGAGCATGTAATGGCGGTGTTGTACAGTAATGGCCTAATAGTATAAATAGTGTCGCTTCAGCAGCTGGAACAGTGGGAGGGCTAGCCACGTGAGCGTGTGCCTAGTGTTTTAGACTTGTACTCAGCACCTCTTGCCCTACCACCAATGGCTGTGCTCCATTTTTAGCAAGCCAGCTCTGTCAGGTACATCTATTTGGGCCGAGAATCAACCCCACCTCCCCGTGGTTTGATTGCAGCTCACGCAGGCACATCTGAGCTAGCTTTGATCTAGCGAGGTCATGGTGAGCAACAGGAGGGAAACACGAGGCAAAAGGGAAAACAGCAATAGCTATCTTGTTGTGGCCACGGGCGGTGACACGGGGCAACCTCTCGTACACAACCTCCTCCTAAGACCCCAGGTACATCATTGAGCGGGTTACCCATACTGCCCCATGCTGCTGCGACTACCCCAGCATTGTTACATTAGCTAGCTTTGAGCATGCTAGATCAAAGCAAGCTCGGTATCTCTTCAGGGATGATGCAATGATGTGTCCCAACTGCCGCGTAGATCTACCACCGGATTAGAGCTGCTATGGGTCTACCTACCCACACTGCAATCAGACCGTCACTCAGGTCCCTCTGGTTCCATCCAAGCTCAGCTTGTTCCACTCAGTTCTCTCCTCATCCCTGACTTTCCAGGTTTCTCAGCAAGTACCCGATTGTGGGTGACGACCTGCCCAACGCCATCGTTTCCGGCCGGGTGCTGATGAAGCCCAACGTGAAGGCGTTCACCGAGACGGCGGTGGTTTTTGAGGACGGGAGCCGGGAGGACATCGACGTTGTGCTCTTTGCCACGGGGTACACCTACTCCTTCTCCTTCTTGGAGGACGACATCCTCAGAGTCAACAACAACCACGCCCCCCTGTATAAGTTCATCTTCCCCCCGCACCTGGAGAAGCCCACACTGGCTGTCATCGGCCTCCTTCAGCCTCTGGGAGCTATCATGCCTATCTCGGAGCTTCAAGCGCGCTGGGCTACCAGGATCTTTAAGGGTAAGGGAAACAGGCCCCAGCGGTTCTATGGGTGCCACGCTGCTAACGCTTCCCACCAGGGTTCTGTACGGGTTTGAGCATCTCAGATACACCAGGGATGAGCACAGTATAAGAATCTATATCGAACACTCGCTGAAACACAAGTGCTAGAGCAGGGGTGTTGGGCTGGTCTGAAGGAGAGGGCTGAAAGCCATGCTTGATAGTGACCCATGGGCAGGCTATCAACTCAAGAGAGGTAATATGGCCTGGTAGCTAGGTGGCCTGGGACTCAGAAATGCTGGGTTCCAGCCCAGCCCCGTTTGGTGACTTGAGGCACGTCATTTTGTCTCTTTGGGATGGAGCAAAATGGGGGCAATAATACTGAGGATTTCTAATGAAAAGTGATGTCAAAGAGCTATGTAATCCCCCCCCAGGCATGGCAAATATTGTGTAGAGGCAGCTGGGGTGAATACAGCCTTCACATACTCAATGTTCCATTATAGGCTCGGTGCCTTATGGCCATGCTCACCACTCAGTCCATCTACTTCCGTGTAGGCCACTGCTATGCCTGCTCTTTGCTCCTCTTCCTTCCTCATCCTCCTTTAGCTGGCTATCTCCTCTTTCCTGCCTCTCTTTGGTTCTTCCCTCAGCACATCCTTCCCTGAAGCAAATCTCAATTCTCATCCCTCTTGGCTTCTTACTCCCCCCATTTGCCCGTTCGATTTCCGAAAAGGAGAGGCAGCGCAATAGTTCGTGTTGACACTGAAGGGTCACCATTGGTTTTACAGATGACATGACAGTAAGATTGACAGGGGCGTTTACCCCTCTGTGGCATTGTTCAGGCTGGCTGCAGACTCAGGCAGATATTGCTGCATTGGTTATATTTAGGTTACGGCTAAAAAGCAGCTCTGCAGCCACAAGCGTTAGAAACTTACTTTTTATTTTGCAGTTGAAGTTGAAATTCAAGCCATCTGAATATATATCATGTCAGCCACATAAATACCAGATAAATACAGGCCATACACTTGGCACCCCTAGGCTAGAGAGTGGCCTGCTTTGTGAATTGGGTGGGCAGGAGGTGCTGTATTTGAGCCCTATTTTGGCAGGCTCGGAGCACATCAGGGGCAGAAGGAGGCATGACCAAGTTGTTTTTATATCCTGATGATTTCTGGGCCCCTGCTAAAGCTACTGATGCAGAATTGCGAGGGTCACACCAGTCCTCAGCAGCTCCCAAATGGGGGAGACCTATGACATCTGCCCCTAAGAAGTTTTAAAACTTAAAGAAGGAACTGCATTATAAAGCAGACGATGCCACTGAGTTGAACTTTGCAGCCATGGAATCTCTGGGTCATCCCCCTGTTCAGGTTAGAAAAAACTCAGTCTAGGGACAGCCATTCCACTGCTTTGCTGTGTGGCCTTGAGAAGGTCACTTAACTGCTCTCCACTTCATTTTACCCATACGTAAAGGGCACGCAAAAATAGACACCAGGGATCTGTGAAACGTCACTTGTCAGAGGTTGTTAAAAGCTTGGAGATCACCAAGGAGTCACCTTGTATAAACACAAAAATATTGTGCCTTCTCAGGTCTGCTTAAGTTACCTTCCATGGAAGTCATGATGGCTGACATTGCCAAGAAGATAAAGGAGAATGAGAAACGGTAGGAGACTATTAATAGAACGATAAAATGTTGGTCGTGGTGACCATTGCAATTGTCTTGTGTAACGCAACCATGTGTCTCTGCCTCCCCCTAGTGGCTGGACTGTCTCCAGAGGTTGAGTTTGCTCCTGCTTCCAAGCTAAGGTCCTTTGACTCAATTAGTAGTCTTTCGGTTTCAGCATCCCTGGTTCAATCCCTACAGATGGACCTGCCAGGCATCTTGTGTGTCTTGCTAATGTTGCTCTTGCTCCAGCACTCAGGAAGTATCCTTGCAATTTCAGCACGGTGTCAGAGTTTGGGTTTTGAATTGTCCATGACTGATATTGGTGCTATTATTAGCTATCAAGTGCCAAACAGGTAAAAATGTCCTTCAGCACGTTCATACTCTAGGGGAAAAAGGAGGCGGAGGATACCCAGACGTCTATTTCTGTGTGCCCCAGGAAGGAAATCTGGATATGCTGTGTCATATGTTAACCTTCTGAGGACTCGGGGCCTAATGACTGGCTGATAGAGGTATACAGCCCAATTCTCATCTTGCTTACACTGCTTTTTCTCCAGGGTCACTCCATTGTAGAGTGACCAGACAGCAAGTGTAAAAAATCGGGACAAGGAGTGAGGGGCAATAGGTGCCTATATAAGACACAGCCCCAAACACCAGGACTGTCCCTATAGAATTGGGACATCTGGTCACTCTACTCCCTCGATCTCAGTGGGGTTTCTCCTGATTCACACCAGAGACAATGAGAGGAGAATTAGGCCCAATCTGTACACAGAGCTGCACAGTGCCATTTCAGTGCTGAGGGTGTTTTACTGAGCCCACAAAGCACAGGAGCTAAGCTACGTATTCTTGAGTGCCACCTAGTGGCACCTCATCTATTAACTACCTATTTATGAGAGCTGGCTGGAAATCTTTCGACAAAACCTGATTTTTATTGGAAAATTCAGTTTAATCAAATCAAACAAAACGTGGCAGGTTGGCACTTATGGGAAAGAGAGCCCACAACAGCTCATAGCCCAGTATTTAGGATACTTTCCTGAGAGGTTGGAGATCCAGGCTGTCTGATTCGGAGTGCGGAGTTGAATGTCGCTTAGCATAACCTCTTTGTTTAGGGCGTTCACCACTTCCTTCCATCTCTGGCAATCTCCTGCTTCCGTCTTAGCTTTATCCCATTGTCATTTTGATGACTTTCAGTTCTGCTCTTGTTGTGTGTTTCCAAGTTGTCCTTGGAATACCTCGTCACCTCTTGCCCTGGATATTCCAGTCAAGCACCTATCTTATGTTGTCCAATCCTTTCCTCCATACGTGTCCTAGCCATCTCTGTTTTCATATAATAATTTCCTGTCTTATCAGTCTGTTTCGTCCTCCTCCAAAACTCTTCATTTGTCATTCTCAGTGTTCTGTAAAACCGGTAGAAAGGACTAGTTTTTCTTTTCAGTGCAGAACAAAAACGAAGGCGGAAACCTCTGAGATTTTTTTTTTCCCCATGAAAAAGAAATTTTGCTTTCTGGCTAGATCCTCTATTCACCAACATACGGCTTTAGCACAACCTCCTCCTGTACGTTCACTGGGCCGGAGAAGCAAGTGTCCCAAGGTTTAACAAAGTAGCTGTTCCCGCCTCATCAGAGCTATGCTAGAGGACCAGTCTCATTAAAAAGAAAAAGCTGGTGAAATATTCAGCATGTCCTGTATGCACATGTCCTGTAGGCTATTTGGTCTTTTTCACTAGTGAATGGATTACTAGTTGTCATGGCTTTGTGACAGCCACGTTTGAGCTGAGATATGTAAAACGCAGGTCCTACCCATTTGTCCTTATTTAAATCACATGGTGCTTTTCACAAAATTGTAGATGACAGCTACTCTGGCCTGGGGCTGGGGCATCATTTAGGAAGAGCTTGGGGAGGGGGGGAACACCTGTTCTCCCCTCCCTGCCCCGAGTTTCGTACCAAAGGTCTGCTCACAGTGCATGCCCAACCCCAGGCAGAAATCTAAGTGACAGCCCTGGGCAGCCAGATCCCCCTCCTCCAGGAAACGGTGTTCTCCAGAGCTCGCCCACCCTGCCCCCTTCTCTGCCCCCATCAATCAAAAGATGAAAATCCTAAGCAATAGAAGTGAGGCAGTAAGCAGCACCTCTGGAGGGTGCTGGTAGGCAAGGAAGGGTCATGGGGAGTCAACTTGGGGGTCCTGGCCATACTTCAACTGGGGCAAGTCCTATTTTGCTTCCTGAAATGTTTACTGACCTTTATCCACTTCTCAGTGGAGTCTCACCCCTTTCCAGCAGGTGTGAGTATGGACCAATATGTGTGTTTTAGAAAGTTCAACAGATTAGGCCTTGCTTATACGATGTACTCTGGAAGATACCCCCTCTATGGGTGGCTAACCATTTAGAAGCTGGTTGTGCTCAGTAACTCAACTGTTTAGTACTGGTTTTGCTAAGTATTTGATTGCCTTCAGTGAAAGGAACCTAATCAATTCAAAAAAACACATCAGGACAAGTATTTCTACCCATTCTCACACACCTCAGAGCACTGGCTGAAAGAGATAGGAGGAAACTAGCGTGTTCTTTGGTTTTTGCATTTCACTTCGTTCCATATGCAAGTGTCATTGCTTTCTTTGCACCGTCCATTTGGAACTGATCCTGTGAAGGATTCTTGAGCTGTTCAGTACCATACCTGCTCAGAGAAGCCACACAGAGCCATGCCAACATGAGCTCGTCAACTGAAACAAGTCTCATTTAGAGCCAATCATTATGTGTGTCTCCATAAAGCCTCATTGACTGAGATTTCCTGTAGCATAGGGTCTGAGCCAAAGCCCATTGAAGTCAGCGTGTGTATATTTCCTTTGATTTCAATGGGCTTTGGATCAGGTCCATAATTCATCCAGTCAGGTGCAAAATGATGCTTGCAGAATATTTGTCCAATTCTTTTTTATTGGTCCCAGAGAAGAGCCAAACCAGCTCCGCATCTTGTTTGTTTCACAGTACACAGAAAAGTTAGATTAAAAACATCAACTATTCCTGCCAGAAGGTAGCAACATATTACAGCTTTATTTTTGAGAAGCTCGAACCATAACATGCGAACCCAAAAGCAGAGAGAGACCAAACAGGCTGCTCCCTAAGGCAGAGGCTCACAACTTACACACCTTGTTCTAAGCTGGTTCTTTGGAGACAAACTCTGATCACACACTTCTCTGAGAGCCTCCAAGATGGACCAGGAAACACCCTCTCCCCCTGAAATTTAAAGTGATAAATCACAATTTGCAATACGCCCCAGATCTGGATCTCAACATCACAGCCACAGACATGTCTGAGTAAAAGGTCATCCTCAAACTGATGCCAGGCCATATGTCTTTTCTCCTTTGTCCCAAGGTACATCCCGAGCCAACACATCACCCTGCAAGTGCAGTACATCGATCACGTGGATGAACTTGCCTCCCTATCAGGCGTGAAGCCCAACCTCCTGCGTCTCTTCCTGACGGATCCACAGCTGGCCCTTGAAGTGCTGTTCGGCCCGTGCACACCGGCCCAGTTCCGTCTGACTGGACCGGGGAGGTGGGATGGTGCGAGGAAGAGCATCCTGACCCAGAGACAGCGCATCATAAAGGCCACCAAAACTCGGGCACTGAAAACCCACTCTGACGACGACACCTCCCTGGTCTCCTCTCTGTGCATTAAAATAATGGGCATTTTTGCTCTCTTTGCTGTCATTTTTGCTTATTTGTAAGTATGCAGGTGGTGTTCTCCAAAGCCACCGAGCAGCTGCAGCATGAGAAGAGTCGTAAAGTTAAACTGACCTTTGCTTCACATCGCTATTGCACTCTCTAACCACCGCTAACTGTTTGCTTCCTGCTTGAATCCGACCTGCATGGAGGTGTCATGATAACGTTAGAGGTGAGCATGCTACAGAGAGGAGCTTAGCAGGATTCACTGGAACCATCTTGGGGAACCAGAGAGGGCTGAGCTAACATCTCACCTCATTATGCCCTACTAACCTGCTCTCAGTACCCCTGGACTTTGGAAAGGGTCATCTCCATCTTCTCTCTTTGCCCTGTAGCCACCGAAGAGGGGCCATGCTCCATGCAACCTCTACAGTGCTCCCTGTCTCACCATGCCTGTATCGAGGCGTT
The DNA here is from genome assembly GCA_007922155.1 of Mesoclemmys tuberculata. NCBI lineage: Eukaryota > Metazoa > Chordata > Testudines > Chelidae > Mesoclemmys > Mesoclemmys tuberculata. The sequence goes on from ML675646.1 coordinate 7,512,226, forward strand.
GCCAGCCATCTCGGCACTGCCAACTTAAATCAGAGGCAAAGACGCAAATCCCCATCTCTGTGCACAGCCTATGTAAATGGACAGTGCTCAGTGGAATCCCCCCTGCTCCACAGATGGCTTGGCAACTGGATTCACCCTGCAGATCCACCTGCTGTACCCCACTTCAAGTCCGGTCTGATAGGGTCCTCCCAGAGCAGGCAGGGAGTGTAAACATCATGCTTTCCATCCCACTCAACATGCCCACCGGGGAGAGGAAGGCATAGGACCTGGCTATACAGGTTTTCCAGGCACCCTACCCAAGAGAGTCCCTCAACAAGGTGTTTGTGGGTGGTTTCCACTCACGTCCCATTGCTGGGGTGGTTCAAGGGCTGCAAAGCAGGGCAAAGAAGCTGCTCCCCAAAGTATTGATTGTGGCTCCTTCAGCTTCTTGAAATAAAATCTTCAGCCCTCCAGCTGCTTTAGGCCCTATGGCAACATGAGCAACAAGAATGACTGATTGCAGTGTTGCAGCCATGTCTGTTCGAGGCTATGAGAGAGGCAAGGGTAGGGAGGGAACCCAATCCAAGATCTGACCCGAACTTACCTTGTGTCTCTAATAATGACTGTGTCATTGCAAAATCAAGGGCCATCATAGACTTCTCTAGAAGCAACTGTCTTTTCTCCAGAAGCTGAGGAGACCTGCTCACAGGCGAACAATAATAAAAGTCCCTTAGAAAACACATCAGACAAATAGCTGTGACAGGGCCTGGGGCCTTCAGTTCTACTGCCTTGGTCCCTTACCTTGGAGGGCTGTGGAATTCTCTAACCCCCCTCATTTCCCCACGCGTGCCCCCTTTAACAGAGGGAGAAGCTTTTGGAATTGCTTGCTCTCAATCAGCCAGTTAAATCTGTCTGCAGACGGAGAATTAAGTGCCCTCTGCTTTGGGTTTTAATGAGCTAAAGTGAGCCTATTCAAGGAGGAGCCTGTTTTTCTGTCTTGTGTCCTAATTAGATCTCAGCACTGCTTAAATGTTCGTTTGAAAGTTTTCTCGTCTGTCCCTTGGTGAGGATGTGCTGGATGTGGCCTGTAATGCTTTGTGTAATTTCAGTTGTTGGACTTAGAGTGTGGATGCTGGGTGGTATCGATGCCCTGTGGTATACAAAAGGTCAGATTAGATGATCTTGTGGTCCCTTCTGACCTTAAATTTTATAACTCTGATTGGGTCCTCGCCCAATTTTCTAAGGTTGCTTAGAAAACTATTGTGATGTCACAAAAGATCACGATGTCAGATGGAAAAAAAGCTGCAGGACCAGATGCATTCTTATACAAAACAAACCTTCTGCTTGCATTTATAAACCTGCAACCCTGTGGATGTCAATGCGCTGAGCATCGGTGGGCAGGACGACGCCACCTATTTTTATGCAAGCACCTACCTGTTCTCCTGCCTTGTCGATTCAGAGGTTGAAAAGAAAGAATGGACCACTGTGATCATTTAGTGTGACCTCCCGAGTAACCCAAGCCAGAGACATTTCCTGAAATAATTCCTGGAGCATAATTTATACATCCAATCTTGATTTCATTTGTAAAATAGGACTCAATTGTTTCTAAGTGCAGAGTTGTTTCCAGACTGATTATTTTTTCCACGTTTTCTATATGGCATCACTAGCTGTTTAAGTGTCTCTAAGCACTTTTGTTATAATAAATAAAATCTCAGTTGCTTATCACTCAGCTGTATGTACTCCTGGCTGAAATCCTTAGCTGTTTCATCCGGAGCAGGCTATTGTGAATAGCGTACAAATCCATTATCTACTTCCTGTGCCCTCTGTACCAATCTACAAAGAATATCTGTATTAAGCCTGCGCCATGCCAATGTGCTCAGATTGAGTTTCTGAAAATAAATATCTACCAAAACAACGTCCTTTTTTTTAGCCCTTATTTAAAAGACGTATTGTGACAGGGTCAGGCCAGACGGCTATGCAAGGGTGCTGAAAGGCATGTATATTAGCCCCAGGCTCAGCAAAGCCCTATTCCCTGGGTGATTCAGCTGGAGCTGATTAGGCAATTAGGCCACCTGGGGCTGCTTAACTAATTAGGCCACCTGGGGCTGTTTAGGCAATTAGGACACCTGGGGCCAATCAAGGAGCCCCGCCCCAAACACTTAAAAGCCTCCAGTGCAAGCAGGCAGTTGTGGGTAGTAGAGTGAGGAGTTTTGAGAGAGAAGGTGTGGAGGAAGGAGGTAGGAGTTACAGTTTGGAGTTTATGGTTTACAGCTTGGAGATTGGCAGCTTGAGGCCTGCAGTTCGGAGTTGGCGACTTGGAGCTGGCAGGCTGTGGCCTGTAGTTGCAGCCAGCAGTCTGCAGAGGCTTGCAGCTTCCCTGGCTGGGGAAGCAGGGAGTGGACCATGGACTGACCCCAGGGAAGGTAGCAGTACTCAGGGGGAGAGCGGGCCCCGGCCCCTCCCAGGACCTTCCCCCAGCTGCACCACCGGCCAGCCCGGGAGAGCGCAAGACCCACAAGGGCGAGATACCGCTTTCTCCCCCGCCCCACCTTGCCACAGTATGTACGTGCAAAGTGTGGGCGGCTGAGGTCGGGAGACCCCCAGGACCCTCCTCAAACAAAGGCTTGAGTGCGTAGTTCTTTGCAGTGGTTTATTACCAGCAGCTCGGAGAAGTGATGGCCACCAGAATGGTTCCCAAAGGCTTCTGCCTCACGGTTACAAAGCGGCAGTTTTTATACAGTGTTACAGACGAAGAGCATGACGTATTCAGTACTTTTCCATTGCCTAACTTTGCCCTACAACAGGATACCGGTGCACATTCCTTTACCATCTCTACTTAGCTCTTCTGCCTGGTTACTATAACAACCATCTAGCCGAGCCATGTCTTCAGGAAGCCCGCTTTAAGGCTAATGGCTACTAAGGATACAAAAAGGAGTTTTAAAAGTTTTCCCCTCATGACAGTGAATAATAAGCAGAGACGTCACTAAATATGGGGGCCTCTTTGAAGTCCTCAAAACTATAAATGAGTCTTTGCTGAAAATCATTTATTGATATGATTCGATGTTGCTCAGCGGGCCCCACTCTTTTTCGTATGTCTGATAACCCCAACGGAAGAGGAAGCTCTATGAAACTCAACTGGATTCTTTCTTTATCTCACAGGAGTGCCTAAGGGTCCTGAGGTGGGTGGGCCCCTCACTGTGCAAAGAAACACCAGCCAGCTTCCCACGTATCAGTTTGTCTTCCCTCCGCAGGCTGTTTTTATACCCTGATGATTTCGGGGCCCCTACTAAAGCTACTGAAACAGAGGTGCTGGGCTCACGCCAGTCCTCAGTAGCTCCCAAAGGGGGGAAGACCTATGACGTCTGACCCTGAGCTCCAAATTTAAAGATGGCACTGCATTATAAAGCAGATGGTGCCCCTGAGCTGAGCTTTGTGGAGAAAGGAAGGGGGGAAAAGTGACATTGGAGAAGGTTTCTTGTTCAATAGTGCATGATTAGAAGGGAAGTGTGGTCTTGTGAGTAGTTGTAAAGTGGAAGTCAAGATCTCTGGCTTTTTTTCCACAGCTCTGTCTGTCTCGCTTACATTTTTCTGCTACCACCCTATTAGCTGAGCACCTTCTATATAAAATAGAGGGGCAGTAGCATGGGTCCTAGCTGATGCTGTGGTATCAACTGTGGTTCATCTCCCTGTTCAGGTTCTAGAAAGCTCAGGTTAGGGACAGGTATGCCCCTGCTTTGCTGTGTGACCGCCCTCCACTTTGTTTTCCCCGTCCATAAAGAGCATGCAAACACAGCCATGAGAGCATTGTGAAGGGCCACAAAGTAAATGCTTTGAGATCCCCAACGAATCACTCCGTAAATGTAAAATATTTTGACTTCTCAGGTCTGGTTAAGGTACCTCCAGCAGACGTCATGCTCACCAACGCTGCAGAAAGACGTAGGCTATTACACAAAATCAGAAAATGCTGATCAGCTTGGACAAAGGTCACCAACAAAGCCTTTGATTCTTTGTGCAATATACCAGCCAAGTGTCTGTCTCCCCCGAGCGGCTGGCCTACCTAAAGAGGTTTGAGTTCCCTGCTGCCTCTGAACTAAGATGTCTGTTAGCTCAGTGATTTTCAACCTTTTTTTCATTTGCGGACTCCTAAAATATTTCACATGGAGGTGTGGACCCCTTTGGAAATCTTGGACATATGCTGCAGATCTGCAAGGGGCTGTGGACCGCAGTTGGGAAACCACAGCCCTTTGCCTCCCTGCTTTAACTCAAGCCGTAGCAACTTGTGTTTTTTAGATCCCCATTTTTCCAGGTCCAATCACTACAGTGGTGCCTGCCTAGCCGTACCATGCGTCTCACTAATGCTATTCTTTGCCATCAGCCAGGTAGATTCCCTGCACCATCACACAGTCGGAGAATCTGGACTGACATTACATTTCAAAGGGCCACAAAGCATAAGGATTTCCTTCGGCCCACTGATGTGCTAGGAAAGAAGAGGAGTAGGAGATGCAGAAGCTATTTCTATTATCTCCTAGAAAGAAATCTGAATAGGCTCTGGCATACGCTACCCTTCTAAGGACCTGGGGCCTGGCTAGTGACTGATGGAAGCACACAGCCTGCTTCTCATCTGACTTGCTCAAGTGTCACTCCATTGACTTCCCAGGGGGTGCTCCTGTTTTGCAGCCGAGCAAATGAGGGGAAGCAGCCCCTTACTGCATGCAGTGCAGAGAGCCGTGGCAGAGAGCGGCCCAGAGAGAGCCATTTACACGGTTCCAGATTTTATTGATCCTGCAAAACCCAGGAACTAAGCTACGTTTTCTTCAGCGCCATCTCCTGCCACTTTCTCTAGTAGCCTCTAGGTGACCATAGCACATTCTCATAACACACAGCCCTGCCGCTTGTAGACGGGGCTGTAGTGCTGCTGCAGCAGTCCAGAGCATCACCTGGAATCCAGGATGGAGCCACACTCCAGCAGCGTTGCCTCGTTGTTTTCTGAGCCTTGGGCTAAGCTGCTGCCGGGAGGTGTGTTTCCCAGCACAAAGAGACAGACTGGAGCTAGCGCCAGTCGCGCACACCCCAAAAAGAACTCATTGCTTTTAGCAAAGTCCTAAAAACATATGTAAGTGTGAGTCGAATCATCGGCAGAGGTCACTAAACGGGGGTGCCTTATTGAAGTCATAAAAACTGAAAAGAAATCTTTGCTGCGAATGGTGTATGACTCTGATTTGACGATGCTGAGGGTGCCCCGTTCTTTCTTACGACAGCTAGCCACTATGTAGGGAAGAGGAAGCTGTATGAATTTGACTTTGTTTTATCCTGGGAATGTCTGGGCCCCCCAAGATTGGCACTGTACAGACACAGGCCCAGACCAAGCCCCTGGTCTGAAGAATTTACAATCTACATGAACAAGAGAGGTGCAGATGGGGTGATGAAACAGGTGAAGTGACTTGCCCAAGGCCACAGATTAGCTCAGTGGCAGAGCCATGAATAGCATCTATGTCTCCTGAGCCCTAGTGCAATGCTCTATTTTCCTATAAATTGTGCTGGAAGCCCAGGATTTATTTCCCCCTCCTTCTATAGAAGACGCCAGAGGTACCTCCTAAACTGGAGCCAGGGGAGCCTTCCAGTACAGTCCTTTAAACATCTGTGCTTTGGTTAGGATCAGGGCCGCACGTTTGCCTGGATGGACGCACCGCTCTACATTGAGATGGCTGCTAACAGAACTGTCACCTGTCAGCCCATAAAAGCCCCGGCCCCGGCTGTATCGCCTTTTCACAATCGGAAGAGGCCACTAAGCAACGTCATCCACTAGGGGGCGATGATGGCCTGCAGAAGAAAATGCTCACTTGTCCTCTTCCAGGCTTCGGTAAGTGCAAGGCTCTGCACCCAGGATGCTTCATTTACTGCTAATTGTTTCAAGCACCTGTCTAAGAACGCCTCTGCTGCCTGGCAAGAGAGCCGGCGAGTTCTCTGTCATGAATTTCAGGACCATGTAATGCCTTAGTGAGGGGGGTGGGTGTGCAGTGCAAAAAATAGTCCACCTGATAGCATCAGAAACATTGCAGAGGCTGTACAAGGGGACCCTGAGTATCCTTGTGGGGCAGCGAGCTAGCACCTCCGTGGCTCTTGCTGAAAGTGTTAGAAATAAAGTGACGCATGTGACCCCCCCCAGATCCGTACCAGAGGGGGAACTCCAGTGCACGCTCCCCGGTCACACGTGCGAGTCGCATGTGACGTTTTGTTTCTTTCTTTGGACCGTTGACACCACAGCCAGAGCTGTGGCTGTTGGCCCCAAGCCGGTCGTAATACAGTGTCAAATGAGTAACGCGATCCCGTCACCTCCCCTGGCAGTGTTAAAGGGGAACAGTTCACTGTGGGGAGCTGGAGTGGGATCAATGGCCCGGGGTCCTTCCTGGCTTTTTGCTTGTTTCTCTGAAGACTCTGTCATCCCCAGGCCTGGCCCAGCTCACACTCAGCACAAAGGCTAGGGTGGGGCCATTCTGGACACAGATGCAGCACAGAACTTGCAGCCCAGGTGGAGGGGGGGCTAAGGTAGCTGGAGAGGCCCCCAGCCAACCTTTCAGAGGCCTAAGAGCCTAAGACTACAGGCTCTCTTCAGTTGCCTTGTGCACCGCAGCCCTACTCATTGTGGCGTTGCTGGAACCTCAGCCCCTGTGCCAGGACTTGGGATCTAGTCCTATGAAGGAAGCCTTCCAGCTGTCTTCTGTAGGGCCTGCACCAGGGGGATTCTCTCCCAGCTGGCACCAGGCCTTTTGGGGTCCCATTTTAATGCTCTACCATTTTCCCTGGGAGAAAAGGGATTGAGCAGGAGGCGGGGATCTCACCTGGTCTATTCGAACCCATGGTACGTCTTAGCTTTTTCCCCAGAGGTTGTCTGTCCCAGCAGCAGTGTTCTAAAGACTTGACCTGAAATCTTGGCTCCAGTTGAAATCCGTGGGAGTTTGGCCAACGTCTTCCCCGGGACTCAGGTTGGCGCCCTCAAGGCTATAAAAAGGAATATGACATCTACCCGTACCATGGATCCCAAAGCACTTCCCAAAATGTACCTGGTCAGGAATCTCTCCCTGAACTAGCAGAATGCTGGGACGCAATGCAAGAACGCAACGGCGCAAGCGTTGCGAGTGGGAAAGGAAGAATAACGCCGCATGCATCTGAAACTGCAGAGGGAGTTCAGTGTGATGGAGCGGCTGAGCAAGGCCGTGCTGCACAGCCCCTTCTTCCTGTCCAGGGAAGGGGAAAAGCCCTGTAGCAGGAAGTAGCAGGGCTCTCTTTGGGAAGGGCACTCGCCTGGCTAGCCCAGACAGAAGCTGGAGAGACTTCGAATGCAGAGGCCACACGGTGAGCCAGGAGCTGCAAAGACCCTGGGTGCAGAGGCTGCACGGTGAGCCAGGAGCTGCAAAGACCCTGGGTGCAGAGGCTGCACGGTGAGCCAGGAGCTGCAAAGACCCTGGGTGCAGAGGCTGCATGGTG